>CM076582.1:545385266-545752099 GCA_034641835.2 Pinus albicaulis | reverse complement strand
TGTTCAACCACTGTAACTTACTTTTATATATATATATATATATATATATATATATAAACTGAACTGTAATTTAAAATAAGCAGGTGACAAGCAAGTTTGCAGTCCAACCACACCGAATGCAAATTAAATTTATATATATCATTAATAAATATTATATAAACACCATCCTTCAATCCCAAACAATTCCCATATCAAATAATGCATTAAGAATTCCCATTCTAGTTGTATTCAAAATTATCACTGTACTAGTTGTATTCAAAATTATCACTGTACCCAGTTTTTTTGTTTTTTTGTTTTTTTTTTTTTTTTAATGCCATGGAGCTTTCATATTCATGCTAACAAAAGCACTATGTTCACCTTTGTAAAATACAATATGGCATATCTATATATTTTAACTAAAAGTAATTCGAGTACAAAAAAACCAAATCCTCCTCTAATGTACCTCTGATATGGAAAATGATATTGCAGTGGCATGGCAATGGCTGTTATACTATTACTTGAACATAAAACATGAGTCACTTTGAAAATTTGAGGACGAGCGCATTGAGAACATCTTCACTTTGTCTTCCAAACACACGGATGCATGCCTCCCTTGCCTGGTTTGATGCACGTCATGCTTCATTTTCATCCACCATCCAATGCTAGAAACATTTTAACTTCCCTGCTGCCGCGACCAGATTCCGTATGTCTCCCGGCACCGTCCTTTGAAATTGTTATTAATACATTTAATTTCCAAAAAATAATATATTTTGAAATTGTAATCAATACATTTTTTTTCAAAAAATAGTATACTTTGAAATTGTAATTATTTAGAATGAAAATACAAATTATTTAATAAATAAATAAATTCAAGCCCCATTAACCATTATCACAATTTAGATCTCATGTCTCTTTTTAATCAAGATTCTCTTTTTAATCAAGAAAAGGGGAAAAACAAAGATCAACAATGATAGAATCAAAATCACTTGATATTTTTTAAAAAGAGAATTCTGTAATAACTAAAGAAGAAAAGGAAACCATTCTCTTTTTTTTTAAATCATAGTAATAATTATATAATAATAATATTACAAAAATAACTAGTTTAATAAATTATTCTTATTTTAAATTACTTCTACTCAGCCAATAGGCTATTTATGTTATTCTTATGTTATCTTATATTTATGATCAAAATAGATTTAAAACTTTGAAACTTGACAATTATAACCGAGCATTCTCAAAATTCTATTAAATTTTATAGAAATCTTAAAAAAAAAAATTCTGTTGTTTTCCAAACAAATTTGAAACAACATTCCCATTCCCATTCCTATCCCGTTTTTTTTACGGGATAGGAATGGGAATGGGAATGTGGTTTAAAATTATTATCATTAGAAAAAATAATAATAGTGATTAATCTATATTATTATACTTAGTGTATTTTTTTTATTATAATCAACTTAATATTAATTATTATTACTGCAAATATTATTTAATTATTTAGTAATTTTTCCAAGCTCACTATAATTTTGGCATCTTAAAATGCTAGGAAGGTGAGTGTTACAACAAATATTATGATATAGAAGATCTAATATTAAACTCATAGTAATAATTATGTAATAATAATATTACAAAGATAACTAGTTTAATAAATTATTCTTATTTTAAATTATTTATATTATTATTATTATTTTGCTAAAATTGTAGTAGTAGTAGTAGCAAACCATGACACCAACCACTCAAAAACTTATTGTTGAGTTTTGTTACTTATATTTTATTTTTGTTGACAAAGGTTATATTTTGTTGGTTATTTTTTAAAATTATAAATATCGTTTCTAAAACATGTTCCCGTGTTAACTTTTGTTGGATATGGTTCACTAATCTATTTTTTATTTGGAAAAGATGATGCTCATGTTGGCTAGAGTTTAGTTTTCTTTGGGTTTGTAAGCAATATAGTAAGGGGTTCACCTACTATTAATATTAATATTAATATTGATATTGTTAAATATATAATAATAATTTTATTGTTAGTATAAAAAATATACTAATATTATTGTGTTTCAATTATAAATAATAATACTAATAATAACTAAAATTGCCATAAATAAATTAAATCTATATTAATATAATATTAAAATACTATTAATAAATATTTAATAATACAAAATAATATAAAAATAAAAATAATTAATACAATAAATAATTATTATCATTAGAAAAAATAATAATATTGATTAATCTATATTATTATAGTTAGTTTATTTTTTTTATTATAATCAACTTAATATTAATTATTATTACTGGAGATATTATTTAATTATTTAGTAATTTTTCCAAGCTCACTATAATTTTGGCATCTTAAAAGGCTAGGAAGGTCAGTATTACAACAAATATTTTGATGTAAAAGATCTAATATTAAACTCATAGTAATAATTATATAATAATAATATTACAAAAATAACTAGTTTAATAAATTATTCTTATTTTAAATTATTTATATTGTTATTATTATTTTGCAATAGTAGTAGTAGTGGTGGTAGTTATGGTATATTATTTAATTCAATATATCATTAATTATTATATATTAGTATTATTGTTAATTATTTAATAATATTATTAATTGATAATAGCAATAATATTAAATTAATAACCATATTTTTGATATTTGTTGGGAAAAAATAATATAGATTACACCTCCCATCTTGGAGGAGGAACTTGTTGTTCTTGTCGATCATATCGTTTTATACATTATGTATATGTGCATGTTACTATATTTGTAGATGGAAATTTGCTTTTCTATATTGCTTATTCTATTCACCATTAATTGAAAGTTTTATTGTTGATATCACGTCTGTTTTCTTTTATGTTAGGTGATTTCCTTGTTTTATGATGGATCCAGCTATTTGGAGTTGTATTCCATTTGAAATTCTTGAGATTGTCTTCCTTTGGCTCCCTTTATCGGTTGTCATAAAGTTTAGCACTGTTTGTCAGCAATGGAAGATTGTTTTGCAAAATCCTTGTTTCTTATTGCGTTGCAAGCATATATGTACAGATGAATTTGGATTTATGGTTCCTTTCATCAATGATGAAGACAATTATTTTGCTGCTAAGATACCTTAATCTATGAATTTGGATTCATAGATTCAAGATACAAGGTGGAGTCTACTATTGGACCAATGGTGGTTTTATCCTTACCAACAGAATTCTCCCATTCACGAAACTATTTTGTGATGAATCCATTTACAAAGGCCTTAAAAAACATTGGGTGAATACGAATTGGAGACTGGGGCTTCTTTTCGTTATTGGAGAATGTCAGCAGCAAAAAATATGACTGGGTTGTTCTAAAACATATCTATGATAGAATTCAGTCTAAATTTTATGTTTACAATAGTCTTTATAGGGTTTGGCGAAGGGTTGATATTCCATTTGGTGGCACCTCACCCCCTCAAAATGGAGTGTTTTATAGAAGTAAATTGTTTTGGCTTTACCTCGACACAGAGTATGAAGATTATCCTCGATATGGGTATACAATCTACTGGTTTGATGTGATAAAAAATGACTGGGGATTTTCATTTGTTCCAATCATTGACATTCTGTGTATGTCATTGGCAGTATGCAAGAATGAGTTGATATGTCTTATCAATGATGGCTCCACTTCTGTGTGGTCAATTGAAGAAATAGATAATTTTCAATTTGGTCACCCGTGTAGTGAACGAAGAACTGATTACTTTGAGGATGATTGGGGCTTTACATGGAAGTTGTTGGAAGAAATGTCTATAGATATAAATATGAAATGTCCTGGTTATCTTCCTCTTCGAACAGTCCAAGGTGTGGTTCTTATGTGAAAATGCAGTGAAGTTCCTTTCGTGTTATATGACATGATGGCTAGCCTTTGCTTCCCAGTAGATATTGATAATTCAACTAATGAACAAATGAATGGATTTTGGTCTCCAACATTGCAGGATTGCAACGATTTGATCAAGTCTGGAAATGTCTTTGCAATTGCTCCGCGTATGGATTCTATAGATGAGATTCCACCATTAGATGTAGACATGGAGTCTTAGGCTATTTTCCATTTTGTATTCTCTCTGTCATCGTGGAAAATATTTCTTTTATGGTTTTATTTACTTTGCATACTTTTGGGTATGTATGCTAAGACTATGGATATTTATATGGCTCCATTCTGAGGGGGTGTCTTCTATATGTGTATGTAACGGATGCTGGATATTAAATTCCATTGCAATTTTCTCGAAAAGTATTTATTTTTTTTGTCTTGTTTAGTCCTCTTAATTGCATTCGAATGTGTTTGTATGTTATCCATTTCTCTCTGTTTCTATAATTGTAATTACTGTGACTTATTCTATACATGGTGTTTCCATCAGTTTTTTGTCATTGATTCTCAAACAATGTTATATCTTTAGGTTTTTTTGATGGTATATAGTTCCAACTATTTAGATATATTTCAAATTCATATAAATATTTAGAATTTTTTTCCATTTATATGGGTTCCCCATTACAGTTATAATATGATACAAGAAATTTAATCCTTTTTTGTTTTGGCCATTTCAAAAAATCCATTTTTCTTTTCAGCCATTTGGTTGGAAAAATAACGTGAACGATTTTAATTTGTTTTGTGGGTGGAAACAAAATGTGTTCCTTTTTCATCCTTTTCTGTTAATTTATATTGGATATATTATATATGTTCCATGTTTACTCTTCTATAACAAATATTTTATTATTTGTTGTAGACATGTCATCTGAAGGTACAAGGAAACATACAAGAAAAAGGAATAAGTCGCCTGCATCGCGTGACAAGTCTAATGAAAGTCGTCGTTTACGGTATCAAAAAAATAAGGACACAATAAATGAGCATAGAAGAGCTAAATATCGTAGAAGAACGACTGAAACAACTCTTCAAAACGATTTTATGGTTCCTCCTAGGTATCATACTATGGATGATATCATGGAAAGAACATTTCCGCTTGGTAGTTCGTTGCCAGAATATGCTCCTCGTCAGCATAATTTTGTTTTTCAACGCTCTCCTGAAAATTTTCATAATATTGAGGAAACATCTCGCAATAGGGAGGAGCATCATATTCATAACGTGGATGAAAATGTTCACCTTAACCCTTCTGTCTCTGTAATTGCATCTTTTGAGAAAGGCCAAAGGTTGCAAAATATCCATGGTGGAGGGAATGATGACGTTGTATGTGGTGACTTGGATGATAGTTTGGTTGGCCATTTGTTTGATAATATGGATCCAGCTAATCGAAACATCGTCTCTTCCAATCTCCCTTCTAGAAATAATGTTGTCCGACGAATAGAAGCAGTCATCCCTGATAGCAGTTCGTGTGGAACAATGGAGGTAATCCAATGATATCTTTACAGTTGATGCAATAGTGGTTGTTTTATTACATTCCTCTATTTACATTTCTTTAGTGAAAAGGTATTTTATTCTCTTGGAGTAGGATACACCTCATTTTAATAGAGGTCTAGAAATTTTCTCCCCGCATCTTCCATCTCTTAATATGAGATTTGAATATGAAGCACATCATATCCTTCCACTACATTGTCCTCGAGAATCAAATCGACAAACTAATGTTAATGTTCAATGTGTTTGATTTGATTTTTCTTTATTTGAATTTTTGGTGCATATTTTGTTTTTCTTCAAACAGGACACAACTCATTTCAATAGAGGCATACAAATTAACTTCGTAGATGTTCCGTCTACTGATGTTATAATTGAAGAGGAACCATCGCATAGCGTTCATCCAGATCGCCAGAAAAATGTAAATGTTGAATGCATTTGGTATTTTCCTCCTTTTTTTCATTTATTGTTAAGTGTAAAATTAAAAATCTATCTTTTTTCGACATTTATTTTTATAAAATATTTTAATTCGTTTTAACAGGAAAAAACTAATTTGAATGGAGGCGTCGAAACTAACTCGCCAAATGTTCAATCTACTGATGTTAGAAGTGAAGAGAAACCGTCTCATACACTTCATCGACATCGCGAAACAAATGTAAATATTGAATGAATTTATTTCTTTTTTCCATTTTCTCAATTCTAATTATTTGGACATTCAATTTTTTAAAAAATTATGCTGAAGAAACCTTTGGAAACTCTTAGGTTCCAGAAATGCAGACCACACATTTGGAAACGCCATGTCGTAGATTTGTTCCACATGTTTCAAATTTGGGGAGGGAGTCTCGTGGTGATGAAAATCAAATAAATCTTAGAAGAAATTATATTGTTCCACATCATTCTCGACATGGTCCAACCAATAAAAATCATATTTATTTTGATGAAAATATGATTGCAGTGCATAAAAGATTTCGAGAAAAGCTAGATAGCTTGTCAGTTGTCCAAATGTGCCACATCTGCAATGAATCATATCCTGGAATCCACGTTTTGAAAGATGCTGAAGGACCTGTTTACAGACGATGTAAGAATGAAGGAGGTTCACATCGTTTTTGTGGCTATAATAACATGGATTATGGCGAGCAACCTCATATTTTAAGAGTTCTTACTCAATTTGAAGAAATGTTAATAGCACGTGTAAATCCTATTTTGCAAGTGACACATGCTCAAGGTGGGAAATATAAGTATAGCAGACACGCAATTAGCTTTCCCCAAGATATTTCAACAATTGCACAAAGACTTCCGCGCCATGTTAAAGATCTTGACTTTCTAATTATGAGGAGACATGCTACTCAGTCTAAACATTATGAATGTTATGTAAAAATATCCTACGTTATGGATGCATTGTGTTTAAAAATTGAACGTGATCCATATTATCGAGATGTTGTAATTGACTATGATTCAGTGAATGCTCTGCCCGAAAGATCAACAGATGTCTCCTCCAAGATTAAATTTGTTGATTGTGACATTGCAGAATCTGATTTCAGTGCAGCTAATAATGAAGGGCTTCCTCTTAACCATTTACCCTCTCATCCTTCGTCTTTTATTTCTCGCCTACTCAATGAACGGAGAGAAGTGGAAGAAATTAGAGCATTTCTTGATAATGTTGATTCTTCAGATGTTGATGAAATGGATTGGCCCAGTATTGGAACGTCTCCAGTGAATGAATATAATACTAAGGGGTTATTGGATATGGCATTCCCCACATTTTTCCCCACTGGTGCTGCTGATTGGTTGCAACCACGCATATGTACTGTTGAACTTCATGAGTATGCATTGCATCTTCTTAGATACTATGATCAGAGGTTTGAAAGCCATCCTCGCTTTCGATATTTCCTGTCGAACATGATAATGAGGGATCATAGCCAAGCAACTGCTTCAATTTTTTTGAAGAAAAATTTACATGATAACTCACCGACAACAATTGATGAGTTGCATCAACAACTTTCTGATTTACCAAATAATAAGTTGGCTGAGCATCTTATGCGGTTTGGGTCTTCTCTAAGAGGTACAAGGGCATACTGGACTAAATGTCAAGCTGAATTGACTAACATGATTACTCAGTTGGGATGTCCATCTTTGTTCTTTACTTTGAGTGCAGCCGACACAAAGTGGCCAGAGCTGCATAGCCTCATGCCTGCACCGGCACATTCTCATTCCTTAAATGAGCATCGTATGAAGGTTGAAAATGTTATCCAGTACCCTCATATTTTTGCCACATTTATGCACCATAGATTCAATATATTTCGAGAGGAAGTTATCCAAAAATATCTTAAAGCTAAAGACTTCTGGTACAGGTCTATTTTCTTGAATTTATTTTCTATTCATTGTCAATTTCTTATTGATTTTCCATTCATATTTTTCATATTAGCTCTGTGTTCATTTTTTCCAGATATGAGTGGCAACATAGAGGTTCAACACATATCCATGGTTTCCTATGGTTGCAAGGAGCTCCTGACATGGAAATACTTGATTGGTCAAATGATTGTGATTTACAACATGCAAAGAGATTCTTTGACAATTATGTAATTGCATGGAATCCACGTGAAATACATCATTGCAATATAATGGTTCCAAGAAGTCTCAATGATGACCCTTGCCTACTGAATACCGATCAGATTTTCTCTTACAATCCTCATAATGATTATGAAGAATTGTTGAACCATGTCCAAAGGCACACAAAGTGTAGTGTAGATTCTTGTTTGCGCAAAAAGGGCACTATTCTCGCTTGTCGGTACAATGCCCCATGGGATCTTTCTGGGGAATCAAGATTGTTCATAGATGATCAAGGAAGAAAAAAATATGAACCAGCAAGAAATGATGATAGGCTCAATGTACATAACATTGAACTTCTAACAATGTGGCGTGCAAATGTTGATTTCCAACCAGTGCTTTCTCGGCATGCTGTCCTGAAATATATTGCTAAGTATGCATCAAAAGCAGAGAGAAGGTCTGAAAGCTATCATGATATGTTAACTAGAATTTCATATTATTTTGCCTCCGAGGATCATGCTTTATGTGCTTACAAGATTTTTCTTGCAGAAACAGTCGTTGAACGCGACATTGGGGCATAAGAAACATGTCATATGTTGCTTAAGCTACCTCTTGTTGTGTGTAGTCGAAATTTTTTTTCCTTAAATGTTGGGAGAAAGGTGTTCAGGAAAATTTCAAGGGATGGCCTGCATTGTTCATCTGAGAATACATTTGTTCAAAATTATCAGAAGATACCTTCTTTCCTTGACCATCTATCTTTGATAGAAACAGCGAGATCTTGGACCTATGAGAGCAGCCGTAAAAAAGATCCATGGAGGCCAAGAGATGCTCATGCAATTGTTCAGGTGTGGCCACGGTTTTATTCTATTCCTGGTGAGGATTCAGAGGAATTTGAAATGTTTTTCTGGTCATAATTTCTCTTGTACAAGCCGTTTCGTGACATTTCTGCAGAGATTGGGCTTTCAACTGAAATTATTGTTGAAAACTGGAGGAATTTCCGATATCGAGCTTGTCATGTTGATCGAAATCCATCAATTGATGAAAATATTGAAGATGGAGAAGATGGTGATTTTGCTAACTAGGAAATGAATCTTGAAGATTATTTTCAGGAGTGGCAACTTTTCTCTCGCTTGGTTCCACCAAATAGTGTCAATGTTTCTGATCTTCACACCCTTGGTCGAAGGGATTTTGATATATCCTTTGACTGGCAAGGTACAACTATTTCTAACGATGTGGCCGAAGAAGCTATTAATTTTATAAGGAATGCAATATCAAGGGGTGATGTTGGTGACCTTTCAAATAGAACATTTGTCTCTCTGGATTCATTGGCAGAAAAACAACGACTTTCTTTTGAAATCATTTTAAGGCATTCTACTGAATATGAGATTCGTGAAGCTCTTATTATGATTATTCAAGACACTGCAGGCACTAGCAAGTCTTTCCTTATCCAGTGTATTTCTGAGGCTCTTTCTAATCTGTCAAGTAATGGAAAAAATCCTTTGCTTCTTCTTGCCCCAACAGGAATATCTGCTTTCAATATACATGCAAAAACAATACACTCTTCTTTGAAAATCCGAATTAGAGATATGAAACCACTACAGGGTCAATCATTGGCACTATTCCAAGAGGAAATGAGGCACATTCGATATATATTGATTGATGAAATGAGCTTCTTAGCATCAAGGTTGTTCATGCAAATAGATGCTCGATTATGAGAAGCATTTCCAGATAAAAAGAACTGTCCTTTTGGTGGTAGATCATGATCCTTGTGGGTGACCTTGGCCATCTACCTCCTGTGAGAGATAAGCCTTTGTATGCAGGTAATACAACATGGAAAGTCTTATGGAAAAAATTCAATACTGTTGTCACTCTTGACACAATATTTCGCCAACAAGGGAGCAATAAGAAACAATCTTGTTTTCGTCGAGTCCTCAATAACATAAGAAACGTAGAACCTGTTCTTGATGATTGGGAGTTTCTTATGTCGCGGGCTGATATCAGGTTGCATCCTAGAGAAAGGGATTTATTTAATGCAGCAGTTCACATGTTTCCAACAAATAATTTGGTCTCCTTCCATAACAGACATATGTTGAAATCATTAAATTCTCCAATTGCACGATGTATTGCTGTGAATTCAAGGCGTTGAGAAATCAGTGGTGTCGATGATGATCAATTGGACCGTGAAGTTTTGTTGTGCCGTGGCTAGCGTGTTATGTTGACATGTAATTTGTGGGTTGAAGTTGTCTTGGTGAATGGTGCACTTGGGTATGTGAAAGAAATATTTTATATGCCCAACTCTAAGCCACCTGAGCTTCCAATGATCTCAACTGTTATTTTTTATAACTATGTTGGTGTTCCGTTTGATGCAAGCAATCCAAACATTGTGCCTATCACACCAGTGATAAGAGGAAATCGAAAACAAATTCCTTTAAAGATGGCATGGGCTCTTACAATTCACAAGTCACAAGGTTTGAATTTAGAGTGAGCATTAATTGATATCGGGAATAGAGAACAACAAGGGCTGACCTTCACAACCATAACAAGAGTGAAATCAATAGATGGTTTGTGCATTGCACCGCCTTTCTCTTATCAGCGGTATGCCAAGATGAATAATAGTGCGTATGTTACAATTAGGAAGAAAGAAGAGGAGAGATTGAAGTCCATATCACTATGATATGCAACTATTTATATAATAATAATGCTTTTGATATATTAATGACATGTCTACATTCATCAAATTCATAGTAGTATTTTGGATTGTTGTTTACATCGTTTTTTCTGTTCTTTAATTTTCTTGTTTTTATAATGTTGTTTTTTGTTACTTTTCTTACAATGAACCATTCACAGGTAGAAAACTAGTTACACGAGCCAGTCATTAAAAATCAAGATGGAATTCCATATCACTGTCACATGTAGCTAATAGTGTTCTGACATATTTATAGAATGTTTTATAATTGTTTTTATTATCGTCTCTTTTTTCATTTAGTATATGAATTCTTTTGATGTATTAATTAAATGAATACATTCATGAGA
Source organism: Pinus albicaulis (assembly GCA_034641835.2). Classification (NCBI taxonomy): domain Eukaryota; kingdom Viridiplantae; phylum Streptophyta; class Pinopsida; order Pinales; family Pinaceae; genus Pinus; species Pinus albicaulis. The sequence goes on along the minus strand of CM076582.1, from coordinate 545,741,178 downwards.
TGCAATATAGTAATATATGAGAAATTCCATACATCGTTTTTCGTGTTGTTCAATATACCTCCATTTTTTAGTCGCTATTGTTCTTTTGTTTATAGTAAACCATTCAGACATATATAGCTAGTTATATTAGCCAATCATTAAATTCAAGATTGAAGTCCATATTCCTATTACATGAAACTAAAAGTATTTATCAATGTGGTTTGCTAAATGTGTTGTGGTTTGGTTCAATGAAAAGATATTTATATTTGTTAATAATATTGGACTACACTTAATATATACATTGACATTAATTTAAATACAAATATTGAATTACTAACATTATTAATATTTCATTATAAACATTGAGTTTAGAATTTTGTGCTTTCTTGTTGATTATTGTAATATGGGTCATATCACACATTTATTTTTATCATTCTTTTCATGTGTGCAGTATGTTTTTCTAATGAGGTTTATAGCATCACGTTTTTAAGATTCAGTTTTTAAAAAACAATAGAAACGGGGTGTTATATAGTGTTATGTATTAATTAAATGAATAAATTCATGAGATGAAATATAGTAATATATGAGAAATTCCATACATCGTTTTCCGTGTTGTTCAATATACCTCCAGTTTTTAGTCGCTATTGTTCTTTTGTTTATAGTAGACCATTCAGACATATACAGCCAGTTATATTAGCCAATCATTAAATTCAAGATTGAAGTCCATATCCCTATTACATGAAACTAAAAATATCTATCAATGTGGTTTGCTAAATGCGTTGTGGTTTGTTTCAATGACAAGATATTTATATTTGTTAATAATATTAGACTACAATTAATATATACATTGACATTAATTTAAATACAAATATTGAATCACTAACATTATTAATATTTCATTATAAACATTGAGTTTAGAATTTTGTGCTTTCTTGTTGATTATTGTAATATGGGTCATATCACAACTTTATTTTTATCACTCTTTTCATTTGTAGTATGTATTTCTAATGAGGTTTATAGCATCGCATTTTTAAGATTCATTTTTTTAAAAACAATAGAAATGGGGTGATATATATATATAACACCCCGTTTCTTCTGTTTTTAAAAATGCGACACTATAAACAGAAATATATATATATATATATATATATATATATATATATATATATATATATATATATATATATATATATATATATATATATATATATATATATATATATATATATATATATATCTACCTAGATGTTTCTATCTCTTTCTGTATAAATTTTTATTTTGTCGTTTTCCTTTCAAATGCAGGTATGGATAATAATGATGGGATCTACTATAATCAAGCAGTGGCGAATATTTCTAGACTCATCAGTCTTGTTTCTTACATTCGAGAAAAACTAGATAGAAAGCATGGGCTCCATCCTACTTTCATTGATGAGCACCTTCGTGTGCTTGATGAAATGAAAATCAATGTGAAATACCTGTTGCATGTGCACATGAGGGAGGCTGGGAGAAAAAAAAAGAAGGGATTGGTTGGAAAGCATTAAGTATCGGGATCATTATCCTGTTGATTTGAATTGGTGTTCCTTTTGTGGTCGGTCTGGTTGTGTTCTTGAAGAGGCTGTTTGATAAATGACATTTGATGGACTGTTTTGAGTCCATTTCTGTGGTGGGATTTCTTTATGTAAAGACAACAAAACACATATGTTAATTTCAGTCCTTCAATTTTTTTAATATTAATGGTCCCTTTGCTTTATTTATGTTTTATGATTATAGTGTTAATATTTCATTGTATTTGTTGATCAATTGGGTTTATAACATTGATTCCTTGATTTTTCCGATTCTTTCGATTTGTAATAATATTCCGTTCACATTATTAAATTCAAATATTGGGGTTTTTATATTAGTCCTAGAGTTCAATACTAATGCATTGTCCAATTTCACATTATGAAAAACACTTACTCAACTTAATATAAACAGAATGGACTATTGGTATAACTTATGTTTTTAATAATGTTCCCTTGAGTTCATGAATTCCTTTGGTTTATAATATTAAAGCCTTGGGTTTATTATATATTTTTGTTTATATTATTAATAGTCCCTCCACTTTATTAATCTCTTCATAAATATAATGTGGTTGTGATACTAATGTTCGACTAAATTTTTGTTCCCTTCGCGTTATTGGTCCCTTGGGTTATTAATATTTTTCCCTTGGGTTCACCAGTTCCTCTGTTTTCTAATATTAGACCATTGGGTTATTACTTCTTTTGGTTTATAACACTTTTTTAATCGATTAGGTTTGTTAATAATTTTTATTTCTATTACTCATTTGTTGGGTAATGTTTTTCCCTTGGTTCACTAATTCCTTTAGTTTATAATGTTTAACCCTTGGGTTTGTTAGTTCTTTTGGTTTATAGTATGAATAATCGATTAATTTCATCGCTGATCAAATGTCAGACTCTCACAAATATTGTCTCCGTATGAAAATCACCCATGGCTAGCCATGGTCATAGTTGTTCCTTTGGTTTATAATTTTTTGGGTAATGGTTGTCCCTTGGGTTCACCAATTCCTTTGGTTTATAATATTAAACCCTTGGGTTTATTAGTTTTTTTGGTTTATAATATGAATAATCGATCAATGTCATCCATGATCAAATGTCACATTCTGACAAAAATTATCTCAATATGAAAATCACCCATGGCCAACCATGGTCATACTTGGCCCAACGTCGCATTGCGACAACAATTATCTCAATGTTTAAATCAATTCCCTTGGGTTCACCAATTCCTTTGGTTTATAATTTTTTGGGTAATGATTTTCCCTTGGGTTCACCACTTGCTTTGGTTTATAATATTAAACCCTTGGGTTTATTAGTTTTTTTGGTTTATAATATGAATAATTGATCAATGTCATCCATGATCAAATGACACATTATGAGAAACATTGTCTCAATATGGAAATCACCCATGGCCAACTATGGTCATAGTTGGTCCAACGTCGCATTGGGACAACCATTGTCTCAATGTTTAAATCAATTCCCTTGGGTTCACCAATTCCTTTTGGTTTATAATTTGTTGGGTAATGGTTGTCCCTTGGGTTCACCAATTCCTTTGGTTTATAATATTAAACCCTTTGGTTTATTAGTTTTTTTTGTTTATAATATGAATAATCGATCAATGTCATCCATGATCAAATGTCACATTCTGAAAAACATTGTATCAATATGAAAATCGCCCATGGCCAACCATGGTCATACTTGGCCCAACGTCGCATTGCGACAAAAATTGTCTCAATGTTTAAATCAATTCCATTGGGTTCACCAATTCCTTTGGTTTATAATTTTTTGGGTAATGATTTTCCCTTGGGTTCACCACTTGCTTTGGTTTATAATATTAAACCCTTGGGTTTATTAGATTTTTTAGTTTATAATATGAATAATTGAACAATGTCATCCATGATCAAATGACACATTATGAGAAACATTGTCTCAATATGAAAATCACCCATGGCCAACCATGGTCATAGTTGGTCCAATGTCGCATTGGGACAACCATTGTCTCAATGTTTAGATCAATTCCCTTGGGTTCACCAATTCCTTTTGGTTTATAATTTGTTGGGTAATGGTTTTCCCTTGGGTTCCCCAATTCCTTTGGTTTATAATATTAAACCCTTGGGTTTATTAGTTTTTTTGGTTTATAATATGAATAATCGATCAATGTCATCCATGATCAAATGTCACATTCTGACAAACATTGTATCAATATGAAAATCACCCTTGGCCAACCATGGTCATACTTGGCCCAACGTCGCTTTGCGACAACAATTGTCTCAATGTTTAAATCAATTCCATTGGGTTCACCAATTCCTTTGGTTTATAATTTTTTGGGTAATGATTTTCCCTTGGGTTCACCACTTTCTTTGGTTTATAATATTAAACCCTTGGGTTTATTATTTTTTTTTGTTTATAATATGAATAATCGATCAATGTCATCCATGATCAAATGACACATTATGAGAAACATTGTCTCAATATGAAAATCACCCATGGCCAACCATCGTCATAGTTGGTCCAGTGTCGCATTGGGACAACCATTGTCTCAATGTTTAAATCAATTCCCTTGGGTTCACCAATTCCTTTTGGCGTTTATAATTTTTAGGGCAATAGATTTTCATAGGTTCTGCTAACTTTGGTTTATAATATTAAACCATAGGTTCTTTAATTTACACCAGTTTATAATATGAATAATCGATCAATGTGCCATCTTTTGATCAAATGACACATTATGAGAAACATTGTCACCAATATGAAAATCACCCATGGCCAACCATGGTCATAGTTGGTCCAACGTCGCATTGGACCTTGTTTTCTAAATATTTAAATCGAATACCAGGTTCACCCAATTCCTTTTGGTTCTGTAATTGTTTGGAAGTGTGAATTGTCCATAGGTTTACCGCAATTCCTTTATTAGTTTACTAATATTCTAAACCCTTTGGTTTGTGCGTTTTTGGTTTATAATATGAATAATCGATCAATGCTCATCCATGATGAAATGTCACGATACGACAAACATTGTATCAATATGAAGAATGCCTTGACCAAACCGCCGTTGTTATGCACCAGCCCAATATTAGCATTCACGTGCAGTATCAATGCCAAATCAATTCCGGTGGTTCAATTCTTTGGTTTCTGCTTTTGGGTAATGATTTTCCCTTAGGTTCACCACTTGCTTTAGTTTATAATAGTAAACCCTTGGGTTTATTAGTTTTTCATTTATAATATGAATAATGATGGTATCATCATGATCAAATGACACGATATAAGCCATTACTGTCTCAATATGAAAATCACCCATGGCCAACCATGGTCATAGTTGATCAACATGACCAGAACTGTCCATTGTCCTAATGTTTAAATCAATTCTTAGGTTTCACCTTAATTCATACGTTTTATAATTTGTTGGGTAATGGTTGTCCCTTGGGTTCACCAATTCCTTTGGTTTCTGTCTTCAAACCATTAGGTTTGTTAGTTTTTTGATTTAATATGAATAAATAGTCATTATATCACGGTGAAATGTACATTAAAGCAAACACGTTTATCAATGTAATCACCCTTGAACTAATAATAATTGTACTTATTAGTATGACTCAAACAACAAGTTATCTCAATGTTTAAATCAATTCCATTGGGTTCACCAATTCTTTGGTTTTAAATTTTTTGGGTAATGATTTTCCCTTGAGTTACCACTTGCTTTGGTTTATAATATTAAACCCTTGGGTTTATTGAACTTTTTAGCGGTTTCTGTATCATGAATAATGATCAATGTCATCCGCCAGTCAAATGAGGTTATGAAAACATTATGTATTTTGAAAATGCCATAGCCATGTGGTATGGATTGCAAGTCCAGCGTTAGCATTGTGACTGACATTGTCTGATGTTTAAATCAATTCGCCAGTTCTACCAATTCCATTTCAGTTTATAATTTTTGGGTGATGGTTTCCCTTGGGTTCACCAATTCTTTAGTTTATAAATATTAAACCCTTAGGTTTGTGTATTAGTTTTTTAGTTTATAATAGCAAATAGTGAAGTCAATGTTGTCACGTTAAATGTCACGATAGAAAAACATTATTTCAATAAATCACCATGCCAATACGTTGTTAACTATTTAATGATCTGCGTTGTGACAATTGTCTCATTGTTTAAATCAATTCCTTGGGTTCATAATAACTTTGTGGTTTATAATTTTTAGGTGATCATTTTACTTAGGTTCTGCACCTGCTGGTTTATAATATTAAACCCTTGGGTTTATTAGTTTTTTAGTTTATAATATGAATAATCAGTCAATGACACAACCGCTTAGTCCAAATAACATTATAAAACATTGTATCTCAATGAAAATGCCGCAGCTAGCCATGGTCATAGTTAAGTCCAACGTCCACGTTGTGACAACATTTTCCATAATGTTTAAATCAATTTCTTAGGTTCTTTAATTCCTTTTTAGTTTGTAATTTGTTGGAGTAATGGTTTGTCCCTTGATTCTGTTCCTTTGGTTTATGTCTTCAACCTTGGGTTTATTAGTTCTTTTGGTTTATAATATGAATAATTGATCAATATTATTAGCAGTCAAGTACGACATTCGACAAATATTGTTTCAATATGAAAGTCACCCATAGTAACCACAGCAGTTGATTCGTAATCGCGTTACTGACAACAAAATTTCTCTCAATGTTTCATCATTTCCCTTAGGTTCACCAATTTCTTGGTTTATAATTTGTTAGGTGATGGTTGTCCCTTGGGTACACCAATTCCTTTAGTTTATAATATTAAACCCACTTGGGTTTATTAGTTCTTTTGGTTTATAATGAATACAGGTAGTATCATCCATGATCGAATGTCACATTCTGACAAAAAAGAAGAATTTCTCCATGGAGAAAATCACCGCAGCATTAACCCAGTCTGAGTTGGTCCAACATCATGTGACAACAATTGTCTCAATGTTGCAATCAATTCAACAGGTTCACCATTAGTTGGCTTATAATTTTTTTGATGTTCATTTCCCTTGGGTTTCTCTAATTGATTTGGTTTTATGGTATTAAACTCTTGGGTTTATAATGTTAAATACACATTTAGGTTTGTTACTCTCTTGAGGTTCCAAAATACCTATTTCTCAGGGGTTTTGTTAATTTCTTGATTTTTAGTTTAAAATATTCCATTATAGCAGTATTAATCTTTTCATTGTTTGTAATATTCATCCGTTAGGTTTGATGTTATCGTTGGGTTTCTTTGATTCCTTTGCTTTCTGTGTGTAAACCTTGAATTGATTGGTTCTTTGGTTTACTGTGTGTATGTCTATTGTTGTTTGATATCTTGTATTTAAAATACTTCATTCTTATGGTTTATTGTTATAGGTTTTAGTTTAAAAAATCTAATTCTTATCAGTTTATTAATCTTGTGTTTTTAATTTGGTCGTGTGTTATTTTTATAATATCTCTCCCTTGGGTCTACATGGTGGCTCTCCCGCTAAAACGAATGTTTGTGTTTTCATGAATTCTTGTGACTGAAGAAAAATGTTGTTTATTTTTATGAAAGACACGTGGCACCGGAAACGCCCTATATAATGAGACCTTGGCTGCCACTCCAGCTTTCCATCTCTGTGTAGTATTATTGTATTTGCCTTCACCTTCACCTTGAGGCGTGAGAAATAGAATGGCTTCAGCTGTGCAATACGATGTGTTCCGCAAGTTCGACAGCGGCGACGGCAAAATATCCAGAGTCGGGAACTGAGCTCCGTCATTTCGGAGGCGGAGATTGAAGGGGTGATGAAAGAGGTGGACTCCAACAAGAGTTGTATCAACTTCGACGAGTTCGTGGGCCAACTCCAAGAACCTCAAAGCCGCCCGTCTCATGCGAGACTCCTTCCAGCTGTGCAATGTGCCACTTGCCCGGCCGCCTGGAGCTGGAGGACGTGTTCCGCAAGTTCGACACCAACGGCGACGGCAAAATATCGAAATCTGGACTGAGCGCCATCCTCAAGTGCGGTGCTACGGTGGAGGAGATTGATGGCGTGATGAAGGACGTGGACTCCAACAAAGACGGCTTCATCAGCTTCGACGAGTTCGTGGCCGCCAACACCAACGACCTCAACGCTGCCCGTCTCATGCGAGGCCTGGCTTCAGCTAATTGACGCCCGCCCCTCTAATTAATAATTAATAAATAAATACTCCCTGCCTCACCTCTCAGCGCTTAACTCTATCATTATATGAGGTGAGGGCTTAATGCATGTACTTTTTCAGTTTCTCTTATCCTATTTACTTTCAGTTTTAAATATATGCACATATATTTAAATTAACTACACAGTCTTCATGTGATTCCATATCCGTAATCTTTTTGCTTTTACTTGTTTCAGAAACTGTGATAATATAACTACGTTGTTGTTTGTCGAAACTGTGATAACTATAACTACTACGTTGTTGTTTTTGTCAAAATAATCACGTGAATTGATAAGTTTTACGTTTGCTGTTTGTTCTCCAAACAAACAAATATCATATAGATAATTTTATAATTCTTTCGTGTGATTATATATAAAAATTTCATGTGGATATATATAAATTAATAATTTTTCTTTCCTGTAGGGGGAGTTTCACTCTATAAATAAATGCTAGAAAACAAGAAAGTCTCCCCCTAGAATTCCCATCTCTATGTATAGTCATATAAAACCCTCGAGCATTAATTTAGATCCATCCTACATCATACAACATAAAATTTAGATGCATACGATGGAAAATTTTCATTAGTATCAATTAATTAAGGATTTTTAGTCACCCATGGGAAGAACATATGCTTGTGGGCGGTGTAGAGAAATAACTTATCTTGCATGAGAATATTGCGAGGAGGCCATAGCAAGGTTTATTAAGTTAGGGTTTCAAGGAAATACTATGAGTAGTAGTATATTTTTATAAACTCTCATGAAAGAGTAAATAACTTATTTTGTTGGATCAAAGTCACAATGCCCTAATCATGCAAGTAAGTTTTGGGTTACCTAAATGGACTTCAACATATTGATGTACGAGTCTACAACAATGTTGAAAAATTAATGAAAGTTGACTCTATTCAAGAACCTCTCCATACACTTTGAAAACTGATTAGTATATAAGGAAAACTAAGAGATATTTATGACCATGTTTGTTCTAAAAAGGAATATCATAGATGCATGGGGCTAGATGTGAAGTGAGGCATAACTTTTGAATAGTGTTTCATGCTCAATTTACTCTTATTTTACCGTTTCTTTATAAATTAAATTTTGATATTGTTATTATGTTCTCCATTAATGAATGCGGTGCATCGAAATTAGTGGTTGTGATCATTTTGTTGTTATGGTTGTTTATTTAATAATATTGTGATGTTATAATATGCTTGCAAAATAATTATTTTGTGTGCATTAACGAGTTGAATGGAGAAGAAGATCGGTGAGAGGATTTCAAAGTACAATTTCCACTCAAAATAATATCTAATTACTTGAGTTCCTATATTAGTGTGAAATAAAATAAATAAGGTCATGAATAGGTTTCTCTACTATGCAACAAAAATGTGAAGATAAAAACCACAATTATTATTCATATCCAAGGAATGCTTAAATTTTAGTGGGGTTTCCCATGTGAATGAGAAGATAGTAATTGAAAATTTAGAAGTACTATGAGTGCATTCCATTTAGTTAAGAGTCTACATTGAATATTTGCTTGTGTGAAAGCACATGAATCCTTAATTACTCTTCTACAACCATAATTAAACTTATTATTCATCTTCCTTAGTTGGAAGCTAACATTTTTCATTAGATATCTCAAAGGTGTTGTCATGCAATATTTAAGACAAGAATATTTGAAATGAATTAAAACCTTTATTTTAAAAACATTATTAGTGTTTTGAATATTTTTATAACTTGAAAAAATGAAACAACACGTTGATGCTTTTAATTTTTGGAATGGAGTCTTTGGGGTTTGTCTAGCTATAAGAAAGTTGATACCAAAAGTGAGATATCTCATGACATACTAAGAAATATATTTGTAAAGAGAAGATAAAATGCTTCTAAGCTTAAGCCTATTGATTAAAATCAAAGGGGAATTCTCTCGATATCACTAGTTTCAATATGGCCATGTATTACGTACAACAATTACCATCTCTTGCATTCTATTAGCTAGTATGCATGGAAATGAAAAGGCTTATTGTTTATGACTTTATATATATATATATATATATATATATATATATATATATATATATATATATATATATATATATATATATATATATATATATATATATATATTGAAAGAGGGCGTTCACATTGATGAGCATAAACTTGTGGTTTCATATGAATAAATATTGGAAAGCCGAGTTTTCAAGTTACATAAGCATTAGACTAGCCTACCTTTCTTAAACGATATGTGTCCCAAAAAAATGGGCATCTTGAGAAAACACATATGTTTGTGACAACATAAATGAGGTGTTTTTAGATTAAGCTATATTCTAATTAGACTTGTCACTTAAGTAAAATGGCTTCAAATATTTCTCATATATATAAGTGCATACTCACAAAAAGATTAGAGAACGGAATAGTAAAAAATAAATTCTGAATCTATAAATGTAGACATAAATTGATAATTTCTTGAAAGATAAGAGAAGAAAAAGTATCATATTTGTTTCTAACCACTAGAATAAATTATAATATCTTCTCATACTATACAAAAAGAGTAAAGACATTTTATTTAAATAGTATTCAATTCCTTGATGGCAAGAGTAAATAGGAAATTGATACTACATGTAAGATAATATTCCTCAAGCGTTATTTTGGAAGATAATTGATCAGCCGATGTTTGGCATGTAATTTCTATGGTTTATTTTTGGTTAGGATATTCTATTGATCGGTGGGTAGAGGAAGTTATCGTAGAGTTCTTATAGTGTTGTCATCTCGTAAGACACCTAAATTATGTTAAATTAAAGTCAATTTTTATTAAGTCAATTTTAAATTAAAGTCAATTAAAAATTATTCGCGGAAAATGGCACAAAAAGCTTACTTCTTTCATTAAACTTAAAAAGCTATCACAAAATTCCTCGGAAATGTCGTTATGGCCTTTTAAAAAAAACTTCTTTAGTGCTACAAAAACACGGTGCTTTCTTTCAATTTTGTTCTCTGTCTTCATCATACACACACATTACAAACACTATTTTAAACATACTGGCATTTCCACCCATGACGATTCATTCATTTACATTTTAACGCTCTCACTTTGTTTTTCATACGAGCCTCACTTTCTGTTTTTTGACCTGCTTGTCACTTTTGCCTCTGCTGGCTTTTTCAATAATACACAAAGTCATCAACATTGCCTTCGGGCCTTTTTCTCCTTTTTATATGACCAAAAAAGAAATCAAATTATTTAACTTATATATATATATATATATATATATTATAAAATTTAGAAGCTTCTAATATATATATATATATATTTCTAAATTCAAATGACTTTGATACAATATCCGTGTGAACTTTTAAAAATTAGAAATTTAAACCTAAGTTCTTAAACCATTGTCGCGGACTCCAAGTCAAAAATTAAATCCTATTGCAAAAATTATCGCACCAAATGCCCCCTTGCTGAACCCTAGTTACGCAACCCTTCTGAAAAATTTTAATAGTACGATAGTCTAATCTCGGATGATATCCTAATCTTAAAGGTAATCTTCGAGAACATTGTTGTTCCCCTCAATTGATTGAAAAAATCATCAATCCTAGAGCAACGAATACTTATTCTTCCTAAATAATCTCTGAACTCACTCCAATTAAACTCCTCCTCATAAATATTTCCTAACGTTCTTTACATATTCACACCAAATATATGATTTACCTTTAAGGCTGAATTTAGATATCATGGCCTTCATGTTCTACATTAATCATGCAATATGAAGAATTCAATCATTCCAATCAACCATCCTTATTGCATCTTGTGTTTTCTTCATTTACCCATCGAATGTAGGTGGCTTCTATTTCTTGAACTCATCACAGAAAATATCCCCTATCATTTTCTCTGTGGAGTTGATAACAATGATGACCATGATACCCATCGAGAACTAGAACGATAACCCTACTGTGTCCATCACCCCTCACTACAGGTATCCAAGACACAACATCCACAACTTGTTTCATCTCTATCGACTTGTGCCCACTATGGGTGCTGCTTCCACGGCCCCATTAGGTCATATCCTCCTATTCTGCAGATTTCTTCATTATACGCTTTGCAAATCATATTTCCTCCTTCAAACTGCTCAATTTGTTTGCTAAGTCGGAAAAGTTCCCAAAACCACGCTACTCATCTAATTCATAGGGAGAATCTATGTATTCTACCATATTGTTGGTCATATTGACCTCTTCTTCTGAGAGTATATTATGTCGGATAAAAAAAATCATAAACAAACTAAGCGTACCTTAGTATAGCTCGGAGAGGACATCTAGTGCGCAAGACCAATTCCATATTCCAAGCATGAATGTGGGATCTCGAGAGCAAATCAATCAAAAACCGAACCCGGGGTTTCGAGGCCAAGCGACCTCAACCCTCGATCGGTGATTCCACCTCATGGTCGAACATCACTAACCATCACCATATTTGTCTCTACCCAAGTACATGCAGGGCTCCAACGCATTTGTTCCAACCGGGGCTTCCTAGGACTATTAACTCAACCTTAGTTGTTGTCACTTTGAGAGTATTTGTCCAACCGGGGCTTCAGAGACTAGTAACTCAACCCACGAGGATTCACGAGCATTTTTCCAACTAGGAAGCCCACAGGAACTAATAACTCAACCCATAACCAAAGGAGCCTGAAAACGAACCGAGAGTAAAACCCACAACGACATGGTTATCGAGGAAATAGCAAGGCGAGAGCCAAAACCATGTCGATCCATGCAATCTCCATGCCGATGAAAAAATCATAATGAAATAACCACATGATAATATGCCATGCATGCCAAAACTAGTAAGAGAACCACACATGAGCTCAATACACAGAAAGAAAAACCGGTTATAGCTAACGATCTCATTGTCCTCTTGCGCTTTCCTACTTTTCATTTTCCTTCTTGCTCCAAATTCAAATTATGCCACTCCTCAAGAGTTTTTCTTAGAAACTCAAAGTGTCGAGAGTATGAGAGAGAGAATAGAATGAGAGCTCGTGACCCAGAAAAAGTTGTGCAACTTCTGCTTGATCCTCATAAGCGTTTTTATCAATGAGTCCTCCTAATTTCTTCATTTTTCCATTATTTTTCTTATTGTTTTTTCTCTGTTATACCTTTGTGACCTTTCACCTCCCTTTTCACCTAGTTTCATTATTTTCTGCCTTTTTCATAACTAAAATACCAATAAATGCCTCATGCATTTCTAAAGCCCTTTCCATTTCCTTTTTCGACTTCTATAACCATTAATAAGCAAAATGAACACCCACTTAAGATTTTTTTCTCAACATTCTACATGGAATACGTCCCATGACAAAGGTCTTATTTACCTTTATTAACTTTTACATTGATTTTTGATTAGAAATTTCATTCTGACTTTACCTTTCTGATGAAACAGCTTCAACCTTCAATTCTTCATGAACATGGCACTTTACGTATTTCCGCAATCAATCCCTCTTTCGGAAAAAGAGAACCCAAATGTCATCGACATAATTTTCATCCACTTTGTGGTGATATATACGAGCATGCATGTGCTCATTAACAATTTCAACTTCACCAAATTCATCGAGTTTTGTTGGATTCATGAGAGACTCTCATTCAACTCTACAAAGCAGTACCAATTCATATGAAAAATTGTCCTTTTTATTCTCAAACTTAAATGCTTTAAACTCTAATGTAAAAAGGTCATCATAAACTACAATCATACCAACTAGATCACACATTTTATTGATTTCTTTATTGGAATCTTCACCATGTAAAACAAGTAAATTGCGGAAGAAATAACACATAGAAAACACATTACACAATAGCTCATAATGGATTTAACCCTGCGTGAGCTACATCTCCATCGACCTTTACAATGGCTAGGCCCTCTTTGGATTAATTGTAATTTATGATTACATGCACCTATAGTGCTCCAATGGATTTTCAACCTACTCCATTGGATTGAAGACTCGAGAAACCTCGAATGAACTCCTTGGGCCTACTGCCAAATGGTCTTGAGTCGTCCCCAGACATGGCCTCCCTCCTCGTGGCCCTAAACAATGTGCTCCAATGGCTGAAACCACCATCATTCTCATAGCATCCAAATCCATCTAGAATGACTACTTTATAAACGTAAAATTAAAGGTAAAAAATGCTCCATTTATGCCTCTTCAGTTTGACCAAAGAAGCCTCTAAATCTCAAGATAACTCTAGTTGCTTACTTTTGTGAAAATGGAGGTGGCGCATCTGAATAGCGGACCTTCCAAGGCGGTATTTTGAATTAATATCGGGATTAATTAGCGTGCCAAGTTTAAGTTTAACCTAGTCATAGTACATTAAGCACGTTTTAATTAATATGTGTTTAAATTTTAACCCTACCAATTACAAATGAGCCTCCACCTTTGGTCGTGTAAGTATCGGTCTCTTGTGGTCGGGGGGGCTATTTATCACCACACTTTGCCAGGTTCATTTATATATACGATTAAATATATATCCATTATACCTATAGAATCAAGTGGTGTTCTAAGCGGTAGCGCAAGTATTTGGTGCGGGGAGGTCGTGAAGTTTGGGCAACCTACAACCGCTTCACGAATAAATAATTTTTTCCACCAAATCATAATGTAAATTTTATGGACAGAGAAAATTTTGGCATTTCACGGAGAGAGACACGTGGCGGCCTCCGGGGCTTTCATCCTCTTCCCCCTTTGGCGATTAAACCAACACAAATGAAACGAATCACCCCACTTCATCCAACCACAGGTTGACACTTGGCACGGTGCTCTTTAGAAAAATTTTAGTTGTTTAGGAAAATGAACAACATCTCTATGTTATTCCTGTAGACTCTATTTTGAGTGGCTTAAATTTTTAGCATATTCCTCGCGATGGGCATATCAGTAATTCTTGTTTGGTTACTGATTTTGAGCCTTTGAAATTTTTAGGGAAGTGCACAGTAGTCTGATTAGATCACTTACCTCAGCCAAAAATAAAAATTGTCAACATTTTCATTGCATAGGTTTCTATCTTCTGAAACTTAATAATGGATACTTTTAATCTCCCCACTAGATTACAAAATAGGTATAGCATTTTTTCTCACAAATACATGGTTGGTTAAAAATCATTACAACAAATTTACTTGATTGATAAAATTTTAACCAAAATATTTAATATTTAATTTTACTAATTTTCAATCTATTTTAAAAATAAAAATATCCTACTCATCCAGCTAGGCTCAACTTCAATTCAATCGTAGAAGCTAGATCGAGGTATGGTTAAATTGAGCATTGTACTTGGTGACAAATGACATAAGGTCAACATGTATGGATTAAAACACCTTTTTACCCTACATTGAGCTCTGGCATAGCAGTGAGATACCTTGCTATTTTAAGAGTTTAATTAACCATCAAGCAGCTCAATTAACGATCTGAGTGGATCTAATACAAACCCACATTGTTACAAAAATCATATAAAATTAGTGGATGAAAGACTTAAGATATTCTAAGAACACGAAAATTACTTAGATCAAGGGTTTGTGAAAATCATTTTTACCTCCTTACGAAAAATGCATCATGAATTGATGGATTCACCCGATCAATTTCTTCTAATATAATAAATATTTCTGTTTTTTTTTTTCCATGCCTATATAGTAGCATTTAAACTACATTTTATTGATTAAAATAAGAGATATATACCCAAATAAATTTCTAGAATGGAAATAGGAGGTGATAGAGTAATTTTAACCCACATGGTCCCAGGGACAAAGAAGCCACCATCTGTGCTTGCCCATACCATAACTCCACAAGCACTACTCTGCATCTGCAACATGTCCATGATAATAAAATAAGCCTATCTAACTTTCCAAGAAATCATAAACCCAAAGCAATTGTGGTCTTTGGTGAGAAGTCCCCTCACAAACTCAGTGGAAAGAGTAGAAGAGGGGAGGCACACTTTCTGATTTTTGAGATTTTATGTGCCTAAAAGCAAATGCCAAAAGTTAACTCTTTGCGTCATGAAATGTGAGGTGCTACTACAACATGAAATGGAAACATCAGCTACTATGGGTTTTTCCTCTGTATTGTTAGACAATGACAGTTGAGTTGAAGTTGCATTATGGGTGAATCTAATGAAACTCATGATACATTTTCATAAGTGAATGCCATACCCAATATAATCCGTTATCCTTATGAAAGTACAGTGTTGTTGGGGGTGGATCAATGTGAGAGCAATTTAACCATTTCACGACTTTTATTAATGAACAAATAATTATCAGTCAATCCATAATACTTGCAGCATATCAATAAATAAATACGTACATGTGAAGTTATTATCACATCAATAGAACATCAATATTATCACATGTACATGGAAAAACAATATTCTATGTAGGAAACCACATGGAATAAAACCACAAGATATATTTTTTTCTTCTTCTTCTTCAATTCATTATATCAATTTTGTGGGCACCACATTCTCAGGAATCCCACCCCAAAAATGTGTATATATCCACTTGTGGTAGGCTCTGCTTTATTTGAGGCATAACGTTGAAAGTGTGCAAGAGACCAACTTACTATAGGCTAGAACCTAATTGAGGCACCAACCTTGGTAATAAAGCGGCTCAACTTTCTCTAGGCTCCAACCTCGGTGGAGGCACCCACCTCCTTCTTAAACCTCTTATGGACTGTTTTTCAAATGGGTCACCGAAACCTTCTAGAGGTAGGTTCGGGATTTAAACAGTGACTTTTTCGAGTCCAAAAATATAATTTATTCCAGGATACCTTGGGTCATTTGCAATCAAATACCTTTCCAATAATTCAAAAAATGGCCTTGAAATGGAGTGTGTATGTAAAACATATATGCCACTCCAAAAGGTGACCATGTTGGCATATCAAAACATATTCTAAATAGGATGCCACATAAACCTCATTACTAATGAAAATGGGACAGACATGCTAAAGGCTATGAAGAAAAATATGAAGATAAAATTTGAGAATCTACTTGAGAGTTGAAGGAATTCAAACCTAAGCACAAGTTTGATATCGAGTTGTGCTATAACTAGGCCTCTTTGGAGGAAAAACAATTTGCATTCTATTTGAGTGCATTTCATATATAGTACAAACTAAAAGTGTTACAAGATGTGATAGAGAGAGAGAGAGAAATAGAGGTGGTTTTGTACTTTTTGCATTATCCCAGATACATAGTTTCTCACGTACCTTCCTCCTTTGTATTTGCATTATTTCCATTCTAAAGAAATGAATAACTATATATATTAAGAAAGTTTTCCTAAGAATATCTTAGTAACTATTTATTTCAGTCTTTCTCTTTTTCTTCTTATTTTCTACATTTTATATATTGCGTGAATGGCTCAATAAAATCAATAATAATATCATAATATAAGTGAATTAACCCTTCATCATAGAAGTTCAATTTATTTTAATAGTTATTGTATTGAACTATCTGTTATGAATAAATGTGTTACTTTATAGATCCTTTCATTATAGAGAAAATTTCTTTGCCAGCAATTTTGTGGGAAGTTTTAGAAGAATACAAAAATCATTGAACATAACCCATAAATACTGTCCATGGGCAACTAATCTATTTATAGCCTCAAGTTGAGGAAAGGAAGATCATGAAGCTAGAAGTGTAGGTATAGATATTTGTTATAATATAGACCTCCTTGTAATATATGGAAACAAGTTGGAATGAGAGAGAAAAGTTCTAGTCAGAGGTCATAATCAGAAAAATTCAGAGTTGGGAAGGAATCAAAGGATTCTGAAAGAGCATGAAAGGTGATAGAATTTTGCAGGTGAAGGTCTCAGCTAACCTTCTACTTTGTATTTTGCATTATTTTGTTCAAGGAAAGACATGAGAAAACCATACATACCAACTATGGTTTCTTTCACATCTTGATATTTCCTATAAAAATGCGCATATTAGTGTTCTGGTACACCTTGATGTGTGCACCTATATTTCACTAGTCTATATTTTCCAAGTATTTATATGTTACTTACAAACAACTAAATCAATAATAATATCTGATCTACGTAGATTAACCCTTCATGCTGAATGTTTTGATTTATTTTTACTATGTTATTGTGATAAACTATTGTTGAATAATCATGTGGTGCCCTCTGGTCATGTTGTGTGAGCATGTTTCTTTAAGATTTATGGGGTTTGGGAAAGTACGAAAACATTTCAGCAAAATTATAAAACCATAGCAGACAATTGATTTGTTTATAATAACCCTCAAGATTGGAAAAAGGAGATTATCAGACGCTGGTGCAGGTCATAGATATGTTAAACTGTTCATGTATATTGTAACTCTGAAAGAAAGTTTGCTGATACGAAGATGAGGTTGTAGTTCGAGCTCATATCAAAGGGAAAATTAGGGGATGAGACAACAAAGGATTCTAGAAAAGAAACCTGAAAGAGTAATGGAGATTTTGTTCTGTAGACATTCCGATTGCCTCTTTAAGGTAGGACTAAAGGTGGAATTCGGAGTGATATAAAAGTGATGTCGATGCTTTGAAACTAAATCAAAAATAATTTGTAATAGTCTGTATTTTACTTTAATGTTCACCATATATATGAGGAACAGGAACTTTTCAATTTCTTGTTTAAAGTACGACCATAAAAGCTGACCTAGTGGGAAATCACATATAGAGACCCTTAGGATAGGGAATCATCTAGTATCCCTGGTGGGAGGGATTTTAAAAATGTTATTAAAATTAATTCTACCTATCATCAAGAATGTACGGAGACCATGTTATCTAAAGGCATTGCTTTAAAGTGGTGAGAGCTGATGTATAGAGTGTATAAGATTGTCAAAATGAAGAAATGCGATAATGTTGGTATCTTGCCCAAAAAAATAAATGTACTCCTCAAGTATATGGAATCTCCTAGCCATTAGTGAAATCAAGTGATGATGTTGAACCCAAAATGATGGATGAGGCTTGATAGCCTTAATAAAATTACCTAGAAATTGTGAAATAAAAGGGAGATTACGGTCATTCGAAGAAGGAACATTCTGGCTTCTGAGGGGAAGAAGAAGTGAAAAGAGGAAAGAGTTAAGAAGAAAAAAAATTACAACACACTAGTGCAAAGATCCTAACAACCACTACAACATTGATGGTCACATACGGGAGAAGTGATGGAAATTCTAAGAAGGCAGACCTCGAAGGATGGTAGAGAAAATAATCTCATCTACATGCATTGGGTAACCAATTTGGAAAGAAACTATAAATGGGAAAGAAAATATTTACTACCTCTTTCTTGAAAGGAGGTTAATCTTATTTTCCTTCATTGACAAAGAATGTGGAAAATATAGCGAAAAAACTCAATTTGACTTTCTCTTGGTAGAAATGAGAAAATTTGAATTTCCGCTCAACACACAACTTGGAGGAGTTAATTGAGGTGGCATGGCTGTTATCCTCGATTAGCAGCTCTATAGAATTGAGGTTACAAGGCTTGGGTGGAGTTAAGTGTGTGTTCATAAATTTTGCGCGATCAAGTTCGTTATATCCGTTGTATATTGTTGAATTCAACTCAATGGCAAGTGCATGTAAAAATTGAGTTCCCCATTGTAGGTAGAATTCCTAGGTAGTGTACAATTAATGTATACAATATTAACTGTGCCATTTTAGGTATTAAGTCCATGTGTTGAATCATTGAAATTCCTCAATAAATTGGAGGAAAATCCAAAAGTATAGGAGTATATTTCTAAGATAGCACAAGGAAATAGGAGAAAGTGAATGTATGATTGCGAGAAAATGATACGGGAAACGTGGTGGGTGCTAAGTCAACCAGAGTGAAGGTTTACTCTTGCATGATTTCATGAAAAGATAAAAAATTTAACAGTATTTCTAAATTACTTAATTAATGAAAATGGGCTTAAGGGGTTTTAAAATTTTATTTCCCATAGAAAAACATGGCCTTTGTATTTAATAGGGTATCAACATGGATGTTGTTCTAAGTCACTTGATCAATTTCTACGGTGTCATTGAAATTGTGTCTGCGATTTGAATTACATTTCTTGTAATTTATGAATTCTATCATATTTTCTGTCTTATCGGATCGGGATTTACATTAGAACACAAAAAAAATTTAATTTGTTCTAGGAGGTTTTCAATTTGTAGCTTGATTGTAGCGGGGATCTCTTCATAGTTGGAGAATGACCTTAAATGGAATAATATTGGAGTATGCCTTTGAAGGTGGCTCAATTTGCAATGCCTGAGAAAGATCACATGGATGAAGTTCTTGGCTTGACATCAGATTTTGGAAGATAATAGAAATGTGGCCAAAAACTAGGATCAATTGATTTACAACCTAGCTACGATGGAAAAGATGTAGCCAAAGGTGAGAGAATAATGTAGGATGGTATCAGAGACAGAATTGTCTCAAATGTACATGGTAAAAATCCTTTCATAAGGGTAGGCCCTCAGAAGGGTCTAGAAAATAGAGCTGACCATAGAAAACTAGCCCAAAGACAGAAACTTTGAGATAAATAAATACATAATAATAATGTCACTATTCAAAATTTTGCCTCACTAGATTTTCACAAGTTTGAGATGAGCTTGGAGGTTGGTGTGAATGTTGGTGAAAATATTCTCAGTGAGCATAGCAGCTCTCCAAAGGCTCCCAAAAGTTAGCATAACTCTGTGGGGGACACGGTGAACTAGGGGATAAATTACCAAATTGGGAATGTTTATGGTATGATTTGGTACAAGAACATATCAAGTGGACTATTAGAGATGGGACATCATCCAAACAAGAGAAATACAAATTTTCTGTAGTTGGAAAATGATTGAAGTATTCTCAATTGCATAAATTTTTTGATTATGCATATGATTAGTTGGTGGAGTATTCTCCCGATGGTTATGTTCTAGTCACTTTTTATTTTGGCTTGGTTAGTAAATAGTTGTGGGAGAATGCGGTGTTCTTAACATTTGAATCACTTCATTTGAGGAGGGAATCCAGAGGAGTTGATTCGAGTTTATCCTTGAATGCAAATGGGACTATTGTTGATGTTATTGGTTTCATTATTAAATATCCTCCTTTGCTCCATTAGTTAGGATTTAGTTAGATATATTGCATACCACATTGTTGCATTGAATGGTTTTTTCTTCAGCTGGTTTATACTCACAAAATCCTATATTAAGGCCATTAGGCCATAGGTGGAAGTTTGAACATAGAAAGGTCTAATTGGGAGCCTTTTCCAAGTAAGCATATGAAGGTTACAATGGTCATTTTCTTATGTCAAAAAGATATTTTCTTGTATTTTATATGATAAAATAAAGCTTGATAATCATGAGGTCACTGCCACTTATAAACTTGGTAGAAATAATATTTTTTCTTTTAGAGTTTATCTATTATGTTTTTACTTACACTAGTGAGGCTTGTAAAATTGCTTACAGAATTCTCTTGATTTGAACCATTGGAAGAGTTAATGAGGAAAGAGTAAATCTGCTAAACTCTTAATCTTCATGCATTTAAATTATGATGCTAAAGATAAAGCTTGAACTATACTATAAAAATAGCAAAATATAATAAAATAATACTTTAACCACCACACAAAAGTAAAATTGAAATTAACTGAAATTTATGCTTCATACTAAACTACTGAATAAGGAAATGATTGCTTTTTTATGCTTCATACGAAACTATGATCATCTCAATGATTGGAGGCTATTTTGGCAAGTGGGTTGGAGAACAATCTCAATTGCATAAAATATTTGACTATTCATATGATTAGTTGGTGGAGTATTCTTCCTATGGTTGTGTGCTAGTCGCATTTTATTTTGGTTTGGTTACTAAATAGCTGTGGGAGAATGTCGTGTTATTAACATTTGAATCATTTCATTTGAGGAGGGAATCGAGAGGATTTGATTCGAGTTAATCCTTGACTACAAATGGGACTATTGTTGATGTTATTGGTTTCATTATTAAATATTTTCCTTTGCTCCATTAGTTAGGATTTAGTTAGATATATTACATACCACATTGTTGCATTGAATGTTATTTTCATCTCGTTTACACTCACAAAATCCTATATTAAGCCCATTAGGCCATAGGTGGTCATTTTCTTACTTATGTCAACAAGATATTTTCTTGTATTTTATGTGAGAAAGAAGCTTGATAATCATATGAGGCTTACCATACTTTATAAACTTTGTGAAACATATTTTGTCTTTGTTTTGTCTTATTATGTTTTTACTATACTAATGAGGCTTCTAAAATTGCTTATAGAATTCCTTGTTTTGAATCATTTTTGGAAGAGTTAATGCAGAGTAAGGTAAACTGTTACACATTAATGTGATGCATTTAAATTATGATGCTAAAGATAAGCTTTAATAACACCATAAAAAAATACACATAATAATGAGCAAAATCTAATAAAATAATACTTTAATCAACCACACAAAGTAAATTGAAATTAACTAAAATTTCCAATTAATTAAATTCCAAAAATGCTTCATTCCAAATTAAATTAAATAATCAAATATGATGGGGATATATGATGCTGATATCATTGGTTGATAATAAATATTCTGATAGATTTTAATTTTATTAATTTTGATAATAAATATCATTTTTATTGTTCACCAAAGACGATGAAGTATCTGATAAAGTATTGATGTTGATAATAAATAAATATTCTGATGGGTTTTTTATTAATTTATTATAAATATTTGGGTCCATGCAACCTGGCTTCGGCGTTCTTGATGTCTGTTGTGTCTTCCGTTCTCATACTCATACACTTGGAGGAAAGAAGGCGAGGGAGTTGAAGATGAGATCGAGGAATGGAATTTCCACCAGCCGGAGAACGCAAGGGAGGGTTAGGTTTGTTGTGACGCTTTTCTTGGTTTTATTGCAAATATTCACTTTCTGTCCATGTATCGGGAATCTCCAAAAGGAGAAAAAATTCCCTCCCTTTATCAAACTGATAATATCTTGGCACATCAAATTACATTTCTACTGTTGGCATCTTCATACATTTCTACTGTTCTGTTCGCCACACAGAATCTTGGCACATCAGCATTGGTGCCTTCTCATTCGCCAGAGTACAACATCTTCCCTATGTACATAAAAGGGAGTAAATCAGGTGTGCACATAGCATCTTCGGTGGGTCACAAAAAGGTGCGCTCTCATCTGAAACAAATGTTTATTATTTTCATAGATTGCGCGACTGGAAAGGAAAATGCTGTTTATTTTATGAAAGACACGTGTTCGAAACGCCCAGACAATGACACCTTGGCTGCCACTCCAACTCCATCTCTGTGTAGTATTATTGTATTTGCCTTCACCTTCACCTTGAGGCATGAGAAATAGAATGGCTTCAACTGTGCAATACGACGTGTTCCGCAAGTTCGACACCAACGGCGACGGCAAAATATCCAAGTCAGAACTGAGCTCCATCATTTCAGAGGCGGAGATTGAAGGGGTGATGAAAGAGGTGGAATCCAACAAAGACGGCTTCATCAACTTCGACGAGTTTGTGGAGGACAACTCCAAGAACCTCAAAGCTGCCCGTCTCATGCGAGACTCCGCTTCAGCTGTGCAATGTGCCGCCCTGCCCGGCCGCCTGGAGCTGGAGGACGTGTTCCGCAAGTTCGACACCAACGGCGACGGCAAAATATCGAAATCTGAACTGAGCGCCATCCTCAAGTGCAGTGCTACGGTGGAGGAGATTGATGGCGTGATGAAGGACGTGGACTCCAACAAAGACGGCTTCATCAGCTTCGACGAGTTCGTGGCCGCCAACACCAACGACCTCAACGCTGCCCGTCTCATGCGAGGCCTGGCTTCAGCTAATTAATAAATAAATACTCCCCTACCTCACCTCTCAGCGCTTAACGCTTAACTCTATCATTATATGAGGTGAGGGCTTAATGCATGTACTTTTTCAGTTTCTCCTATCCTATTTACTTTCAGTTTTAAATATATGCACATATATTTAAATTAACTACACAGTCTTCATGTGATTCCATATCCGTAATCTTTTTACTTCTTGTTTCAGAAACTGTGATAACTATAACTACGTTGTTGTTTGTCGAAACTGTGATAACTATAACTACGTTGTTGTTTGTCAAAATAATCACGTGAATTGATAAGTTTTACGTTGCTGTTTGTTCTCCAAACAAACAAATATCATATGAATAATTTGATAATCTTTCATGTGAACATATATAAAAAATTTGATGTGCATATATATATATAAATTAATAATTTTTCTTTCCTGTGAGAGTTTCACTCTATAAAACAAGAAAGTCTCTCCCTAGAATTCCCATCTCAATGTATAGTCATATAAAACCCTCAAGCATAAATTTAGATCCATCTCTACATCATACAACGTAAAATTTAGATGCATGCAATGGAAAATTTTCATTAGTATCAATTAATTAAAGATTTTTTAGTCACCCATGGGAAGAACATATGCTTGTGGGTGATTGTAGAGAAATAACTTATGCTGTAGGGAATATTACTGGGGGAGGCCATAGCAAGGTTTATTAAGTTAAGTTTCCAAAATACTATGAGTAGTAGTATATTTTTATAAACTCTCATGAAAGAGTAAAAAAATAACTTATTTTGTTGGATGTCAAAGTCACAATGCCCTAATCATGCAAGTAAAGTTTTGGGTTAGCTAAATGGACTTCAACATATTGATGTACATAGTTTACAACAATGTTGAAAATTAATGAAAGTTGACTCTATTCAAGAACCTCTCCATACACTTTAAGAAAGTGATTAGTATATGAGGAAAACTTATGACCATATTTGGTTCTAAAAAGGAATATCATAGATGCATGGAACTAGATGTGAAGTGAAGCATAACTTTTTGAATAGTGTTTCATGCTCCTTTTACTCTTATTTTACCGTTTCTTTATAAATTAAATTTTGATATTGTTATTATGTTCCATTAATGAATGCAGTGCATCAAAATTAGTCTAGTTGTGATCAATTTGTTGTTATGGTTGTTTATTTTAATAATATTATGATGTTATGTATACTTCTAAAAATAATTAAATTTTGTGTGCACATTGAGTTGAATGGAGGAAGAGAAGATCGATGAGAGGTTTCAGTACAATTTCCACTCAAAATAATATCTAATTATTTAGAGTTCTATATTATTAGTGTGAAATAAAATAAATAAAAAAAAGGTCATGAATAGGTTTCTCTGCTATGCTCCAAATGTGAGAGATAAAAAAACCCTGATATATTCATATCAAAGAATGCTTAAATTTAAGTGGGGTTCCATGTGAATGAGAGAGATAAGTAATTGTTAAGTACTATGAGTGCATTCCATTTAGTTAAGAATACATTGAATATTGCTTGATAATAGAAAGCACACAGATCACTTAATTACTCTTCTACAGCCATAGTCAAACTTATTATCATCTTCCTTAAGTTTGGAAGCTAACATTTTTCATTAGATATCTCAAAAGGTATTTGTCATGCAATATTTAGACAAGAAATGGAAATGAATTAAATATTTATTTTAAAAACATTAGTAGTGTTTTGAATATTTTTTTATAACCAAAAAAGTAAAACAACATGACCACATTCTTTTAATTTTTGAATAAGTCTTTGAGTTTTGCTCCCAATATAAAGTTGATACCAAAGCTGAGATATATCATGACATACTAAGAAATATATTGTAAAGAAAAAGATAAAATACTTAAGGCTTCCAAAGCCTATTCGATTAAAATCAAAGGGAATTCTCTCGATATCACTAGTGTCGGTATTTAATGTATTCATTACAACAATTACATCTCACTACATTCTATTAGCTAGTGTCGCAGGGAAATGGCCTTATTGTTGATGACTTTTGTCTCAAGTATGTACTTGGTTTAGCTATATGCCAAGTTTAGAAAATGTGAGTTTTATAAAGATAAGATCCAATATTTGGGTCATATTATTTCTAACTGTAATTTTGTTGATACTGAAAGATACAAAGAATATAAAAGAATGGCTGTTTAGCCGGTGGCTGGGCGGTGCGATCATTCATGGGGATTGCAGGCTATTGTATGAGTTGTGAAAGTTTTTACGCAACAACACATCCCATCATGTCATTATAAAGGGAAAGGTGTCAAATTTGAGTGAATTTGAAAAATGCCAAAAGCAGGTTTTGACCATTTAAGCCCAAACTTATCAACCCCTATGCGGAATTACGAGATCCGACAAAGAATTTGTGGTATGTGGATGCATGTGAGAGGGATTGGGAGGAGTTCTTTTGCGGGAAAATTGATTATTCACCCTGAATCTGAAGCGGTACATGAACAGAGGTGTAGTGCCTATGATTTAGAATTAGCGATGTTATCCATGCTTTGAAAATATTGAGCCTATCTTCTTGGAAAAAAAAATTTTGATGATGGCCCGATCACTGTTAGTCTCAAATATTTCTTCCCCAAAGCCAAATTGAATACTAGACAAACGGATGACATCCTTTTCCCACAAGTAGACCAAATATGGATGCAAACATATTGAAAGAAAATAAAATTATTTGATGCATTGACAGAAATACCGGTCGAATATCGACGCATTGAGTAGGTCTCGGATGGAAATGTAGAAGATTTGGGTGAATAAGGCAGCAAACCAAGACCCAAATTATGATATACAGTGAAGATGGAAAAAGGGAGAAAGCTGATCTCACTCAAAACAAAAGGGCTGATCGACTGCTAAAAACAGTTGTATATTCCCAATGTAGAGTCCTTAAAGAGAGGGGTGCAGTTGAGTACCACAATAACCATATGGGGACATCAGATATGAAAATGTTAACACCCCTGAAAAACAGTTGTTCGCCGGGAATGAAGAGAGATGTAGCGAATGTTTAGTGATGGAATGGAATGCTCAACTGGTCAAAGTTGAACATCGACATCTGTTGGTCTTTAAAACTGTACCACGATTGAGAATGGAGAGAATGGGACACGGCACTGCAGTTTCATAACGGGATTACCCAAAACAAAACATCAACGCAGTTGACAGGCAGTAGTGAGCACTTTAGCTGAAAATTTGCATTTGCCCCAGGTGAAAATCTACCTTTGGGGCAAACTCAAGTAGCGAATGTGTTCTGAAGGAGACATTAGGAGAACCCATGGGTGCCAAAGGTGATTATTTTTTTCAAGATGCTAAGTTCTGACCCTTTTTGGAAAGGGCTATTTGGGTATGGGCACCTTCATTGAATTTTAATGCCTTACCTGCCTCATGCAGGTGGTCAAGCGGAAGAACTAATCAGATTTTGGAGGACATGCGTGTGTATGTGATGGATGGAACTGTCAAAGTGGGAAGATTACTTGCATTTAGCTGAATTTGCCTATAATAACGAAGCCTGCCAATCCTCCCATCAAAATGAGAGAATCCGTTAGAGCACTTGTATGGAAGGAAGTGTCGATACTCCGCCTTTAGTTGGAGTCGACCAAAAGATATTAATATTTGGGACGAGATGCTTTAAGTTTTGGAAAGAATTGTCAATGGAATCTGAAAAACATCGAACACTTTCAAGATGCTTGGAGAAGAACTATGTAGATGAAAGAATTACTGAGAATTTAAAAGCGGGGAGCACTGTGTATTTGCGTATTAATACCAAAGACCACCCTTTGGCCGGAAGTTGTGCAAAGCTAGCCTAGATACGCGCGTTGCTTTTGGAGAGTATTGAAAGGGTGGGACCGATGGCTTACTGTTGCAGCCTTACCACCCCCATGTTGAATTTCATGATGTATTTCATGTTTCGTTATTTTCAAAGAATAATATTTGTGATGCTTCTCCGCAGTTGATTGGAATGTTGTACATACTGAACCCAGAAGGGGTTACTTAACTGGCTTCAAATATTGGAGCGGGAAGAAATCGAATTGAGAAGTAGAACGACTAGCAAAATGAGACACGGTGGAAGCACTTTCATTGACTACACAGGAAAAGAGAAAGGCGAAATGATGGGGAAAATATCCATTTTCTTTGCAAAATGAACTCAGCCAATTGAATAACAACACCGAGGACGATATTTGACTCGGAGAATATGTAACACCCCCAATTCATGTGTTTGAATTGCAAAGCTAGACATTTGAACTTTTAATCCTAAGGGAGTGGACCCCAAAGGATAAATATTTTTGAATGTATTAAATATTTAATTGAGGAAATGAACAAATGATGTGGTACAGTTGACCCAAAATGGAATTGCCAGGTCTTGCTAAATCATAGAGATGGATGAAATTAAACTACCTAAATCTTTCAAAAATCCTTGAAAGAATTAAATTTTAAAATTAGATTTTGAAAAATACGAATTTCTAATGATAGAAAGTAGTTGGGAAGAGGTAAAAAATTTGGAAAAGTGAGGAAAAGCATCAAAAACTTTAAAAAATACAAATGAAACCTAGGCAAATAGGAAGAAAAGCATCCAAGGTGTAAGGACGCAGAATTAGAAACATGCTTTAGGGAACAATAAACTTAAATAAGCTGCTCTTGTCTGATTAGGAGGTGTCATTTCAAGGAGAATGATTTCAACTCGGGGGTGAGGATGCAGAACGGAAAGGACTCTAAGGTTAGGGAGGTTGGTCAATCGCATGAGTGACATGTATCTCTACATTTATCTGTTTTACTTATAGTATGAATTAGCTACATATAAAAGTTATTTATATTAGAATATAAATTCTACATTTAACAGAATTAATAATAAAGAATTTACCTTTAGGAAACTACGCATAGTTGTAGGAATTTAATCACTTGGTAGAATCTAGCAGAGTCTCTAAGCCAAGTGGTAGTTTAAATCTGAGAGATCTTATCTCCTTTGAAAAAAATAAAAAAATTGTGAATTAGTTTTACTATTAATACATTTTCTTAGAATGATTCTAATATATACATACATGAGAGAATGTCAGAGTTTCACACAACACTATGTTGGAAAATAGTAGGAAATGGTGCATAATTTTACATGCTGAAGAATGGAAGGAGAGATTGTATAAACTAACCTGGGGTCAACACCATTGACTTCATAAGTCACTTGAAATTCAATAGTCAAGGAGGTGCATGTAATAAATCTCATGAAGGAAGCAATAATATTTGCAAAATCATGATCATGAACAGGTTATATTATTAGGACATTAATATTAATTGTCGATTTAAATACACAGAAAGTGGTAAATATCAACATGCATATTTCTGTAACTGTATTAAAAATTATGTATCCTAGTCTACCATGAGAACCAAGTCAAGGGTAAAATGGTAGATTATAAATACAAATGTTTACCTACAAACATAAAAATGAAATACGAGTACATTATTCATGGGTATTTGGATAAATAGTTTACTGGAAATTAACAAATTAATTATAAATTATACACACAGAACATCTTATTTCATTCTATTCTGAGATAATCATATTACTCTGGGTTATAAATTACCCGGGAAAGAGCTGTGAACTTGGACTTTAGATCAACCATATTATTGGTGAAAAAGTGAGAATCATACCCAGAAGGAGATAAAACCATGAATACATTCTGATATCTAAAATTCTACACGGAAATACATATTCTCTGGAATGAAAACTCTATATGGCAGTATATATTGTCAGTGAATATCACCACATTTAGATACATAGTTTAACAATTTATATGCTTTGAGAACTTAAAGGCAATAAACTACACGAATGTTGAATACGTATTATATACAGATATATATATAAGAATTGGAAATTCCAAAAGTTAAGTATTAAGTTAAATGAAGTCAAATGGCTGAGGAGAGAGTCTTGTTGGAACATATCTAGCCAATAACAATAAGCAGATCAAATGAATTATTATGAAAATCCGGTATGTGGTATATATGGATATATATAACAAATCAAGAGATCAGCCTTATAATGTCCATGAGCAGAGATCAATGAATATTCAAAGTTGGAATTTAATTATAGTTGTCTGAAATAATTAGTACTTATCAATAAATTTTTTAAATGTGAAAGAATAGCTATGTGGGAGAGAAGACGGATTTCTTTTGACGAAATTTGATGAATACGACCTGCAAATAACGAGAAACAAATTTTATTGTCACAAAGTCCGTCTCTGTGGTTGAGAGAACACGACGCAAGTGTTAATTTACACAGAGATAAAACCCCAATATCAATGTGGCCTTGAACATGGAAGTGAGAATAACACAGACAAGTAATAATGAGCTGAGAGAATGATGTACTGGTAAGGGAGAAACCCCTATTCCATCCTTAACTGCTACATATAAGTATGGAATTTTCATGAATAGAAGTTGGCATTTTAAGAATTCGATGCTGAAGATAACCTCAGGAGAACGAACAATAGCAAATTAACATCTCAAAACGGTCAAAAAAAAAATTAACTAACTTGAGTGCAGAGAATAAAGATCAACCTGTGGCAGCCAAATTGTACCCTCGTAACAATACACCTTCGGTTGAGTAAAGTGGAGGTGGGGCTACGAAGCCATGATAGCATCCCATTCAGGTCTCATAACCCAAAGACAAAGCACAAGACACGCAAAGGCTAGGAAATAAAAATAAAAACCAGAAATGATCACAGAGTGAAGAAAACACATTCTGCAAAACTAATATGGCAACATTGTATGACAATCTAGACGGACGACGGTGAAAACGTGGTCAAAATCTTGCTTGCAGCACGAAGAAATGAGGCGAAATTCTAAACGGAGATAGAGCTGTGAAATGGTAATAATAGAGAAATAATTTTAAACTCTGAAATGATCTTAGAAAGAGCAGAATTAAAGCAGGAATGGGTAGAAGATTGAAACGAATCACACCCATGGCCGTACGTGTGGCGTTGAAACTCTGTATAAAAGAGATAAACCAAGCAAGAATGAGGGTAAAGACATGGGCAAATACCATGCTGGAATTTATATCAATGTTCTCAGATCAGCAACGAAACCCTAATAGCGATACATCCGAGTGGTCTATGACAGATCATAAGGGTAAATACTAGTATAAGGAGTTAATGAGTCCTGCACCACATCCGTTCGTATTAAATATGACAAGGTGAAAATAAATGTACATATTCCCGATACATTGCATAGTGAAAATCTTTGGGAGCGAAGTAAGTTAGTGGAATGAATCCGGTATTACGTGGAACCAAAAACACGTGATCACAAATGGTGAGACCAACTAAACAACAATTCTGACGAGTAAAGATATTATGAAAGCTCTCGTGGAAGACATATTGCTTGTCCTTATTCCCAATTTGGATTTGAGCGGGGTATAGGTGGTAATTATGTTGAGGTCAAATTAAAATTCATATAAATGTTGACAAGACAAGGAAGGACCGAATGCAGGACCTAGCATAATTATCTGACGAGTCCAAATCAAATCCCACTAAAGATTATATTTTATCGCGAGGATAAACGTGAATGACGAATGGTTCCACGAGTCCATGACCTAATAATAGTTTTTCGGGTAGGCAAGATGTCCTCGTGGAATCATTGAAGGTTCAAAAGAATTGGATATGTAGCAGAGAATGGATTATGGAAGTGGCGAGGGTGATAAAATAAAAACATTACAGTTATGTCTAAACTCGACTATAGTGTTAAAAAATCAAATAAATTCTAATGGTGAGATAGAAGTTGATACATGAATAGCAATTGAAAGAAAAGTTGTAGTAAACCTACAGCATTATGACAACAACAGTCACCTTATGGCATTAAACTTGAAAATCTGAGCAACTAGAAAAATATTTTGTTGTAGGAAAAATGGGAGGTGTGACAAATGGTGTGAGCCCAAGTTGGCCAAGAGGTGGTGACATTACGCCTTTGTTCTTTGTGTGTTCTTGCATATACTGCATGTATTACGTGAAAAAAAAAAAAATTAAATTTTATTTTCTTGATGTGTTGTGTAATTTTCTGATGCGAATGCCAAAATGGCGAAATTGATGAAATCTATCTTTGATCATTGACGGATAGTGCCTGAGATCAATGCTTCCATGATGGCTTTATATTTAAAGTTGCAGCAAGAGTTTAGGCGAGATAAAAGCAGACAATGATTGTCATTAGCGATTCGAGGAGCGAGGAAAAGCTAATGGAAGAATTAACTTCTCGGAGCGATAAGAAAGCTGAAGGTTGGAAAAGGAAAGCGAGGATGATTCGATGAGGAAGATGTTGCTAAGAGCATCGAATAAACATAAAAAAGGAATACGGAAATTCCGAGAAAAGTTAAAACCTCCCTCTAAGTGGGAGAAGGAGGAAGATGCGAAGCACAGTTCTTGGAATATGATTAAGTATTTCCAGGTCTATGAATGTATCAGAAAGAAATGGAAGGCTAAGTTAGCTATTTACGAAGCTACAAGGTAAAAGAGGAAAATTTGTAACTGGTAGGAGGAACAAAAATGGTGCATACCATGATGAAAAGGCAGATCCTGGGAAGATTTGATTAAGTTCAAGAACGCTACCTAAATGGGCACGTTACTATGATGGTAGTAAAGAGAGATTTCTATGAACTTAGGTAGGACATCTCATTGTTAGTGAGTTTTATGCTAAGTTTAAATCATTGAGATATGTACCTCATAAAGGAAAAGAAAAGGCAAATGTTCAAAGATTTCTGAATTGTTTACTACTTGTATACAAAGATAAATCAGGTTTGACAACCCAAAAACAATGAATGAAGAAATTTTATTGAAAAACAGATTAGCCATTGCAATAGTTCAAAGGAAAAATTCGACGAGGGAAAAATTTGATAAATAAGAATGAAGTTCAAGGAGGAAAGCAATGACCTATTTGAAGCATTTTAGCAGAGATCATCAATGGAAAAGTTTAATAAACCGAAAGTCAAGCTGCTGGTCAGTAAGCTTCAAACAAATAGATGGAGGCAGGTAAAAAGGAAAGACAGATCAAAATGAAGAACACAATGTTGGGTACAGCAGAACCCATCTTTTTTGAAGACACTCCCTCGTGACATTCATACCTGATCATGAGAGATCGGCGACAACGGAAATAAATGATATAGCCGAAATATGCCAACTATCGGTGCAGCATGGAAAGGCCGACAGCAGGAACATCAAGCAACCACATGGTGGAAATGGAGGTAAGATTTTGACTGTAAATGCGTTGCAGGTCAGTCAGTGCTTCTTTACAAGTTACAATGTTGAATTGTGAAAAATGTAACTTAAAAAACTGAAAAATTTCAACAGTCATGGATTTGGTACAGGCCACACAGCCCTTTGGAACTAAGAAAGGTAACCACATAATTGCCCACAGAGCAATCAGGTAAATGAGTTTCAAGCAGTGGTGAACATTGTATGAGTTCATATGATCTGCACGATGAATGGTGGAAATTTGTGGAAAAAGCCTTGATGAACTACGGATAAGACTTTGCATTGTGAATGGAGGAAACCAGCATTCTCAAGAAGAAACAAAAACCTATTTACATAGAACAATTAAACATACAATTAAAAAAGAAACATTGAAAAGGATACAGTTTATCACAGTCCTTCATGGAAGAAAACGAGAATAAAAAGCTGGAGAATTACGGATACATTACAAGACAACCAGAGAATTCAAGAAGTGTACACCAAAGTACATCTTCCCCCAAAGAGATTGATTTCTATTCGATGGGTATGGGGAGCAACACACTGTCTATAGGCATGTGCTCCAGAATGAAGTCTCTGACAGTGGGCCAGAAAATGCTAATTTGCAGAAGCTGTTAGATAAAGGGTATGTCAGGACGGGGTGTCTAACACAGAGCACAGTGCTGAATAAATGAAAAAGAAAAGATGCAGGAACTTTTGGATCAGCCCATTGATTATCATTGAATGGTCAGAAGCCATTAAAAATAAATCTGCTTGCTAGAATTGATGATCTTTTTGATCAGAGACGAGAAGGAGCATTTTAGAAAATTGGGATTTTAAAATTTGGTTATCCTGACTTAGATGAGGAGAAGACATCAGCAGCAGGCCTTTCAGACAAGTATGGTCACTACGTTTGTAGTCCTACCTTTCAGTTTGAAAAAATGCTTCACCACATTGTCATGCTAATAAACAGATGTGTTAAACAAGTACTTGGATAATTTGTCCTTGTGTTTTCATGAGATGATATCTTGGTTATTCAAAAGTGAGGAGGAACATAAGCAACACTTGAGGATAGTATTATAGCTCTATAAGGAAAATGTGTATACCAAGTTTATGAGTAGTTTTTGTATAAATGTGATCAAAATGTTGGGTCATATTGTTCACGAACAAGGAGCACTTCTTCATTGGCTGAAAAGATGAGCTAAAGAATAACATGGCTGATGTTTTAATGGTTGATCATTCATGGGATTGCTGAGCCTATATAAAGATTTGTAGAGAGGTTTACGCACTAGCACGGCCATCACGTCAACTGCAAGAAGGTGTCAAATTTGAGTGTTGAAAAATGGCATGAGTTTTGACCCAGTCAAGCTAGAAACACCTCTTGACCCTATCTGCAGTTACAGATCTTGACAAAAATTTGTGGTATTAATAGGCCATGTAGAGGTATTGGGAGGAGTTTTCTGGAAAAATTAGATTATTACTGTAAGATGTAAGCTGAAGACCATGAAGCAGAGGAGTGTATTTTATGATTTAAGTTAACGTTGTTATCTGTGTGAGAAAATGTGTGACACTATCTTCTTGGAAAAAATTTGACCCAATATTAGTCATATTGATCTCAAATATTTCTTTTAAGCGAGTTTTGAATACTAGACAAGCAGATATGAACATGCTACAAGCTCAGTGTGATATGGATATAGCATTATAGTAGAGAAAAGAAAATAAAATTCAGTGATCATTGAAAATACAGAAATGTTGGTCAGAATATCAATAACGTGGAAGTAAGTATGGATAGATGTGAAGATTTGGTGAATAAGGCGACAAACCAAGACCAGATGTCAGAAACATACCGGTGAAATTAGAAGGAGAAAAACTGAGTCTCACTCAAGAGCTAAAAAGGGCTGGAAAAGTCACAGTATAAAAACATATTGTATATTCATAATGTGGGGTGTAGAAAGGGAGAATTTTTGGTTGAAATTACAAACCATGTCAGGACATCCAGGATATAAATAACTACCCTGAAAAAGAGTTGTTCGTGGAAATGAAAGAAATCTGGCAGAATATTTAAGTGGTGAATAGGGATTTCAGCCAGGTCAAAGTTGTTATTAATGTATAATCAGCACTACAAACCCTTTCTGCAGGTTACTGGAGATGAGCTGGGACACGGTTCCCATGGATTTCATAGCAGGGATTGCCAAAACAAAACGTAACATGATTATAATTACAATGGTGGTAGTAGACACTTTAACATTTTGTTGTGGAAATTGAAATCCTGTTTCGGACGACTCCAAGTAGCGAATGTGTTCTACGGAAAAGGGTAGTAAAGGCTCACTGGGTGCATAAAGGTGATTGTTTCTGGTAGGGTCTACTAATTTCTGACCTTTGGAAAGGGCTATTTTAAGAATATGAACTTTCCAGTGAATTTTAGTGTGCTTACCACTGCCTGGGCAGGTAATTAACGGGAAGAACTAATCAAGTGCAGGACTGTCTCCATGAAAGTCTTGTGTGATGGATAAGACCAATAAATGGAGTCTTACTTTGCACATTGTTGAATTTCCTATTCAACGACGCAATCTAGTAAAACCAGTCCGTTTGGGGCACTATGGAAGAAGTATCGCCTCCTTTGATGAGGTGAAGCCTTGGAAGGATAATATGTTGGGATAGATGTTTACAAAGAGATGGGCTCATTTATCCAGACGATGCAAAAACCTCAGACGACTGAGATGTGGAAGGCTATCACGATAAAGAAAAGGTGTGAAGATTGATAGAGAGACATCTGTGTTGTGTAGGCAAAAAGATCACCCTTTATGAGTTGTACAAAAGCTGGCCACCCTAGATGTTGGTCCTTTTGAGGAAGTATTAGAAGAGGGTGGGACCCGATGGCTTCTGGTATTTGGCCATACACCTATGCATTAGAGTTCTTGATCACTTATTCCATGTTCATTATTAAAGATGTATACATGATGCTTCCTCACATAGTTGGTGAATGTTGTACAGATTGAATTCCAGAAGGGAGTTTACATGGTGCTTCAAATATTGGAGCGGGAAGAAATTGGTGGAAACTGACATTAGCAAGAGTAAGTTGGAGCAAAACTGCCTGCAATTTGAAAAATACAGGAAGAGAAGCTGAAATGATGGGAAAATATCCATTTTATTTGCAAAAAATAAGACAAAATGATTGAATAACTAATATGAGGACGATATTGTATTTTCAGAGAATATGTAACACTGATTCTGTATCATTAGATGCAAACTAGACATTTTGAACTTTAATCCTGAGGAGTGGACCCCAAGGATAAATATTTTGAATGTAATTAAAATATTTAGTTAAATGAATAAAATGGTGTGGTGCAGGATATTGAAATGAGTTAGATCACCTGTAAATCATGGTATGGATAGGGCAAATATTTAATCTTTCAAAATCCTTGAAAAGAAATTAATTTTAAATTAGATTTTGAGGAAAAATCTGAAGTTACTACAATGATGAAAGGAAAATGAGTTGGAAGAGGTAAAAAAATTTGGAAAAAGTTGGGGAAAAGCATAAAAGAACAAAAAATCCTAAAATGGAAGCCTAATGACAGGAAAAAAAACATCTATGAGGTACACAGACTGCAGGAAGATTGAGAAACATGCTTTGAAGGCAATCGCTTAAATAACACTCTCTTGTACAGATTAGGGGTTAATATATTTTAAGGGAAGATGATCTTCAGCAAGGGTGGATTCACGGAGGCAGAGGACTCTGGGTGCAGAGTTGGTCAATCGCATGAGTGGTATCTCTGAAATTTAACGATGTTTTACTTCTATGCAGTATGAATTGGCTATAAAGTTGTTTGTATATTGATATAAATTCTACATTAACATGGCAATTAAATCATAAGGAACACATGAAACTACTGATTGTGGGAATTTGAAAATCTGAGTGAGTCCAGAGGTCAGCGATTATGTGGTTTACAATAGGATATATCTCTTCCGGAAAAAAAAAAAATTGTGAATTGGTTTTAATGCAACACATTTTATGAAATGATTCTGTCACATACCTTTTGCAGAGAAATGCGTTCCGCCCGTATATATTATGGAAAAATAGTAGATGAATTGTATTACGTAGAAGAATGGAAGGAGATTATAAACTAACCTGAGTCCAGCATTTTATTCCACGCCGTGGCAATTTCCAATGGTCGAAGTTGGATGTAGCGACAATATGGAAAAGGGAAGCAGCGAATAATTTAAAGAAACAGTCATAAACGTTTATCTTATGGAACGTTCTCTAATATTGAAGCATAGAATTTAAATACAAGAAAGTTCAAGTAAACATCAACATGCCATTACCATGGCGGCATGGTAAGTATATGTCCTGATGCATGAGCCAAAGTCAAAATTAAAAATGATGATTATAAATACAAATGTTTTCTAACATAAAAATAGAAATAAGATCCATTTATTCTGTAGATATTTTGGATCATCGATACAGCAGAAAATTATCTTTAATTAATTATAAATTATGTATTCTATGCTAAAATGCAATACAAGATAATCATATACGTTGTATTCTAGAAGAAGCTGAACTTAGGACTTTAGAAGTCGACATAATAAGTGATGAAAGAAATTGAAGATATTGCCAGGAAAAGATAAAACATAAGAATACATTAGGTATCTAAATTTACTACACGCGACTGTATTATGAATGAAAACTACTATATGACATTATAAATATTGTTATTCAGAATATCACCATTAGGAACTATAATTTAACAATTGCGTAGCTGCGACTTGAAACGTATTTATAAAATATTGAATATCTATTGTATAAAATATATATATAAAATTAAATGTAAGTTAAAGTATTAGATTGACTAGAGTCTGCGATAAAACAGAGAAATGCTATGAAGACATAATAATATTAATAACTTAGTCAAAAAATGGGTATTACCCAATCAAGGTATGGGTATATGGATATATATGCAATCGGAATCAATATATAATGTCCCATGAGCAGAGTCAATGAATATTGGTTAATTCATTCTGGACATGAAGATAACATTACATTGTATCAAAATAAAATTTTTTAAATGTTAGTCGCTATATAACCAGGAAAAAGCGGATTTCTTAAATGAGAGTTGGTGAAGATAAGCGCACCAATAACCTGCGGGAAACAGTAATAACAAATATTACAAGAGAGTCCATCTCTGTGGAGACGAAGAGGAGAACAGGCGCTAAGTGTAATTTACCCTGCCAGGAGTAAAACCCCAATATAAATATAGCGCTGACATGGAGAGTAAAATGTACTGAACAAGTAAAAATAATGACCGCGAAGAAGGTATTTTTGGT
The DNA here is from genome assembly GCA_034641835.2 of Pinus albicaulis. Taxonomy (NCBI): domain Eukaryota; kingdom Viridiplantae; phylum Streptophyta; class Pinopsida; order Pinales; family Pinaceae; genus Pinus; species Pinus albicaulis. Next base: position 545,703,184 of record CM076582.1, on the reverse strand, counting down.
AGGGGCTTTATTCCATCACTCCTTTGCTGCATATAAATATGAATTTTTCACCGTTCAGGACAAGCGGAGTTAGAGTCCGAATGTAGATAAACCTCGAGGAAGAGCGATAGCCTTAATTGCATCCTAAAAACCAGGTCAAAAAAAAAAATTTATCGCCAGGTGAAAGAATAGATCGCCCATAGCGCGGGAATTAATACCCTCTCGTAACCACCTTGGTGAAATAAAGTGGTGGGCTAATCGCAAATGTATCGGTTGATTATCCCCTTACGAATAATCACAAGGCGCTTGAGAGCTGGAAAACTATTAGTGAATCCACAAGGTGAAAACATAATTCTGCGAAAACTAGCCATAACTCGATTATACGCATCTGCAATCCCCAGACGGACGACGGTAACGGGCGAGTCTAAATCTTAGCACGGCGCTTGAAAGGCCGAAGCATTCTCAACGAAGAGATGGAGAGCATAACGATAATAGCGAAACCGCGAATTTTCAAAACTCTAAAATGATTTTGAAGAAAATTAAAACCAGGAATAAGCGAAGAAGCGAAGCAGAATCCCTTTTCGCGTCCGCAGGCATAAACTCCTTATCAAGAGATATTAAGCGAATAGGGGTAAAAGAACGCGAACGATATTGCTGGATTACGCTATCAAATATTATGGAATCAAACAATGAAACCCAACCAGCGGGATACATCGGGTGGTCATGGCGGATATAAAGGGCGAAACCCACGGATTAAGGAGTAACTCAGGTCTTATTTTGCCATCGTTCAATATTAAATAGCAATGGCAAATTGAAAATAAATATGTCGATGTGCCGTGAAAATACTTTGGGCAATCGCGTGGGTGAATAATTGGTGTCATGAATAGCGCCATTGATGCAATGGAAGCGGATAACTACAACTATGATGAGTAAAGTCTTACAAAGCACTATAGTGGAAGCATATGTTAGTCTGTTAATTTTGGATGACAGAATTATAATTATTCAATTAGTGGAGGTCAGAAATTGAAATTCGTATGGTATTGACAGACAAAGGAAGGACGGAATGCCAGGACTACTTTATAATTATAATGACGAGGTGAAATCAAATCCCTACTAAAGTTATATGTTCTATGAAGGATAGCATTACAGACATTAAACAGTTTAGGGTCCGCAAGACTATTAATATGATGCTAAAATTTGCGGAGGCGAATGGCTTGTGAATATGGGAATCTATTCCACGAAAGGTTCAAGAAGGTGGATATTAACAACGAAGATGGTTCATATGTCAAATGGCGGATGATAAATAAAAAACATTAGATTCTGCTAATATGAAATTACCTCGATAATATAATTATAAGTATACAAATAAATAAATTCTAATATAGAGCAGATGAGTTGATATAGTCATAAATTAAAAAAGAAAAGTTATTAACTATTAATAAGTGATATTAGCATTAAACTTGAAAAGATGCAAAAAAAAAAAAATTGTTGTCTCACAGAGAAAAATGGTGTACAGAAAATGGTTTTTTTATACAGCTGGTTACCTCACAAATCTATATTCTGAAAGCCATTAGGCCATGGTGGAAGTTTGAGCACAGAAAGATTAATTGGTTGCCTTTCCGGTAACATATAAAGAATTACAATGGTATTATTTTCTTATATTAAACATGAATGTTCTTGTATTTTATATGGGGAAGAGCTTGGTATAATCATGTAGAGCCTGTACTTTATAAGCGAAGCGCCTGATGAAGCGTCTTTGTATTACTAACTGTTTTTACTACTACAGTAAGTTCTAAAATTTTCGCAGGTATGGGTTTGAATAATTTTTTCACGGAAGGATATAATGAGAGTAGGACAAAATATTTTGTTAATGTCATCATTTGTTATGATGCTAAAGATATAGCTTTAATAGCACTACATAAAAAAATAAGCAAAATCTATATAATAATACTTTGATAATAACCACTACAGTAAATTGAAAATTAAAGTAAAGTTTGGGAGTCATTAGAATCAAAATGCTTGGTTTAATTAAATTAAATAATCGTAATGAGTGGAATGTAAAATTAACTGATACAATTGGTTAATGATAATAAATATTTGATAGTTTTGTTTTTATTTTAGGCATCTAAATGAAACATTTTAGTTCATATGGGATGGAGTATCTATATGTAAGTTCCTTCCTACAGTTCGATACTCCTGCGGTAGCGATATTGATATTATAGGTTGATAATAAATAAATATTGATCTGCATTTTTTATTATTTATTATAAATATTTGGGTCCTTAAACTTTCGCTTGTTTGATTATGATATTGTGTAATGTTCGTTCATACTCATACACTTGGAGAAAAATGAGGAATGATTTCCACAATGGGAGCTTGTGGAGGAGAGTTAGGTTCGTTATTAGCCATTTTACGGATTTTAACCATAAATATTCACTTTACATTAATAATAAGGAATTGAGGAGCAAAAATTCCTCACTTTATCAAGCCGGTAATATCTTGGCACCTGAAATTACATTCTCATTGGTAGCATCTGTTGTTTCTCAATTATTGCTTTACGAATCTTACCAGCACATGTCGGCGTGTCATCATTAGCAAAATATGAGCATCTACTGTGTATGAAAGGAGATAGCAGTGCTTATGACATCTTAGTTGATTAAAAGGTGGCTCTGTCCGGCGATCATTGGCTCATTTCGCAAATTCACGCCTGACTGAAGAAAATATTGTTTATTTTGAAAAACACGTGGCACACGACGCTATATAGCTGGGACATGACTTACTCGCTCCATCTCCATCTCTGTTGTGTGTATGTTGTGTGTTGCTTGCCGTACGCATTAACTGCTGCCTTCACCTTGAAGTGACAATCTGACGTGTTCACTGATTAAACTGCCAGCGGCGGCGGCAAAATATCAATCCGGGCCAAACTCAGTGTTGAGCGTGAAGACAAATTGATGAAGATGGACTCCCAACGGGGCTGACCTTTAAACAACTGACGAGTTCTGATGGCCTCAGGCCTCGGCATAGTCTCGCCAGGGCGCAAAAACAAGGTTATCGATGTGCCCATGCGACACTATGATGGAGGCGATGTTCCGCAAGTTAAACGCAACAGCCCGGCCGGAAAAATATAATCTGAACGGTATGTCTGGTGAAATGCGGTGGAGGAGATTGATGGCGTGATGAATATCAGACTCAGCAAACGAAACTGCGCCGACTTCGGCAAGGTTGCGTGGCGCCAACTGCTGACCCTCATGCTTGTTTGTCTATGTCACAGGCGTGACTGGTGGGCTGACTTGTTAATGTAAATAAATACTCTATACCTCTCAAACGCCAACTCTCTGTTATATGAGGTGGGGCAATACATGCTTTTGGTTTCTCTATCTCTTACCTTTCGGTTTAAATATACTTTTATATGTTTAATTGTCTGATCCTTCTGTGATTCCATATCATCAATGTTTTACTTCTTGTTTGAGCGGTATACAATGGTCATGCAACGTGAAAATAATCCGTGATTTGATAAAGTTTCCATAATTATTTGTTCTCCCGGTAATAAATATCGCATATCATTCAATTTTGATAACAATCTTTCATGTGAACATATATAAAAAAAAATTTGATGTGCATATACTTAGCATAAATTGTGTTTTCTTTCTGCTTCAGGGATTTGTTGGAGGAATGTTGCACAACAAAACAGTTAAATCGCGGCAGCTAACCTGCACGAAGACAGGTGATTTTACGTGGTTGCCAAACTCACAGATGTCGTCCCTGGCGGGCATTGGCAATCTTATTAATTCGGCAATTGCCTCGGTCACACCACACTCTGGTAAACGTGTGATTTTGTTATGTAACCAGGGGGAATCTAACAACCTCGCCGATATCTCCATCAGTTGGCGGCAAATGCTCCTGCAACAAGCTGGAGCTAATGCAGGAACTGATTCTATAATTTTTATCACCCTGACAAGTTTTGCCCTGTTTGTCCAGCAGAAAATCTCAGCAAATATCGCAGCAACAATTGGCCTGGTGCTGTCTGTTCTTTGTTATTTTACTGTCATACGCAGCAGAAAGCCAAACACCGGTAGCGCTTCTCTGGCTGGCGGTTTAGGTGTATGCGGTTTATCTGCTTCCGCCGTACCTTTTCCAGGGGCTCTCTGGGTAATAACGCCATCTTTAAAAATATTGGTGCTGTTCTGGGTCTGCTGATTTACTATGATAGTGGGATTCTTGGCAAATGTTATTACGCTGACCTGCAAAGTAACGCGATATTTATCCGCAGCTTCCAGGGTATCACAAAGCAAAACCTTTCGGTAAACCTGGCCTCTTTAGAAACGCAAGCAGCGTGTCCTGCTTGGTAAAGTCGATCAGCAAAATATTCATGTTTGACATCCAGGCGGTAACTCCACACCGCAGGTAAAAAACATTACCGAGTTGACGCTATCTTATCAATCTTACCGTCAGGAATGCTTCATCATAAAACAGTTACTACTCTTATTGCCTGGTGATACCAATAACATAACATTACTCTCAAGTACCCGACACCCATTTCACTGTGACCAATATTATTTTAGGATTTGCCATGGCCACCTGTTTGACATTGGTATGTGACTATCCGGTGAGTACAGCTCCTTTATAAACATCTCTACATTGTGCTGTAGTTAGAGAATATAATCCTTTTTCTTCATGTATTAAGGTTGTTCCAGAAAAGCTTGAAATGGAAGCGAGGGTGACACGAGCAAGCCATTATTGCAAACTTCGAGTATCTTGTAACACATGCTATTGTGATAGCCACATCTTACAATGCTCATCTGCGAAATCTCTCCTTCAGTATTATTGTTGCTCTGATGCCTCATATCACGAATGTCGCCACCATCTGAGTCTTCTTTGTGGTTTCATCCAGTAGCGCCGCTTTATAAAAACGCCGTAGTCGCTACTAACCTCCAGATAATGAACATACCATTTTCATTGTGAAATACACACAATGATCGTATTCACTTCTAACATATTGTAATCAACATGAAAGAATCAAGCTTTAACATACCTTTTTCCAGGCATTGCTTGGTGCATATAATATTGAGCTACAGGACAAATTTATTATTACACGATGTTTGAAAAAACCCCTCCAGGTTATTTCCCTGTATTCCTCATCTAGATCTCCATGGCGCTTGATTAACATCTGGTTGTTTATAACTACAAAATCAAGCAAAGCGGCTAAAGCTAACACAGTTGGTCAGAAAAAATTTGCTTTCTGGTGAAAAAATCTCATGAAAGTGATGCCTTTTGAAAACATACCACCAACTTGATGTAGCCTTTGTCTTTTTATTACTCATCATCATTCCACCTGGTTTGACTTGAAAACCCATTTCTTTTACAGGTTTTCTTGTCTTTGGGAAGCTCGCCAGATCCCGGCTCTATTGCGGTTCTTACTCAAGGCCATCATTTAATCTTCCATGAACGCTCGCAATACTGCTTGAACCTTCTATTCGCTGATAGCAGGGTTCATTTGTATTAACGATAAGTAATGAGTAACATAATCATCATACCTTCTGGAGCGGCAGTTTGATTCTTGTGGAAACCTCCCTTTCAAAGGATATTACGGTGCTATAATTTCTTGACTACCACCTGGAATCTATTCTTCATGACCTGTAAGACTGTTCTATCTATGTCTGAACTGTTCATAACAAATGTCGACACCGTTATTGTTAATCAGAACCTATGGTGTGTGCATTATATTAAATGCGTCAAGAAAGTATGAATCTTAACGAAAATCAAAGTATAATCTGTTTCAATTTATTATCTACATCATGCCACAAAGAAGTTGTGAAACTTTTATCTGTTGATGATAGATTTTGAGTAGTAGGATCCCCAGCCCCCATATCCCGCGACCATACCACCCAACAAAGTGTTATTTTTGGTTTCGGATCCTTGATTGGCTGATGTTGGCTGGGCTTGTGTACATCCTGATACTCTGGGTTAGAATGATACCAAAATTGTCACTACATGCCTCTTGAGAGATCTTCAGGTCTATGGCGTGAGTGAGATAGGTTTATCCTGCTGTTGTTGCCTTCATTAAAATCCTAACTCATACACAGCCCGGCGTTCTTTCGACACTCCTTTATCTCTCTGAAGGTCATTCATGCGATTAACCAACTCCATTTTGCGGGCCGCCGTAGTGATCCCTTATCTTGGTCACCGTGTCATGCAATAAACGATAAACTCCTTGAGAGTAAATTCCTGCAATTATCCAGTTCTTAGCAGCTTCTTTGTTCGGTCTTGTTTTCTACCGGTAATAAACGTTTGAAAACTTAAAACATCTGGAACCATACTCAACATGGGCCCACCTTCTAGAAAAGTCATCAATGAATGATGAAATACGATGAACCACCATATGACGGCTGGCAGAAATTTGCAGACCCAAACATCTGGATGAATATAAATCAAGTATGCTGCCCCAGTATATTTTTTATTTTAAGTTTTCATTGCGCTTATTGTTTTCAATAAAGTAGTATTAAAATCACTGGACCTTGGAATGAAATCAACGAATCAGCCAAAATTTTCCTGACACTCTTTATCATAATGCGCATGCTGGTGCCATAAGTGAATGGAACTCTTATCAATATGGAACCACAGGTAATTTTATGAATGACCACATTCTTCCTTAAAAAGCTGACAGGATTTTACCTTTCTTGCTTTCATTGCTAATGATACCTTTATGATTTTCATAACTCCACCTTGAATTACGGGTTTTATGTATCCATTAGTCAGGTACTCCAGGTGAAATTAGATTTTGCACTGTGAGTACGGAACATATATGCCATATGACCAACAATTTGATTGTGCCATGGTAACTGGTTGCCGCTGTGCCCCCACTATCCCAACAATATTAGATATTGACATCATTACCCATGTACATGACTCATCGCTCGCTGATCTATATTAACCATTCAAATTGCCGCTACAACGGTGCGGAATCATATTAATGTTGATGTGATTTGATGAACAACCGCCAGCTCATACCTGGAACGGAGATCTGAACTGCCATCGCGCGTGCGTGCCTCACCTTCTTGTGAAGGTATATTTCTTCCCTGCATTGTCTCTTCCGGTGCCTTCAGTGCCAGATTTTCAGGCGGCCTTCACTTTTCTCTTCTTCGCTGGGCTGCCAGGCGTGAATCATTGACTTTGGGCGTCCTTTCTCTGAAAGCTGACCTCTGGCCTGCATCGTGCCTACGATGTGGGTGTTGATAAACTTCTTCACGCAAATCTCACCTCGAGACAACATGGCTCCTTTGTAGTCAAACTCGGGGCCATTTGCATTCTTTAAGGCTTATGGAGTAACAAAGTGGTCCGGGTCCAGGCAATGTGCACAATAAGGTTAACGTATCATGCAGATCAATTTTGTCAGGCTTTAATATTGTGCCAATATGATGACGAAAACGTTCATATGGTTGAGTAACAAATGGCCACCGCTTCTGTTATCGCAAGCCTTATGGCTACGAAAGCCAGGAGAATTAAGTTTGTCAGGATTTAGGTCGTGGCAGGCTTCTCGACTTGATCCTGGCTTAACGGTAGGTCTTCCTGCAACCTGATATTGACGAACTGTCTGCGGGACACCGCCAGCGAATTGCTGTGACGGAAACTCGTCCTCGCTCATCAGCGTTCATCTCAGTGGCCGGAAAAGCGTACCGCCCTCTTCTTTCGTACGCTTTAACCGCCTTGTTATGCCAGGAGATCATCATCTTGCCTTCCAGGATCTCTAAAGTTGTTTTGCCATTAAACCATAATTTCAAACTGGTACAGTTTTTATGTCTTATATAGTAACTTTCTGATAATCTGCGAGAACCAATTTTCAAATAAAAAATTTCCTTTTATTTTAAAAATTCTTTAAAAAAAAATTCCCTTGCCTTCTAACTTTAATTACCTCTCACTTCCTTTATAAAAAAAAAAAAAATAACCTTCTCCTACAACAAAGTGTATACTTTCTTTAAAAAAAAATATATATATATCCTTCACTTTTTTTCCTTTATATAGGTGTGTACATTACCGTAAAATATCAAATGGGTTGTTATTTTTTTTAATAGCGCACAAAAATATCACCACTATTAAGCCAGACAAATCGGTTTGGTCAGTTTAATACAAATGAAATAGTGCAACCGTGTTTCCGTGTCCAGGTTGCATATGTGCAAAAACAAAAAATGGCACTTCTATAAAATAATGGGTTCCGGCAAAAACGACTACAAAAAAATGGTTTGACCATTTTATATATTGGTGAAGCCGATTTAAAAAAACGTTTGACCCATTTCAGGTATTTAAATGAAATGTGACCTGGTCAATCTTTCATGATGGGGTTTGTCTTCGCGGGTCCCGCTGCAAAGTATGGATGGCAATATTGTCGCGAAGCAGCGTAATGTAGATGTTGTTTGTCAGTTAAGCGAAAAAACATCCGCGATGCGCAGCGTTCTGCATTCACATCTTCATGAAAATGCTGCCGGTAGCTCGCACGGCCGTCCACCTGGCCATTATATGCCACCGACGCGCACTGCTTTAACGCTGATCGCTCCAGCGGCCTTCTAAGCGAGTTACGCACCCTTCACCAGCGTTTTAACGAGTTCCAGCATAATGTCACGCGCCTCACGCTGCAAGCGCGGGTTCATGCATGGCGGTGATACCTGCAGTTCCATTGGGCTGACCTCTTTGTCTCCATGCACGGCATATCCAGCAGGCTTCGATACCATTTTGGTAGAGGTCTTCGACAAAACGTTAAATAAGCCGTCTTTCTGCGAAGATACGGTGATTTGCGTGAGTTCTACAAACACATACAAGCCTAGTCCACACAACGACACGATGGCAATCTGACGAATTTCAGCAGGAAGTTACATAATTCACACCCACACTCTCCAAAATAAACATGTGGATACCTTTTGTCTCCTTGGGGAGAATCTAACATGCTCGCAAATCCTCTCATCTCAAATTTAACATTAACTCCTCTAACAAAAGCCCGGAGCTAATGCGGGGCCATTCTATATTTTTTGTCTTCAGCTGATTTTCCTATTTGTCGAAACTGAAAAATCTCAACAGGTTACCTCACTCTATAGTAAATGTAGAAAATAGAAGGTCCCTAAATTCCGCTATAGTGTATGGTCATATAAAACCTCAAAGCATTAATTGGAATCCATCCCTACATCATACAACATAAATTTAGATGGCAATGGAAAGGGCATTTGTTCGTGTAATTAATTAGTTTTTAAATCACCATGAGCATATACTTGTGTGGTGGATTGTGAAAATAACTTATCTTGTAGAGAATATTCTTGAGGGAGACACAACGAGTTTATTCTAAGTTAAGTTTAAATGCTATGAGTAGTAGTATATTTTCTGAAACTATATGAAAATAAAAATAACATTTGTTGGATAATAAAGATCATTATAATCAATGATAGCAGTTTTTGAGTTGCTTCAATGGACTTTAATAGTGATGTATAGTCTACAACAATATTGTAGAAAATTAATGAAATTTAAGCTCTATATTCAAATTTATATCCTTTACTTTAAGAAAAGTGAGATTAGTATATGAGGAAAACTGCTCTGACCATATTTGGTTCTAAAAAGAGAATATCTGGTCGCTTGGAACTAGTCATGGTGAAAATTATTTTGAATAGTGTTTTCATGCTCCTTTTATACACCATTTTACCCGTTCTTTATAAATTAATTTTGATATTGTTATTCTGTTCCATTAATGAATCGTTGCATCGAAATTAGTCTAACGTTATTGATCATGTTTGTTGTTGTAGTTGTTTATTTAATAATATTATGATGTTATAATAACTTTTACAGTATTACTGCAATATTGCATTGAAGTTGAATGGAGGAAAGAGGAATCCGTCTGAGAGGTTTCAAAGTGTAATTTCCACTCAAAATAATGTCTGGTACTATATGGTTCTATAATAGTCATAAAATAAAATAAATAAGATGTGATAGGTTTCTCTACTATGCAACAAATGTGAAGGGTAAAAAACTTGCCTAGATATATTCTGTATCAAAGAATGTAAGGAAAATTTTAGTGGGGTTCCCATGTGAATGAAGACCAAAGTAATTGTTTAGTACTAGTGCATTCCATTTAGTTTAAAGTCTACATTGAATACTGTGTGAAGGCATGAATCTATTGTTCTCTTCTTCTTATAATTAAACTTTATTATTCTCTTCCTTAATTTGGGCTTCTTATTTCATTAGATATCTCAAAGGTGTTGTGCGTATTTGGAACAAGAAGCGAAATGAATTAAATATTTATTTAAAAACAAATTATTAATTGTTTTGAATATTTCTCATAAAAATGAAACATATGACCAATGCTTTTAATTTTTTTAGATAGTCTGCAAGGATTTGTCTAGCTATGAAAAGTTAATTATAGTGAAGATATCTATGACATGTAAAATATGTGTAAAAGAAAAGATAAAATACTTAAGGCATAAGCCTATTAGAATTAAAATCAAGGGAATTCTCTCAATATCTTCAGTGGCAATGTGTGTATTCATTCAACAATTATAAATACACTACATTCTATTAGCTGTTCATAGGAAATAGAAAGCCTTATTGTTTACTGACTTTATGCTAAATATATGTATAGCGAAGGAGACATACATTTGATAAACATAAGCAGTAGCATATGAATAAACAATAGCCAAAATAGTTTTGAAGTTGCATAAACATTCAGACTAACCTCTTTTCCTAAGCAGTAACAACATCTAAAAATGGGCATGTTGAGAGAGAAAACACCTTCTTTTTGTGACAACATAGATGGGGTGTTTTTAGATTACTATATTCATTGGGCTTGTCACTTAAAATAAACGACTTCAAATATTTATATATATACTTTCAGTATACTCACAAAGATTAAAGGTAAGATAATTCAAAAATAAATTCAGATCGGTCTGGGCATAAATTGATAATTCCTTTGAAAGATAAGAAGGAAAAAAGTATCTTTATTTGTTTCTCATACTCAGAATAAATTATATCTATCTTACTCCATACTATGAAAAAGAGTTTTTTTTTTTTTTTAATTTTACCTTTAAATAGTATTCAGATTCCCTTTATTAATAAAAGAGTATTGAAGTTATAATTACTACATGTAGATAATATTCCTCCAAGCATTATTTTTGGAAGATAATTGATTGGGTGAAGTCTGAACGTACTCATTTCTGTAGTTTATTTTGGTTAGGATATTCTAGTTGGGTAGAGGAGGTTATCCCAGGGTTTCTTATAGTGTTTTCATCTCTTAAGACACCTAATTATATATTAAAATTAAGTCGATTTTAATAAGAATCATTTCAGATAAGTTGTTAAAAATTATAAAGGAAGATGGCATAAAAACACTGTACAGTTAAACAAAAATTTGTCACAAATTCCACCAGAAATATGAATTGGCCTTTTAAAAAAAAATCTTTATTTTTCCCCTAAAACACGGTGCCTTTCTTTCGGGCTTTTGTTCTCTGCTACTACATAAAAAAAAATACACATTGTAACACTCTTTTTCTGCCTTTATAGCATTCCCTAATAGTTCATTCATTTATTGTCTCTTTGTTTTTCATCTGGAAGGAGCCTCCTGTTTTTCTTTCTATCCTTTTTATATGTGGCCTCAATAATACACCCACGGTCATCAACATTACCTTAGGCCTTTTTCTCATTTTTTATATGACCAAAAGAAATCAATTATTTAACTTATATATATATTATAACGATTTAAAAGGTTTATTATATATATATATATATATATAGTTAATACATATATATATATATATATATATATATATATATATATATATATATATATATATATATATATATATATATATTAATATATATATATATATATATATATATATATATCGGTTAATTATATATATATATATATATATATATATATATATATATATATATATATATGTGTATATATATGTCTTTAGAGATAAATGACTTTGATACAATATCCGTCTCAACTTTTAAAAATTAGAAATTTAAACCTGATTCTTAAATACATTATTATGGACTTAAGTCAAAATTAAATCTGTGAAAAAGATGTCGCATACCAAATGCCCTTGCTAAACCTAGTTCTTGCCAACTTCTAAAATTTTGCAATAATTAATAATTGTCCGGATGATATCCTAATAAAATATTTAGAACATTGTTGTTCCCTTGTTAATTGAAAAATCATCAATCTCGACAACAGAATGTACCATTAACTATGAGATAATCTCTCTGAACTCACTCCAAGTAAACTCCTCCTGTAAATATTTCTAGCATTCTTACGTATTCACCAAATATATGATTGTTAAAATGCTGGAATGTACAGAATATCAATACCTTCATATTTCTACGAGTAATCATGCAATATGAAGATTTAGTGTTCAATCAACTGTACGCATCTGTGTTTCTTCATTTTATGATGTAGGTGGCTTTATTTTATTGAACTCATCTGGAAAATATCCCTATATTCCCTCCTATAAGGTTGATGACAATGATGACCATGATATATATGGAGCTAGATGAATACTATTATTATTCATCACCTCCTTTAGGTATCCCCCCCCCGTTCATCTGCTTGTATCTCTCTAACTTCTTTCCTATCGTCTACTTTAGGAGCCCCATTAATTCTTCTCTTCGTCCCTGTTCTTTATAGTTTTTATTACTACTTGCAATCCTTCTTTATATTCAAACTACTCAAATCTTATTATATAGTAGGAAAGGATTCCCAAACATGTCATTCTGGGAGAATCATACTTATTCTATATTATTATTCATATTTGAAGCTCTTCTTCTGGGGTATATTATGTCAATCTGGCAAATCATATTAAACATAATGAAAAAATGTATAGTATATTAAGAGAAGGTCATCTGAATATGAGACCATTCCATATTCAGAAAAGCACTTGCAGATGTGGGATCTGGAGAACAAATAAATCAAAGCTAAACAGAGTTTTCAGGAAATTGAAACAACCTCTAACCCTCATCTGGTGAATTCCACCTCCATGCAGTGAGACATCACCATAACCATCCTACATATTCTGGTCTCCCCAAACATGCAGGCTCAACGCATTTTTCTTGGGCTTCAGGGACTATTAACTCAACCCTATGGTTGTTATCACCTTTCAGGTATTTGTCCAACAGGGCTTCCAGAGACTAGTAACACCAACCCATAAAGTTCACGAGCATTTTCCAAATAAGGCTTCCGAGGAGCTAATAACTCGTGCTTTATATTAAAACACAAAAGAAAACGAACAGGAAAAAAAAAAAAAAAAATTAAAACACGGCGGGCGCGGATTATCAGGAAATAGAAAGACGAAGCAAGCACGCGTATCAGAGTATTTAATCTCCGACATAAGCGAAAAAATATAATAAATAACACGCGTGTACATATAAAATAGTAAAGAACCACACATGGAAACAATAGAAAAACAGGTTCATAGCTAACGATCTCCATTCATCCTCTTAGTTTCTCTTTCATTTCTTCTTATCCAGTTTTCCAATTATACCTGCACGGTTTTAAGAAACTCCAGTGTCCAAGAGTATGAAAGAATAAGAATAAGACCTCCAAAAGCGAACTAGAAAAAATTTTATTTTAAAAACTACCAAATAGCGATCTCCTTCAGCGTTTTCTCCAGTGAGACTCTAATTCTTCATTGTACTATTCTTTCCTTATTTTCCTCCTCATGAAACACGAAAAGCCTTTGTACTCCTTTTCACCTAGTTTCCATTATTTTCATAACTAAATATAATAATACCTCATGCATTTCCTAATACCACCATTTTTTAAAACACATAACGATAATAATAAAATGAACACCCACTAAGATTTTTTTCTCAACATTCTGTGAATGCGTGTCCCATGACTAGGGTCTTATTTACCTTTATTAACATTGATTTTATTGGGGCTGTGCAACTTTCACTCCAGGCAGTAGCCAGGCAACCAATTCTTCCTTAAACTGGGCACTTTCCCTTGTTTTGAGAATCATCCTATTTTAAAGAGAACACAATTTCATCAGCCATAATTTCTATTCTTGTGGCTCCTCTGGCTGTGCTGTGGCACTCAAACAAAATTTCAACTTTACCAAATTCATCACTTTGTTCTGGATTATGTTGTGAGACTCTCATTCAATAAACAATGGTCTGTAATTGTATTTTTATTCTTAAGCCAAATGCTTTAAACTCTAATGTAAATAGGTCATGCCAACCACAATCCCCATACCAACTGTGATCACATTTCGTGGCTTTTATGGGGAATATACCCATGTAAATCTTGTTAAATTTATGACTCACCACCATAGAAAACAGCTACTGTGCTTTCCAACAATGGTTAACCCTGCGGGCCATCTCCATGACCTTTTACCAATAGATGAGCCCTCTTTGGATTAGTATTATAGACTGTGATTGTGCACCTATAAATGCCCCTTGTGGATTTTCAACACCATATTGGATTCTAGACTAAACCTCAGAAAAATATGGGCTCTTCTAAGCTGCGAATAGTCTATTTTGGGTGATGAAACATGGCCTCCCTCTCCATTAAAAGCTAGCTTATTTAGTCTTCAAAAATACTTTCAGGTAACCAATAAACACCGACTTACACCCTTATTGCTGTAACGTAAAATCATCTGGAGCCAGCTCTAACAAACCCAAGAATTGAGCCGAAAAAATATCGATTTGTACTCCATTCATTCGACAAACCCCTCTCCGTCAGAGAACTCTGATTGCTTAGCAAAAAAGCTATCAGGTGGCCTTACCAAATAAGTGGACTCCCAAAATGATCCTTTAACAGTGTCTTCAAGGACTGTTAATGTTAGGTTTGGTTTATTTGGTGCTTAGGCACATTAAGCACATTTTGATAATGGTGTTTACAATTTTAACCCTACCCGTTACAAATGAGCATATACTAGTACATGTGCGTATGGTCTGTGGTCGGGGGGCCCTTCTCTGCCTGCCCGATTATTTATGTGAATTCAAATATATCAAACCCCATACCTATAAAGATCTAAAGTGGCAGGCAGTGCAATAATTGTAGCAACAGGCAGTTAGTCACGGGGAGGTGGTAAAGGTTTGAACCCCATTGCCTTCCCACCCAACAGATAATTTTCCACAAATCATATTCATTTTACTTGGACTTAATAACAATTTACAGCCATTTGACAGGGGAGGGCACGTGGCGGCCTAGAGCTTGCAACGTATCTATTCCACGGCTTAAAATTAAACCTTTAAATGAAAACAAATCACCCACATCATCCAACCACGAGATTGACACTTGGCACGGTGTCTTGCAAAAAATTCCCAGTTTTATTAGGAAAATGAACAACATCCTCTATATTCCTCATACGGACTCTATTTTGAGGTGGCTTAATTTTTGTGTTATAACGACAAGGCATATACGTAGTTCTTGACTGGGATTGACTTCAAGAATTACTTTGAATTTTTAGGAAATTGACCTAGTGATTTCGATCATTTACCTAAGCCAAAAACAAAAATTGTCAACATTTTCATTGTAGGTTTTATCACACCATTTAATAATGGATAATTTTTAATCCCCCCTTTGGATTTTAAAGCCATTTCTCTTAATTTTTCTCACAAATACAGCAGTTTAGTTAAAAAGTAAATACCTTACTCACATTGGATTTGATCGATAAATTTTAGCAAAATACTTAATATTTAATTTTATAATTTTTATAATTTTGTTTTTTTTGAAAATAAAATATCCTGCCTCTTATTTAATAGGCTCAACCCAAATTAATCAGTGAAAGCTAGATCGAGGTATGGTTAGAATTGAGCATTTGTACTTGTTGTTAAATAACATAAGGTCAACGTGTATAGGATTAAAACACCTTTTTTCCTCTATTGAGGCTCTAACATGAAATCCAAGATATACCTTATTTGAGGTTTGATGCTCTACAACAAAAGCAAGCTCAATTGCATGATCATTGGTTCTAATACAAACCATTATTTGAAAATCATGCAGGTAATTAGGATATGAAGACTTAAGACTCAATGAAGAACACGAAAATTACTTAAGATCAAAAGTTTGTGAAAATCATTTTTCTTTTACCTCCTGCAAAAAATGCCATACTAGATTGATAAGTTCTTTCATCATTCTTCTAATATAATAAATATTTCTATTTTTCCATACCTATATATAGTAACATTTACTAGAGACTACATTTTCTTGATTAAAATAAAGAGATATATACCCAAAAATAAATTTCTAGATGGAAATAGAGAGGTGATGGGAGTGATACAACCCACATGAAGTTTGGGACAAGGAAATACCATCTATTGTTACCCATATCCATATCACTAAACGCCTGTACACATCTGCAACATGTCCATGATAATAGAAAAGCCTACTCAACTTTTCAAGAAATCATAAGAAATAAAAACAAGTGTGGGTCTTTTGGGTGAAGATCCTCCTCAAGCTCCAATGGAAGAGTAGAGAGAGGAAGCAGAACTTCTGATTTTGAAGATTTTATATGCTACGAACTTATGAAATCGCAAAGAGATTAGCTAACGCATCTTGAAATGTAAAGAGATTAACTATTACAACATGAAATGGAAACATCACGCTACTATAGGTTTTTCACTCATGTTATTAGACAATGATTGAGTTGAAGTTGGGCGAGGTTGAATCTAATAGAAGGCTCACTGTTATTTCATAGAGAGTAGATACCCTTTTTAATATAATCCATTATCATATGAAAGTACTGAAAAATTGTTGTGGGGGTAAGATGTTTAGAGAAATTTAACCATTTTACGACTTTTTATTAATGAACAATTAATTATCAATCAATCATAAGTTTCAAACATATCAATAAATAATAAATGCATCTGACAGAAGTTATTATCACATCAATAAGACATAAATAAGCCATACGTAAGCACATGAAGAAACAATATTCTACTCACATGGAAACCCATACGAATAGTTCCTGAAGATATATTTTTCTTCACTACTTCAATTCATTATATCAATTTTATGACTCCCATTCCTCGAGGAACCTACCCCAAAACTCATGTATGTATCACTTTGCTTAGTAGGCTACAACTTATTGAGGCACCAATGTTGAAAATTACAGGGAGCAACTTCTTATGAGCTAGAACCTAATTGAGGCCTGTGATAATAAAGCTCCAACTTTCTCTGACCTAGCCTCGGTGGAGGCACCCACCTCCTTCTTAAACCTCTTATGGGTCCTTGACTTCAAATGGGGTACATGAAACCTTCTAGAGAGGTAGTTTCAGGATTTAAACAATGTTTTTTTGAAGTCCAAAAAATATAATTTAATTCCAAATGCCTTGGAGTTACTTTAACGATCAAATACCTTTCAATAATTCAAATGACATGAAATGGAGTGTGTATGTAAAACATATAGCCACCTATCCAAGGTGACCATGTTAGCACATAAAACATATTCAATAGGATGCCACATCAACCTCATTTCTAATGAAAAATGGGATCAGACATGTAAGGGCTATGAAGAAAAAAATATAGAAGGAGGTAGGTGAAAATCACTTGAGAGTTAGAGAATTGACCTAACACTAGTTTGATATCGAGTTGTGCTATAACTAGCTATAGGAGGAAAAACAATTACATTCTATTTAGGTACATTTTTTTTATATAGGCTGCGTAAGTGTCCTAAGATGGTAGAAATAGAGGTGGTTTGTATTTTTAGTATCCCCGAATACATAGTTCTCACTGACCCCTTCTCCTTTGTATTTGCATTATTTACATTCTAAAAAAGAAATGACTATATATTCTCAAAGGTTTTGCGAAGAATATATTGGTATTCATTTGTTTCGGTGTGTGCTATATTTCACTATTTTATATTTCCACATTTTATGTATTGTGTGAATAAACATCCAAAATCAATAATAATATATCTAGCTATAAGTGAATTAACCCTTCATGCTAGAGGTTAGACTGGCTGTGAATTTGTGTGATTCTTCTCTATTGGAATAATCATGGTACTTTATAGATCATCTATAATAACAAGAGAAAATTTCATAAGAATTTGTGGGAAGTTTTAAGATACAAGGAAATGCTATGAACAACCAGCCCATAAAACCACAGCCGCTGGGCAAGTAATCTATTATAAGCAACCCACTCAAGATTGGAAAGGAAGGATAGAATCATGAAGGGGCTAGAAGTGTGGGTTGCACGTTTGTATGAATATTTGTTGTAATATGACCTGTATGGCATCTCTTGAAATAAGTTTGGAATCGAGAGAAGAAAGAGGTTCTAATTGAAGGTCATATCAAAGAGAAAATTGGGGGATTAGGAAGAATCAAAGGATTCTAAAGTAACTAGAAAAGAGTAATCAGAGATTTGATGTAAGATCCTCAAGTAACACTTCTCCTTTGTATTTGCATTATTTCCATTCTAAGGAAAAGACATGAGAAAGTACTTATTTAGCTTCAAGGTTTTTTTTAACAAATGTTTCTAAATGTCTCCTCTTCAGGAAGTGTTCATTTTTAATATTGTGCCTATATTTCACTAGTCTATATTTTTCTAAATGTTATGTATTGCATGCATAAACAATAATCAATAATAATATGTACCTTTAATCTAAATAAATTAACCCCTTCCTTTAGATGTTTTGATTTATTTTACTATATTCATGTGATAAACTATTTATTGAGATAATCATGGTACTTTAATCATATTATTGTGCATAAGAGCATGTTTTATTTTGCAATTGGGAAGTTTTGAAGATACAGAAATATTAATAAAAGACTATAAATACATGTGTGTTTCAATTGATTTGTTTATAACCCTCAAGGAATTGGAAAAAGGAAGTTACTCAGAGAGCTCAGTGCTAAGAGGTCATAGATATATTGTTATATGAATTTTCCTTGTATGGGCTCTAGAAAGGTTTAACGTCATAGAAGACGAGGGATGTAGTTCGAGCTCATATCAAAGGAAATGGGGGATTAGGAACAACCAAAGGATTTAGAAAGAACCCGAAAAGAGTATTAGTTTTAGAGTGCCATGGAACCATTCACAATGCCTCTTTAAGATGGAATTAAGTCAGAATTAATTATTATAAAGAGTGATGTTGATGTAGAAACTAAATCAGTGTTCATAAACAAATCATATTTTTAGCACAATATTCACCATATATGAGGAACCCGAACTTTTAATTTCTTGTTTAAAATTACACGTTATGGCCGACCTGGTGGGTAGGAAATCATATGGAGACCCTCGGGGATAGAGAAGGGATCATCTAGTATCTAGGTGGGGAAGTTAAAACCTTAATATTAACATTAATTCTACCTATCATCATGAATATGGGGACCATGTTATCTAATGGCATTATTTAGAAGTGGTGAGGGCTAGTGTATAGGTGTATAAGATTGTCCAAAAGAAGGTAAGTAATATTTTGGAAGTATCTTTTAAAAAAAACAAATATACTCCTCAAGTATATGGAATCTCACAGCCATTAGTGAAATCAAGTGATGATGTTGGAAACCCAAATGATGGATGAGAGCTTATACCGTGTCTCTGGAGGCCTGATGAATAACAATGGGGGAGGTTAGGTCGTTAGAGAAGGAACATTGTAGCATTACGAGGGGAAGAAGAAGTGAAAGGAAGGACAGAAGGAAAAAACTTATTACACTAGTGCGAGAGATCCTAACAACCACTGCAACATTGATGAGTACATGGGGAGAAGTGTTGGAAGATTTCACAAATTTGAACACCAAGAAGGATGGTAAGAAAAATAATCTCATCTTAAATACATTTGAGTAACCAAGTGGAAAGAGCTATAAAATGGAAGAAAATATTTTCTACCTCTTTGTCGAAGGAGTTGATATATTATTTTCCTTCATTGACAAGAATGTGGAAAATATAGCAAGAAAGGCTCAATTTGACTTTCTCTTGGTCAAATTGAGAAAATTTGAATTCACATCAACGGACAACTTGGAGTTAAATTGAGGTGGCATGGCTATTATCCATGGTTCAACAATAAATTGATTCTGGCGAGGCTTGGAGTGGAGTTAAGCATGGGTGCTAAATTTTACGCTGATGAGTTGGTTATATCAGGTTGACATATTATTTTATTAACTCAAATAATGAGTATAATAATAAAAATTTGGGTTCCCATTTGGTGAAGATTAGATGACTAACCTTTAATTAATTATATATAGGATTATTTATTTCTTTAGAGTGTTAGTCCTTCATTGTTGAATCATTGGATATAAATAATTGGGAGGCGTCAAAAATATAGGGGTATATTTTCAAAGACCTTTGAAATAGGAGAAAGTAGATATAAACATGATTAGGAAAAATGAATAGAGCATGGTGGAATTGTATAGTGTTGAGTGAGAGAAGGTTTACTCTTGTGGGTTTTATTGAAAGAATTAAGGTATAATTATTTCTAATTATGATAATGATAGGCTTAAAGAGGTTTTAAATTTGTTATTTCCCATAGAAAAACATACCCCCTGCCTTGTATTATTTTAATGGTGCATATTCCTGGATATTTAGTTTCCCTGGTGTGTGAATCAATTTCTCTGGGTATTGATTTGATTATGTCTCTTGATTTAGATTAATTTCTTGGGTTGCAATTCTATCACCTTTTCTACATCTTGTGAGAGTAGAGTTCACATTAGAACAAAAAATTTGAATTTTGTTCCTGGGGATGTTTCTCAATTTACATAGCTTAGGTGTAATGAGGATCTCTTCATAGTTGGAGAATGACCTTATTGGACTATTGGAGTGTATGGAAGGTGGCTCATTTCAGTATAGAAGATCATGGATTACAATTCTTGGCTGACATCAGATTTTTTGGGAAGATCTCAGAATAAAACAATATTGAAATACAGGATCCATTGATTCTGTTGCTCAATGGAAGAAAAGTGTAGCCCAAGGTGGAAGATAATCTTGGATAGAGAGTACGAGACCAAATTGTCTCCAAATGTACATGAGTAAGGAAATTCTTTCATACAAGGCAAACTACGAAGAGTTATAAATAGGCCCGACCATAGAAAACCATCCCACGAGACAAACACAGGAATCATCTAATGTATCTGGGTATCACTGTGCTGATGTATCACTGATTTGCAAGTTTGAGATGAGCTTGGAGGTTGGTGTGAATGTTGGTGAAGATGACCTAGTGAGCACATAGCTCTCAAGGGGCTTCCCAAAATTTGGCATAACTAAAGGACTTGGTGAACTAGGGGATAAATTACCAAATTGGGAATGTTATGAGTGATTTGGTAAGAACATATCAAGTGGAATAGTGAAGATCTGAGACATCTATCAAACAAAGAGAAGTAACCTACATTTTATAGATTGGAAAATGATTGATATTCTCAATTGCATAAAATTTTTGATTATGCATATGGTTAGTTAAAGATAAATTATTCTGTGGTTATGTTAATGCATTTATTGTATTTGGTTAGTAAATAGTTGTGGGAGAGATACTGCAATTCTTATTTCTTGAATCACTTCATTTGAGGAGGAGATCGAGGAGGAGTTGATTCGAGTTTACTATCCCATCGAATGCAAATGGGACTATTGTTGATGTTAACTTGGTTCATTATTAAATACTATTTAGCACAACAAGTGGTGGGATTTAATTCTGAATATATTGCATACCACATTGTTGCATTGAATGGTTTTTCATGGGTAGCATACTCACAAAATCCTATATTAAGGCCATTAGGCCATGGGTGGAGATTTGAACATAGAAAGGTCTAGATAGGTGCCTTTTCCAAGTAAGCATATGAAGGTTACAATGGTCATTTTCTTGTAACCAAAGATATTTCTTGTATAATCATATGAGGCTTATTACTTTCCTCAAACTTGTTAAAACATATTTTTTTCTTTGTTTTTGCCCGATTATGTTTTTACTTATGCTAATTGAGGCTTATGCATTACTTATAGAATTCCTTGATTTGAATCATTTTTTGGAAGAGTTAATGGAGAGTAAGATAGTATTTCTTTTAATCTCATGCATTTAAATTATGAATGCAAAGATAGCTTTAATGACACACAAAAAAATAAGCAAAATATAATAAAATAATACTTTAATCAACCACAAAGTAAATTGAAATTAACCTAAAAATTTATGCTTCATGTAGGCTTATGATCATGAGGTGATGTTTTTTGTAGCTATTACGAAACTATGATCTTGAAATTGATGTTTTTATGCTTCATGAAACTATGATCATGTCAATGATTCCCAGCAAGGCTATTTTGGCAAGTGAGGTTGGATATTTTGGCAATCTCAATTGCATAATTTTTTTATTACTCTTGCTGCTGATTGAACTGGGTGGAGTATTCTCCCTATGGTTATGTTCTAGTCACTTTTTGTTTTTGGCTTGGTTAATGCAATAGTTGTGGGAGAATGTGTTGTTCTGCTTTATTTAGTGTTTCATTTTGTGAGGAGGGAATGGAAGTTGATTCGAGTTTTATCCTTGAATGTAAATGGGACTATTGTTGATGTTATTGGTTTCATTATTAAACATCTTTCCTTTTCTCATTGGATGAGTTTAAGTTGAATGTATTCATACCACATTGTTGCATTGAATGGTTTTTACATCAGCTAGTTTATACTCTGGAAATCCTATATTAGATAGGCTGGAGGCCATAGGTGGGGATTTGAACATGAAGAAAATTCTAGTGGTGCCTTTCCAAGTAAGCATATGAAGATTACAATGAATTCATTTTCTTATGTCAACAAGATATTTTCTTGTATTTTATGTGAGGAAGGAAACAGTAATCATGAGGCTTACCATACTTCCCATAAACTTGGTGAAACATATTTTGTCCTTATTGTGTTTTTACTATGCTAGTGAGGTTTCTAAAATTGCTTGTAAATTCTTGATTTGAATAATTTTTTGGAAGAGTTAATGAAATAGAACAAAGTGACTGCACATTAATGTCATCTGCATTTAAATTATGATGCTAAAGATAAGAGTTTATTGACACCATAAAAAAAATAGCAAAATCTAATAAAAATAATACTTTAATCAACCACACAAAAAAATCAGGAATTAGTAGTAAAATTGGGAATTGATTGAATCAAAATTCTTGGTTCAATTAAATTAAATAATCATATTTGATGAGATATATGATGCGGTTAATGATAATAAATATTTTGATAGATTGCTTTATTACAAATATCTAAATGGTATTTTATGAATTTCACCACACAGGATGAGTATCCATAAAGTATTGATGTTGATATTATCGATTGATAATAAATAAATGTGTGATACGTTTTTATTAATTTATTATAAATATTTGGGTCTATACAGCACTTTCAGGTTCGGTGTTCTTGATGTCTCTTGTGTCTTCCGTTCTCATACTCATACACTTGGAAAAGAGCGAGGAGTTGAAAGTGAGATCGAGGAATGGGTGCCACCGACGGAGAACGCGGGGGAGGGGGTTAGGTTTGTTGCTTCAACTTTTTGCTTGGTTTGTTTGCAAATATTCACTTCTTGTCCATGTATGGGAGTCTCCAAGGAGAAAAATTCCCTCCTTTATCAGCTGATAATATACCCAGCACATCATTGGCTCTCTTTGTTGGCATCTTCATACATTTCTCTGTTCTGTGTGCTTTTTTTCTTCTCTTAATTTTCCAATGCTAGCTGCAGAAATTTGTCTAGTCTGCTGAGGCCATTCCATATTCCAAGCATGAATGTGGGATCCTGGAAAGAACAAATAAATCAAAACCAAACAGAGTTTCTGGAGGCAAGCAACCTCGCCCTCAATCGGGCAGTTCCACCTCATGGTCGTTGCTCTGTATACCATATTGGTCTCTACCCAGTACATCTGACCAACGCATTTTTCCAACCGGGGCTTCCGGGACTGCTAACTCAGCCTTACCAGATTTGTTTATATGGCTTTGAGTATTTGTCCATGAACTTCCAGAACTAGTAACTCAACCACCAAGGGATTCATGACATTTCCAAATAAGGCTTCAAGGAGCTAATAACTCCAACCTATAACCAAAGGCACGAAAAGAAACGAACCCGGAAAAAAAAAAGTAAAACCCACCAACGACATGGTTATGCGGGAAATAGCAGAACAGGAAAAACCTTTGTTAATCATGCAATCTCCCCGTACCAATGAAAAATCATAATACAAAATATCATGATATGCCATGCATGCCAAAACTAGTAAGAGAACCACACATGAAGCACAATACTGAAAAGAAAAACCGGTTATAGCTGTGAATCTCATTGTCATCTTGCGGTTCCTGCTTTCATTTTCCTTCTTGCTCAAATTCCAATTATGCCACACACTCTTCAAGTTGCCTCAAAGAAACTCAAAGTGTCCAAGAGTATGAGAGAGAGAATAGTCTGACTCAAGCCAGGCCCAGGGTGTGCAAAGCCTTAAGCCAGTCCTCATATAATCGTTTTCCAGTAATGAGGCTCTAATTTCTTCATTTTTCCATTATTTTCCTTCATTTTCCAGCTTCTTATGTCTTCATTTCGTCTTTCACCTCCCTTTTCACCTAGTTTCCATTATTTTCATAACTAAAATACCAATAAATGCCTCATGCATTTTCTAAAGCCTTTTCCATTTCCTTTTCAAACTTCATAACCATTGGCAAACAGAAATGAACACCCATGAATTTTTTTCTCAACATTCTACATGGAATATGTGTCCCTTGACAGAGTCTTATTTTACCTTTATTAACTTTTACATTGATTTTTGATTAGGGCTATTACAACTTTGCTACGGTGGTAGCTTCAACCTTGATTCTTCATCAAACATGGCACTTTCCATATTTCACACAATCAATGCTGTTTAAAAAGAGACACAAATTTCATCAACATAGACACCATCCACACTTTGTGGTGATATATATGAGCATGCATGTGCTGTTAACAATTCTCAACTTTACCAAATTCATATTCGATTTTTGTTGGGTCATGAGAGACTCTCATTAAACTTTCACAAATCATTAATTCATATGAAAATGCAATTTTTCCTTTATAAACTTAAATGCTTTAAACTCTAATGTAAATAGGTCATCATAAACCCCAATCATACCAACTAGATCCCATTTCATTGACTTACTACTTTATTGGAATCATTACCATGTAAAACACGTAAATTGCGAGGAGAAATAACACATAGAAAACACATTACGTAATGTGCGGTTGCCCCTGGCAGACACATCTCCATCGACCTTTGCAATGGCTGGGCCCTCCGGATTAATTGTAATTTTGCTGATTACATGCACCTATAGTGCTCCAATGGATTTCCAACTATACTCCATTGGATTCATAGACTCGCAGAGAAACCTCAAAATATGCTCTTGGAGGCCAGAATGAGTCCTTCGGTGATGCAGACATAGCCTCCCTCCACCAGTGGCCTAACTTATTTCCGTCTTCAAAGTGGAAAAATCACTAAGATGTGCTCCAATGGCTCCTAAAATATACACCATCATGCTCATAGCATCTGATATTAGGAATGACTCTTTCTGAAAGTAAAATTAGTCGAAAAATGCCTAGTTGTACCTCATTCAATTCTGACCAAGGAAACCTCTAATCAAGAGAACTCCGATTCAACGATTGTCCGTGGAGAATTGGCATGCTACAAACAAACGGACCTTCTTGACTGGTCGGCCGAATTAATATCGGGATTAATTAACGTTAGAAGTTCGGTTGTTGGGTGTGACACATTAAGCGCGTTTTAGTGTCAGGTAATTTAAATTTTAACCCTACCAATTGCAAATGGGCCTCACCTTTAGTTGTCATCAGAAGAAGTATGGTGGTCACCTTGGTGGGGGCTATCCCCTCTTACCACGGGTTCATTTATATGAATTCAAATATGTCAAACCCCATACCTATAATATCTCGAAATGGTGTTAATGGGCATGGCTAAGTGGTTAGTGCGGGGAGGTCGTGAGTTTGAACCCAACCTACTGCCCTTCCACGATAGATAATTTTTCCACCAAATCATAATGCAAATTTTATCGGAGGCTGGTAATAACAAATTTCGGCATTTGACGGGGGAGGGGAGACACGTGGCGGCGTCAGGAGCTGCCACGTGCGGGAATTTCAGGAATAGCACAAAGTAGGAGAAGACGTAACGGGTACGGAAAACGTAAGTGGGGGTAGCACAGTCGGCCCGAGTGAGAGAGTTTACTCTTGCTGATTTCTCACTGAAAAGGAATCAAAATTGTGTTTCTAAATTCCTTAATTAATGAAAATGGGCTTAAGGGGTTTTAAGAATTTTATTTCCCATAGAAAAACATCTGTGTACTTGTATTCAGCCGTTTTATTTGGATGTTGTTCTAAATTATGAATCAATTTCTACGGAAATATTAGAGGAAGCAGAATTGTCTGCGATTTAGATTAAATTTACACGCGATTGCAATTCTATCATAATATTTCTACATCTTGTCGGATCGGGGATTCTGCTTTAAGAACAAAAATTTGTAAGTTTTATTATAGGGAAGTTTTAATTTGTAGCTTCATTGTAGGGATCTCTTCATAGTTGGGAGAATGACCTTCAATGGACTAATATTGGGAAGTACCTTGGAAGGTGGCTCAGACGCAATGCCACGAGAAAGATCACATGGATGAGTTCTTGTGACATCGGTGCACACGGGAAGATGTCAAGATAAGCAAGTACAAAACTAGGATCGGTTGATTATAACCTAGCTCGATGGAAGAAGATGCTAGCCAAGGTGAGGAGAATAATCTTGAGATGAAGAGTACGAGACCAAGTTATCTCCGATGGCCACATGTTAAGAAATCTTTCCTCTGAAGTGGAAGCCCTCTTTAAGAAGATTACTCAGAAAATAGGCATTACCATAGAAAACAAACTACAGAGACAAAACTTTGAATGTCAATATGTATAAGAATGTCACTATTCAGGTATCATATATTTTCACAAGTTTTGAATGAGCTTGGAGGAGTTTAGTGTGAATGTGGTGAAGATGACCCAGTGAACTGCTCTGAAGAGCTTCCCAAAAGTTGGCATAACTACGAGGACTTGTGGTAGACTAGGGGATAGTTACCAAATTGGGAATGTTTATGGTATGGTTGAGAGTACACAAAGACATATATCCAAGTGGAATGGTAGAGATGGAACATCATCAAACAAGAGAAATACAAATTTTCTATACGTTGGAAAACGATTGAAGTATTACTCAATTGCATAAAATTTTTTGATTATGCTGAGATTAGTTGGTGAGGTATTCTCCTATGGTTATGTTCTAGTCACATTTTATTTTGGCTTGGTTAGAAAATAGTTGTGGGAGAATGCGGTGTTTCTTAACATTTTTATTGAATCCCTTCATTTGAGAGGAATCTGGAGGAATTGGTCCCGAGTTTATCCTTGGAATACAAATGGGACTATTATTAGCAGGATGCCAGCCAGTCTCATTATTAAATATCTTCCTTTGCTCCATTAGTTAGGATTTAGTTAAATATATTGCATACTGCATGTTGCATTGAATGGTTTTTCATGGTTAACATACTCACAAAATCCTATATTAAGGCCATTAAGGCCACGGTGGAAATTTGAACATAGAAAGGTCTAATTCGGTGCCTTTTCCAGTAAGCATATAGAGTTCAATAGTCATTTTCTTATGTCAAAAAGATATTTTCTTGTGTTTTATAGGGAGAGAAGCTTGATAATCATATGAGACTTTACATACTTTATAAACTTGGTGAAACATATTTTTTTTCTTTGTCTTATTATGTTTTTACTACTAGTGAGGCTTGTAAATTTGTATGAATTCTTAGTTTGAATCATTTTGGAAGAGTTAATGGAGAGTAAGATAGTAATTTGCACTTTAATAATCTCATGCATTTAAATTATGATGCTAAAGATATAGCTTTAATGACACCATAAAAAAAATGAAAATATAATAAAATATAATACTTTAATCAACCACACAGTAAATTGAAACTAACTAAAATTTATAGCACATACGAAACTATGATCATGAAATTGATGTTTTTATGCTTCATACGAAACTATGATGCTTGAAAATTGATGTTTCTTGCTTCATAAGAAACTATGATCAGTTATTTTGGCAAGTGGGTTGGATAGCAATCCTAATTGCATAAATTTTTTTATTATACATATGATTAGTTGGTGGGTAGTTCTCCCTATGTTTATGTTCTATTCACTTTTTATTTGTCTTGGATTAGTAAATAGTTGTGGGAGAATGCGGTGTTCTTAACATTGAATCATTTCATTTGAGGAGGGAATGGAGAGGAGTTGATTCGAGCTTATCCTTGAATGCAAATGGGACTATTGTTGATGTTATTGGTTTCATTATTAAATATTTTTCCTTCACTCCATTAGTTAGGATTTAGTTAGATATATTGCATACCACATTGTTGCATTGAATGGTTTTTTCTTCGACTAGTTTATACTCACAAAATCCTATATTAAGGCCATCGAGCCATAGGTGGAAGTTTGAACATAGAAAGGTCTAATTAGGTGCGTTTTTCCAAGTAAGCATATAGAAGATTACAATGGTCATTTTCTTATGTCAACAAGATATTTTCTTGTATTTTATGTGAGGAAGAAGCTTGATAATCATATGAGGCTTACCATACTTTATAAACTTAGTGGAAACATATTTTGTCTTATTATGTTTTTTACTATACTAGTGAGGTTTCTAAAATTGCTTATAGAATTCCTTGATTTGAATAATTTTTGGAAGAGTTAATGGAGAGTAAGACAAACTATTGCACATTAATGTCATGCATTTAAATTATGATGCTAAAGATAAGCTTTAATGACACCATAAAAAATAACAAAATCTAATAAAAATAATACTTTAATCGACCACACAAAGTAAATTGAAATTAAGTAAAATTTAGAATTAATTAGAATCCAAAAATTCTTGGTTCCAAATTAAATTAAATAATCATATTTGATGGGATATGATGTGATACATAAGTTAGTTAAATAAAATATTAAATATTTGATAAGATTTTGTATTTTATTTTAAATATCTAAATGAGGTATTTATATCGTTCACCACACGGACAGATATCTCATAAGTATTGATGTTGATATTATGAGGTTGATAATAAATAAATAGTAAATCGTTTTTTAATTTTATTATAAATATTTGGTCATCACAACCTTTGGCTTCGGCGTTCTTGATGTACATTTGTGTCTTCCGTTCTCATACTCATGCACTTGGAGGAAAGAGACGAAGATAATTTCCACCGGCGGGAACGCGGGGGAGGAGGGTTAGGTTTAGGTTTGTTGTGACACTTTTCTTGGTTTTATTGCAAATATTCACTTTTGTCCATGTCTTTCGGGAGTCTCTTAGGGACTAAAATTCCTCCTTTATCCGGCGGTAATATCTTGGCACATCAAATTACATTTCTCTGTTGGCATCTTCATACATTTCTATTATTACTGGTCGCCACACAGAATCACAGCACACTCAACATTGAGTGCGCTCTCATTCGCCGGTACAGCATCTTTTGTGTACGAAGGAAGTGGCAGGTGCGCACCACAGCTCTTGGGTGGGTCACCGCAAAAGGTGCGCTCTCATCCCAGACGAATATTTATTATTTTCATAGATTGCGGCGGAGAGGAAAATCACATTTTATTTTATGAAAGACACGTGGCACGACTTATATAATGAGACTTAACATATCCAACTCCCATCTCCATCTCCATCTCCCTTCTGACCTTGTGATATTATTTTGTTGCTTACCTTTGCCTTCAACTGCCTTCACCTTTCACCCTTCACCTTCACCATGCACAGGCGTGAGAAACAGAATAAAACTGAGCTGTGCACGACTACCTTGACATTCAGGGTAAAAAAAATTGTCCTTTTGGTGGGCAGATCCACTGATCCTTGTGGGTGGCCTTGGCAGCTACACTCCTGAGAGATAAGCCTTGTATGCGGAGTGTCTGACGGGGAAGATAACATGGAAAAAATTCAATCTTTTGTTGTCACTCTTGTTGTCTTCTTGACAAGGGAAACTGACAGAAACAATATTGTTTTTTTACCGTGAGTCCCTCCATGCTTTCCTCAAGAAACGGGAACCTGTTCTTGATGATTGGGTGTTTCTTCCATATGGTGACTCTCAGGTTGCATCCTAGAGAAAGGATTTATTTAATGCTGGCAGATTACATGTTTCCAACAAATAATTTGGTCTCCTTCCATAACAGAACATATGTTAAATGTTCAAATTCTCCAGAATTGCACGATGTATTAACATGAATTCAGCGTTGAAATGATGGACGATGATGATCAAGCTGGTAGTGAAATTTTTGTTTGTGCCGTAAGCCAACGTGTTATGTTGACATATAATTTGTGGATGAAATTTGGCTTGGTGAATGAATTGCACTTTGGGTATGTGGAAATGTTGATACCCAGCTCTAAACACACACAGGCTTCAATGTTCCTGGTGTTATTTTTGATAAGTATGTTACCATTGTTTAGATTTTGATGCCAAGCAATCCAAACATTGTGCTTATCACACATTGATAAGAGAAATCGAAAACAAATTCCTTTAAGATAGCCTTTGAGCTCTTCTGATTCCACAAGTCACAAGGTTTGACTTTAGAGTAAGCATCAATTGATATTGCAGAATAAAAGACTTAGCAAGGGCTGACCTTCCACAACCATATCAAGAGTGAAATCAATATGATGGTTTTGCGCATTGCACATATTTCTCTTATGCAATGGTATGCCAAGATAGACTATTCTAGAATGTAGCATGTTACAATTGGGAAGAAGAGAAAGAAGAGGAGGATTGAGTCCATATAAGCTATGATATGCAACTATTTATATAATAATAATAATGCTTTTGATATATTAGCCAAAGCATGTCTACATTCATCCAATTCATAGTATTATTTTTGGATTATTGTTTACATCGTTTTCTATTCTTTAATTTTACATTTTTATAATGTAGTTTTGTTGTTTTTCTTCTGTTAGACCATTCCACTGCAGGTAGAAAACTAGTTACATGAGCTTGATAATATAAAATCAGGTAGATTTTCTGTCTTGTCACATCATAGCAGCTAATAGTGTTGACATATTTATAGAATGTTTTAATTTTTTTTATTATGGTCTCTTTTTTCATTTAGTATGGAATTCTTTTTTGATGTATTAATTAAATGAATACATTCATGAGATACAATATAGTAATATATAAGAAATTCCATACATCGTTTTTGAAACATTATTCAATATGCATTTTTTTAGTCGCTATTATTCTTTTGTTTTATAATACAAACCATTCGGACATATATATGCAGTTATATTAATAATCCCATTAAATTCAAGATTACTGAAGTCCATGTCTATTACATGAAACTAAAAATATTTATCAATGGTTTTATACAATGTGTTGTGGTTTGAGTTTCAATGAAAGAATGATGTTATGACCATTAATATTGGACTACAATTAATATATACATTGACATTAATTTAAGTACAAATATTGAATTACTAACATTATTAAATATTTCATTATAAACATTGAGTTTGAAGATTTTTGTGCTTTCTTGTTGATTATTGTAATATGGTCATATCACACATTTATTTTTATCATTCTAACTTTTGTAATGCGGTATGTGTTTCTAATGAGGTTTATAGCATCACGTTTTTAGATTGAGTTTTTAAAAAACAATAAACGGGGTGTTATATAAGGTAGTATATTAATTAAATGAATACAATTATGAGATGCAATATAGTAATATGTGAAATTCCATACATCGTTTTTAGTATTTGTTTCAATATACCTCAGTTTTAGTCGCTATTGTTCTTTTGTTTTATAGTAGACCATTAGGACATCCTCTGACTGATTCTGTGTGATATTCCAAATTTCAGATTAAATTATACTTTCCCTATTACATGAAACTAAAAATATTTATCAATGTGGTTTTTTTCAGAAATGTGTTGTGGTTTGGTTCAATGACAAAATGTTATATTTTATTAATAATATTGGAGCTACATTAATATATACATTGACATTGTTTAAATACAAATATTGAATTACTAACATTATTAATATTTCATTATAAACATTCAGGTTGGGTACAGCTGCTTTCTTATTTAGTTATTATGTAATATGGGTCATGTCACACATTATTTTATCACTCTTTTCATGTGTAGAAGTATCTGCCTACAATGAGGTTTATAGCATCATGTTTTTAAGATTCGTTTAAAAAAAAATAGAAACGGGGTATTATATATATATATATATATATATATATATATATATATATATATATATATATATATATACAAATGTTTCCGCTCTCTTTACCGTATAAGATTTGTATTTTGTCATTTCCTTTCAATCAGGTATGGATAATAATGATGGGATGTTATAATCAACGGTGGCGAATATTTCTAGACTCATCGGTCACTTGTTTCTTACATTCGGGATGACTAGATGAAAAGCATGGTTTCATCTCTTTTGATGATGGTATCTTGGTAGTAGCCCAGTGAAAGTGAAAATCAATGTGAAACTCCATAGTGCATGTACATGAGGAGAAGTGGGAGAAAACAAGAGGATTGGTTGGAAAGCGTTAAGTGTGATCATATCTGTGATTTGAATTGGTGTTCCTTTTGTGAGGTGATGGGGGATTTGTGTTCTTGAAGGCTATTTGATAAAATGAGCATTTGATGGAGTATTTTGAGTCCATTTTGTGATCAAGTTTCTTTATGTAAAGACAACAAAAAAATATGTTGTTGATCCTTCAATTTTATAATATTAATGGTCCCCTTTGCTTTATTGATGTTTATGGATTATCTTGTTAATATTTCGTTGTATTTGTTGATCATTAGGTTTCATAACATTGATTCCGCTTGATTTTCCGATTCTTTTGGTTTGTAATAATATTCAGTTACATTATTCAATTCAAATATTGGGTTTTATATTAGTCTGCAGTTCAATACTAATAGCCTAATTTCATTATGAAAAACACTTAACTTAATATCCTTGAGAATGGACATTGGTATAACTTATCATTTTTATTAATGTTCCTGGTTGTAATTCCATTTGGTTTACAATATTGAAGCCTTGGAAGTTGTTACCTGTTTTGTTTATATTATTAGTCCCTACTTTGTAATCTCTTCATAAATATAATGTGATTGTGATACTAATGTTTATTAAATTTTTTGTTCCTTAGCATTTAACTTCAGGTCATAGGTTATCGATAATATTTTCCTTGGTTCTTGATTCTCTGTTTTCTAATATTGGACCGTTGAGTTATTACTTTCTTTGGTTTTTACTGTAATACTTTTGTCGATTAGGTTTGTTAATAATTTTTATTTATTATCATTTGTTGGGTAATGTTTTCAACAGTTCTAATTCCTTTAGTTTATAATGTTACAACCTTGGTTTGTAGTTCTTACTGGTTTGTAATACCTGTTAATGATTCATGTGTCATCTGATTAAGTCAACGTCATACTCTCCACAAATATTGTCTCCATGAAAATCACCGCAGCGTGCAGTACTAATTGATCTTTGGTTTATAATTTTTGAATGCTTCGTTTAATAACAGGTTTCTAATTCATACTAGTTTTAATATTAACTTCATAGGTTCATCAATGATTTTTTGGTTTATAATATGAATAATGATCATTATCATCATGATCAATGTCACCTTCAAACATTGTATCAATATGAAAATCTTATGACAACCATGGTCATAGTTGATCCAAATTAGCATTGTGATGACAATTGTCCAAATATTTAATCAATTCATAGGTTCACCAATTCCTTTGGTTTATAATTTTTGATGACAGTTCACGCCAGGTTTACCACCAGCACTGGTTATAATATGTAACCGCCAGTTTCGTAGTTTTTGGTTCTCGTACTGAATAATTGATGGTGTCATCGCGGTCAGGCGGCAGTATAAACGTTGTCTCAATGAAATCACCGTATTGCTCCATGGTTATGAGTTAGTCAGTAACCGGCATTTGGGACAACCAGCTGTATAAATGTTTAAATCAATTCATAGGTTCCGCAATTCACTTTTGGTTTCCGCAATTTAATGCGATGGTTGTCGTGGGTTCATTCTTCCGGTTTATATTAAACCTTCGGTTTATTAGTCTTTTAGTTTTAAATATGAATAATGGCGATCAATATCGTCATGATCAAATGTCACATTCTAAAAACATTAATAATAATCATAAAAATCACCATGCCAGCAGCCAACCGGCAATTATGCGCCAGCTGCTGATAGCATTGGTAACAATTGTCATAATGTTTAAATCAGTGACTGTTGATTCACCAATTCCGCCTGGTTTATAATTTTTGGGTAATGATTTTACCGCCGGGTTCACACCGCTGCTGATTTATGTCTCCTTCTTGAGTTCATCGTTTTCGTTTATATGTTGAATAGCGATGATCAATCATAATCCATGGTCAGCAGCAAATGCCGAGAAACATTTTCTCAATATGAAATCACACCCATAGCCTTCATAGTTATGGTGGTGTAATGTTGGACAACCATTTGTCCTGTTTAAATCATTCATACGTTTCATATTCCTTTTGGTTTATAATTTTATTGGGTAATGGTTGTCTATGGGTTCAATTCCTTTAGGTTATCATGTCCAACTATGGAGTTCATTATTTTTTTGGTTTATAATATAAATAATAAATAATAATATCCGCATGTTTGAAATGTCACATTAAAAACGACATTGATAGCATGTCTGAAAATCACCCTTGGCAATAGCGATTATGCCATTGTCCTGGTAGGACAACCATTGTCCCTAATGTTCAATCAATTCATAGGTTCTTAATTCTTTGGTTTATAATTTGTTGGGTAATGGTTGTCCCTTAAGTTCTAAATTCTTTGGTTTACTATTAAACGCAGTTTTAATGAGCTTTTGGTTTCATGTGAATATTGATCAGTGTCGTCCAAGATCAAATGTCACATTGAAGCAAACGACCTTCTAACTCTAATGTAGAAAATCACCACCACAGCTAAGCAGCAATTCATACTTGGCTAACGTCGGCATTTAAAATAGCAATTATACTCAATGTTAAATCCAATTCTGGTATACCAGTTCACCAATTTCGCTTTGGTTTATAATTTGCAGGTAATAGATTTTTCCATGGGTTCTATGCTTTGGTTTATAATATTGACCATAGGTTTATTGTTTTTTAGTTTATAATATGAATAGTCGTCCTCCTCTATGATCCAAATAGCCCATTATGGCTTGTTGTCTAATATACAGAAAATACCAGCCGTAACCATAGATGTAGTTGGTAGTCGCATCATTGATTATTGTTTTCTAATGTTTAAATCTGTTCTATAGGTTCCTGATCACTTTTGGTTTCATAATTTGTTGGGTAATGAATTTGTACTTGGGTTCCCCAGTCCTTTAGTTTATAATATTAAAACCTTTGTGTTGTTCATTTTTTGGTTTATAATATGAATAATCGATCAATGTCATCCATGATGAAATGCGCATCTGCAATCCAGCAAACATTATATCATCATAATCTTTCTGGCCAGCCATACGGTCGCCATGGCCAATAATAGCATTAAAACAACAATTATCTCAATGTTTCGTCAATTCTAATTGGGTTCCGCGAGCTACAACACAGTTTATAATTTTTCAGGTAATGATTTTTCCCCTTGGGTTCACCACTTGCTTTGGTTTATAATATTAAACCCTTGGTTTTAATCGTTTTAGTTTATAATATAGTGTCGATCAATGTCATCCATGATCAAATGACACATTATGAGAAACATTGTCTCAATACGAAGAATGCCATAGCCAACCATAGTCATGAATTTGATCCAACGTCGCGTGGGACAACAATATAATGTTTTAAATCAATTCTTAGGTTCACCAATTCCTTTTGGTTTATAATTTGTTAGGTAATGGTTATCCTTGGGTTCTCATTCCTTTCGGTTTTATATTAAACCACTGGGTTTGTCAGTTTTTTGGTTTATAATGAATAACCAGTCAATGCCACATCCATGATAAGTACCACGTTAAATACCAGCTTGTTGTATCAATGAAAATCACCTTGGCCAACCATGGTCATACTTGGCCCAACGTCGCGTGCGACAACAATTGTCTCAATGTTTTAAATCAATTCCATTGGGTTCACCAATTCCTTTGGTTTATAATTTTTGGGTAATGATTTTCCCCTTGCAGTTCACCACTTTAGCATTTTAGTTTATAATATTAAACCCCTTGGTTTCAATGGTTGCAGTTTATAATATGAATAATCGATCAATGTCATCCATGATCAAATGACAGTTATAAGGAAACATTTGTCTCATATGAAAATCACCCATAGTAACCATGGTCATAGTTAATCGTGATAGCATTGTGACAACCATTGTCTCAATGTTAAATCAATTCCCTTGGTTCACCAATTCCATTTGATTTATATTTTTGGGTGATGGTTGTCCCTTGGGTTTCACTAATTCTTTAGTTTTATAATATTGAAAAGCATGGGTTTTATTAGTTTTTTTGGTTTATAATATGAATAATTGATCAATGTTATCAACGTGATCCATTAAATCCGAAAAACATTGTATCAATATGAAAATCACCCATGCCCAACCATGAATGCCACCAGCTAGCAGCTCGCGTGTGACAACAATTGTCAATGTTTAAATCAATTCGCCGGTTCATATGCTTTGGTTTACCTAATTTTGGGTGATGATTTTCCACTTAGGTTCACCACTGCTTTGGTTTATAATACTTCTGACACTTAGGGTTTATTAGTTTTTTGGTTTATAATATGAATAATCGATCAATGACATGCATGATCAAATAACACGTATGAAACATTTTATCTCCAATATAAATCACATGGCCAACAAAATGGTTGGTGGCGATAGCATTGTGACAACATTGTCTCAATGTTTAAATGTCGGTCCACTTGGGTTCACCAGTGCTTTTGGTTTGTAATTTTGTTGATTAATGGTTGTCCCTTGGTTCACCAATTCCTTTGGTTTATATGTAAACCCTTGGGTTTATTAATTCGCACGGTTTATATTATGAATAATTGATCAATACCATTCATATGATCGTCATGACATTGACAAATATTGTTTAATGAAAGTCACCATAATAGCCTGCTCTTAGTTAATTTAGCGTGCATTAGCGACAACAATTCTCTTAATCGTGTTACATCAT
The DNA here is from genome assembly GCA_034641835.2 of Pinus albicaulis. Taxonomy (NCBI): domain Eukaryota; kingdom Viridiplantae; phylum Streptophyta; class Pinopsida; order Pinales; family Pinaceae; genus Pinus; species Pinus albicaulis. The sequence goes on along the minus strand of CM076582.1, from coordinate 545,666,108 downwards.
TCCCTTGGTTCCCATAGGGCATTTCTTTTGGTTTATAATTTCATTGTTGAATTGATGGTTGTCCTTGGGTACTGTATTCCTTTAGTTTTATAATATTAGCCCTTTGGGTTATTAGTTATTTTCGTTTTATAATATGATATGAGTGATGTCATCCATGATCAAATGTCACGTCGACAAATTTATAATGGGAAAGTCACCATGGCCAACGCAAGATGAGTTGATTGCTCGCATTGTGAGCAACAATTGTCTCAATGTTTGATATTCCCCTTGATTCCCGCCAATTCGTTTAAACATAATTTTTTGGTATTGTGGTTTCCCTTGGGTTCACCAATTAATTTGATTTATAGTATTAAACTCTTGGGTTTATAATGTTAATCACACATTCGGTTTATTACTCTCTTGAGTTTAAAATACTATTTCTCAGGGTTTGTTAATTTCTTAGATTTCTCAGTTTAAAATATTAATTCTTAGCATTTATTAATCTTTATTGTTTATAATATTCATCCGTTAGGTTTATGATATTTATCCCTTGGGTTCGTTGATTCCTTTGCTTTATAAGATTAAACCCTTGGTTCAATTAGTTCTTTTGGTTTATAATGTTAATAATCTCGTTCGTTTATTAATATCTTATGTTTAAAATATTCATTCTTATGGATTATTAATTTATTAGGTTTTTTAGTTTAAAATATCAATTCTTATGGTTTATTAATCTCTTGTGTTTTTAATATTGATCCCTTATGTTTATAATATTTATCCCTTGGGTTCACCAATTCCTATGGTTTATAATATTTAAACCTTTGGTTTATGATGACATTGAGTTTGTATTATTAATTATCCCTTGGGTTTATTAATATCTTCACTTTAAAATATTAATTGTTAGGGTTTATTAATCTCTTAGGTTTTTTGTTTTTAAATATTGTTTCATATGGTTTATTACTCTCTTGAGTTTAATATTATTAATATATTACTATATATAATAAATAAATATTCAAATATTTATTAATAATGATTATTAGTAATATTATAATATTATTAATATATAATATATATTATTATAATATTATTAATTCTTTTGGTTTATTAATAATATAACCATCTATGATATTAGTATATAAATAAATATTAAAATATTATATATTATTTATATTATTTTTATATTAATAAATATTATTAATAAATATTATATATATTTCAAGTTAATTTATAGTATGTATATAGTTAATATTATTAATATATTAATAAATATTTTTAATATATATTATTAATACTTATTATAATATTAAAAATATATAAAAAATATTTTTGTATATATTAATAATATTATAATATTCCTAATAATCATTATAAATAAATATTCAAATATTTATTAATAATGATTATTAGTAATATTATAATATTATTAATAATCATTATTAATAATATATATTAATAATATTTTAATATTTTAATATTTATTTAGTAATATAAATAATATTATAATATTACTAATAATCATTGTAAATAAATATTCTAATATTTATTAATAATGATTATTAGTAATATTATAATATTATTAATATATATTATTAATAATATAATCAACTATGATATAATATATATTATTAATATATTATTAGTTCTTTTGCTTTATTAATAATATAGCCATGTATGATATATTAAATTATTATATATTATTAATATTTTTTTATATTAATATATATTATATATATTTCAAGTTAATTTATAGTATGTATATAGTTAATATTTTTAATATATTAATAAATATTATTAATATTTTTATAATATTATTAATATATATAAAATATTTTTTGTGATTTTAATCATAATTTATATATTTAATATATTATTATTCTTATTAATATATAATATATATTTTTCAAGTTAATATAATAAATTTATTATATATAATATTTATTTATTGATATATAAATTAATGTGATGGGTAGTGGATATAGGGCTATCCGCGTATATCAACCATATTGGTAAATGTGGTTGTAAATCTATTTTATATACGCCTATCCGCGTATATCAACCACATTAGTTTTTACTAATGTGGTTGTGCTAGTTTATTATAAATATTTGGGTCCATGCAATCTGGCTTCGGCGTTCTTGATGTCTGCTGTGTCTTCCGTTCTCATACTCATACATTTGGAGGAAAGAAGGCGAGGGAGTTGAAGATGAGATCGAGGAATGGAATTTCCACCAGCCGGAGAACGCAGGGGAGGGTTAGGTTTGTTGTGATGCTTTCTTGGTTTTATTGCAAATATTCACTTTCTGTCCATGTATCGGGAGTCTACAAAAGGAGAAAAAATTCCCTCCCTTTATCAAACTGATAATATCTTGGCACATCAAATTACATTTCTACTGTTGGCATCTTCATACATTTCTACTGTTCTGTTCGCCACACAGAATCTTGGCACATCAGCATTGGTGTGCTCTCATTCACCAGAGTACAACATCTTCCCTGTGTACAGAAAAGGGAGTAAAGCAGGTGCGCACACAGCATCTTCGGTGGGTCACAAAAAGGTGCGCTCTCATCAGAAACGAATGTTTATTACTTTCATAGATTGCGCGACTGGAAAGGAAAATGCTGTTTATTTTATGAAAGACACGTGGCACCGGAAACGCCCTATATAATGAGACCTTGGCTGCCACTCCAACTCCATATCCATCTCCATCTGTGTGTAGTATTATTGTATTTGCTTGCCTTTGCCTTCAACTTCACCTTCACCTTCACCTTGAGGCGTGAGAAATAGAATGGCTTCAGCTGTGCAATACGACGTGTTCCGCAAGTTCGACACCAACGGCGACGGCAAAATATCCAAGTCGGAACTGAGCTCCGTCATTTCGGAGGCGGAGATTGAAGGGGTGATGAAAGAGGTGGACTCCAACAAAGACGGCTTCATCAACTTCGACGAGTTCGTGGAGGCCAACTCCAAGAACCTCAAAGCCGCCCGTCTCATGCGAGACTCCGCTTCAGCTGTGCAATGTGCCGCCCTGCCCGGCCTCCTGGAGCTGGAGGACGTGTTCCGCAAGTTCGACACCAACGGCGACGGCAAAATATCGAAATCTGAACTGAGCGCCATCCTCAAGTGCAGTGCTACGGTGGAGGAGATTGATGGCGTGATGAAGGACGTGGACTCCAACAAAGACGGCTTCATCAGCTTCGACGAGTTCGTCGCCGCCAACACCAACGACCTCAACGCTGCCCGTCTCATGCGAGGCCTGGCTTCAGCTAATTAATAAATAAATACTCCCCTACCTCACCTCTCAGCGCTTAACGCTTAACTCTATCATTATATGAGGTGAGGGCTTAATGCATGTACTTTTTCAGTTTCTCCTATCCTATTTACTTTCAGTTTTAAATATATGCACATATTTCAGTTTTAAATATATACTTTCAGTTTTAAATATATGCACATATTCAGTTTACTTTCAGTTTCTCCTATCCTATTTACTTTCAGTTTTAAATATAACTGTAGATGCTTGGTTTAGGTTTCACTATAGTCTATCAGGCACTTTTCAAATAGTAGGGTCTGATGTAATATTTTTAGTTACAGCGGTTTATGGTCCACATTCACCAGCAGCAAAATCTCAGTTTCTTGATACCCTTCGTGAATTTCGATTGACTCATCGAGAGAATAATTGGATTATTGGTGGTGATTTTAATCTCATTCTCAATCTTACAGAAAAGAAAGGTGGCATTCGGAGAGAAGATCAGGAGATGGAACTGTTTCGTGATTTATTAGCTGACCTTCATTTGGTGGATATTCATACTGTTAATGGTATTTATACTTGGAATAACCGTCGTGGGGAAGCGCACCAAGTTGCGTCGCGTCTTGACAGTGTCTTAGTTTCTAAGGATTTATACAATCTGGATTTTCACTTTGAGGCTTCCATCCTGGCCTCTTTAGGCTCTGATCATTGGCCCATTATTTTATTTATGGATATCAAGGATATGCCTCAGCACAGGCCTTTTCGTTTTGAGAAGTTCTGGTTACGAGATCCTTCTTTTGTTAAGCAAGTTAAGCACTGGTGGCAATCGGCGCAGATACAGGGACGGAACTGTATGCATACTTTTCAATTAAAACTAAAACATATTAAGAAGGAGATTAAACATTGGAACAAAACGCATTTTGGTAATATTCATACTGCATTGAAAATCCTTCAGGATCGGATGCAACACATTCAACAGGAAATCATCCTGCATGGTCGAACGGCAGATCTTGCTCAGCAAGAAGGTTTAGTTCTTGGTGAGCTTGAAGAGAGACGCAAACAAGAGGAGATCTTATGGAAGCAGAAGTCTCGAGTGCAATGGTTGAAGGAAGGGGAGAAAAACACATCTTTTTTTCATAAATCTCTCATTCAACGACGGCAACATAATCGAATATTTTCATTGAAGGATGGGACAGGCGCAAAAGTTTTTAGGCATGATCAATTAGAAAATCTATTGGTTGGTCACTTTCGTGGTATGATGACAGAACCTGTTAATGACCGAACAGAGGCTATTCGTCGGATTACTACTCATATTCCGGCAATTGTATCCGGGGATCAAAATCTTGCCTTATTGCGCAGTATTACTTTCACAGAGGTGGAGGAAGTTGTTCAGAATCTTCCTAAGGGTAAAGCCCCTGGCCCTGATGGATTTACAGCTGAATTTTACCAGGCCTGCTGGCCTTTTATGGGCCAGAACATTTGGGCTTTGGTTGAAGAATCTCGCAGGACACGGCAGATCTGCCCGGCCCTAAATTCCACTTTTATTACTTTGATTCCCAAACAAACTCATACGGATACCCCGTTAGGCTTTCGTCCAATAGCGCTGTGTAATGTCATTTACAAAATACTTTCTACTATTATGGTCAATCGGTTGAAACCAATTCTCTTGGATATTATTTCGCCAGAGCAAACGGGCTTTGTTAAAGGTAGGCAAATCTTAGATGGGTTGGTAACAGTTCAAGAGGAAATTCATTCATTGAAACAATAGAAACGGCAAGGTATGTTGGTTAAATTAGATTTTTCTAAAGCCTATGATAGGCTAAATTGGGATTATTTAAAAGCGGTTTTATTATCTTTTGGATTTGATAACAGCTGGATTCAATGGTTATTCTCTTGTATATCGTCACCAAATTACTCAATCCTGGTAAATGGTATTCCTAGTTCTACATTTACTGCGCAACGAGGATTGCGCCAAGGGGACCCCATCTCCCCTTTCTTGTTTATTATTGCTGCTGAAGGCCTGGGTCGGCTTATTAAGGCGGAAGTCCACAATCATTCGTTTAAGGGTTTGAATCTATGGGGACGGACTCTGATGCTCTCTCATCAACAGTTCGTTGATGATGTTATGCTTTTTTCTCAGGTTTCATTAAGGGAAGCTAATTCTCTTTTGCATATTCTTAACCATTTTATGGAAGTGCCTGGTACTATGATCAACAAGGATAAATCTCTTATTTACTTCTTCAATACCTCTGCACCTGTTCAACGGTTTATTGCACGTACTCTTGGATTCCAAATTGGTCAGATGTCATTTAAATATCTGGGTTTTATGTTGCATACATCCCCCTTCAGTGCAGCAACTTGGGAATCGTTGATCAGTAGTCTTCGTCTTCGTTTGCAAAACTGGGCCCTTCGAATGCTGAATGCACCAAGTAGAGTTATTTTACTTCGCTTTGTCTTACAAGCTATACCTATTTATCAGTTCTCAGGCCGCGCAGCTCCTAAACATGTCTGTGCTACCTTGGTTAGTATTTTCCAGAAATTCCTTTGGCAAGGTACGCAAACTAAGCACAAATGGGCTTTATTATCTTGGGAAAGGTTAATTAAATCTAAACGATTTGGGGGACTTGGGCTTCGAGATCCTTTCATATTAAATCAAATAATGGGGGCTAAACTCTGGTGGCGATGGGTCTAGGGTGGTTAGGACCTTTGGAAGCGAATTTGGAAAAATAAGTATGCAATGCCTCAGTCAACTGTGGGTAGATTGAAAGCAACCTCTGCTCCAAAAGGTTCCACTATCTGGAATTTAGCAGTGGCAAATCGAGATCTCATTCGCGAACATAGTTTCTGGGAGGTACGGGGTGGTCATTCTACGCTCTTCTGGGAGGATTCTTGGCAGCAGGGTGAAAGATTATTTAGCAGATTGAATTTGGCTGAAATATTCTTATTTACAAATCTTCCCAATACTAGACATATCAATCATTACTAGATGAATAACTCCACTGGACAATGGTGCATTTGGAAAACTCGAGATCATTGGGATCAGGAACCTCATACAGCTCAATGGAACAATTTCGCTAAAGAAATGAAGACTCGCACTATTATGACAGCTATTGGGGCGGATATTATTCGGTGGGGCTACCAACCTAAAGGAATATTTACTGTCAAAGAGGCTTATTCCATTAAATCGCGTCAATTGCAAGATGTTGCAGCCCCTATTTGGACTAAAATTTGGAATGGCAATTTTTGGCCAAAGGTGGCATATTTTCTTTGGATCTTGAGCCATAAGCGCATTTTGACATGGGATCATTTGCAGCACCGTGGTTTTGAGGGCCCTTCTTACTGTATTTTGTGTTGTACCAATGAAGAAACGATTGAACATTTATTTAATACTTGTCCCTATAGTCAAGAACTTTGGGAGAAGTTGAAGGTGTTGTTTGGTTGCACTGACCTGGAACTTACTAGTATTAACACCACTATTTGCAACTGGCACCGTGGTGGGTTCAAGAGTGAAGTAATCAATAGGGCTTGGCAGTTGTCGTTTGGTTTTTTGATGTGGGTAGTATGGAAGGAACGGAATTCTCGCATTTTCCGCAATCTAACACGATCAGTTCCTCACCTTTGGTCAATTATAATCCAGAATATCAGGGAAACCATTTTGGTGGAACGTTGGGGTGATGATGACTGCTGTGACACAGATTTCGAAAGACGCATTCTCAGTAACTTGAATATTACCCCTCAGATGCTTGATGCTTCATTAAGAAAATATCAGCCAATGATCACTTCTGCTCCCTCACATTATTTACCTCCACCTTTGTTTTTCATGAAATTAAATTTTGACGGGGCATCCAAAGGGAATCCTGGTCAAGCAGGCATTGGTGGTATATTTCGGGATTCTTCTAATAGATTTTATCGAGTGTATTCTTATCCTTTGGGATATATTACCAATAACGAAGCTGAATTGATGGCCTTGAAGCAGGGTCTCCTTATTACGCTTCGGGAAGGCTATCAAAGGTTACAAGTTGAAGGGGATTCTGCAATGGCAGTAGGTATCCTCAAAAAACTCCAGCAGGGCGATCCTTGGCAGCGAATTAGCAAGAGTTGGTGGACAGTGAAGTTGGTGGAAGATATAGGTAGTCTTCTCGGCCAATTTGGTTTAGTGATTTGTTCCCATGTTCGGTGAGAAGGTAATCAACCAGCGGATTACTTGGCCAATTGGGCTTGTAAGCATGACCACAAACATCTAGATATTAACGGTTCACACCAGGCCTGGAAAGTGGAGCCCTTTTCTTTGCAAGTTATTGTTTATCGGGATCGTTCTCACTCCCCCCCCGATTGGGGTGCGTACAGATTGAGGTGGTATGTTATTGACCACGTGTTGGATGCATCGCTGGCCCGTTATGTATATGGTCCTGTCGTCAGTGTATTGGTTCGATGAGCCTCCCTCGCCAGTACGTTGCATGCTTGAACCAGCTGGTATGATGAATGCACTGTCAGGTGAATTCATCCCTACTTTTATGCGAAACATTGCGCCTTTTCAGGTTTGTTTTTCCTCGGCCTACTCTATTCTCATCTACTGCTATCTTGGAGTAGTATTGCAGGTCTGGGCATCTGTCTTTCAGGCGCGTTTCCTACGGAGGTGTTTCTGGTATGTAATGGGACTTTTCTTTCTGCATTCTTGTGTCGCACAGTATGAGTCTCTGTTCGATTTTCTTCAGTTGCCTTGTATGCATACGGTTATACTGTTTCAGGGTCTTTGTTCCAAATGGGTAGTCTTTAGAATTGGGCATATGGGGGAGGTCGAACCTCATTTCCGTAGCCCCCTAGTTTTGCTTCTACATTTTTGGGGACAAGGTAGTTATCAATTTGCTTTGAATCATGTCTTTCCATGGCCCTGTTTTCCTTTCGCATCGGGGGTCGGCTCCTCTGTTGGCTATCATCCTTTATTCTTGAAGGAAGTGGTCTTCTGTTCCATGGGGATTAACTCTTTCACCACATGCTGCGGTTTAGATTTGTTTATCGCTTCGCGGGCTGAGGTTACTGTACCTATTACTTTCCTATCCATGCATGGTGTATCATGGATTTTGGTCGAAATCTTTTCTCGGTCCCTCCTGTGGCTTCATATTCCATTTTGTAGGGGCTAGTCGCTGCTGGGTTCTCAATGTCTACACATTTTTTTCCACATGGCATCGATATTGGCAGGTTGCAATTTCTGGTGGATTATGCGGATTTCTATTTTTTTATATATGGGATTTCTGCTGCGTCTGGTCTCAGGGGTCTTGCTTCAGCACTTTTCCAGTGTTTACTATGCCACTGTGCATGATTTCTATGTTGATTTCTCTTGTCGCGTTCTACGATGGTTTGTTGTTACTTATTGGCTCACAGTCTCAGCTATAATTTTCGCGGTGCAGTTTGTTACACATTATCCAACCTATGCGTTTGTGGACAGATGGTCCACTGTTCCCTTTAATATTGACTTTCGGTGGTGATTGGTTCATTGTGTTGGATATGTTCTTTTGCAGTTTGATTTTTTTCTGACTTTTCAGCTCTTACCTGCTCCTCAGGCCACAGGCCTCTTGGCACGATATTCTACTACCAGCATGGTGAAAAATAATTCGAGGAGGGCCACATGCGCTCGGCAATCCAAGTCTGTGGCAGGCACTAGTCGACGAGGCCACAAAACAAATACAGAGGTCGTCCAGGAGCTGGCTCAGGCTTATGAAGCTGGTAATCAGGAAAAGATTAAATCTACAATCCAAGGATGGGAAGTTGAAACTGATAGTGAAGAGGTGAGTATGGATGAACAGCTCTCCCACATGGACTTTTTACTTGATCCAGGTAGCACTCGAGGACAGGTTTCTCTCTTCCAACAATCCGTCAAGATATACTGGAAGATGAAGTGTATCCTTGCAAAGGCTATGGCAACGAATGAGAAGCAGAGTCTTACCTCTTCCATATTGTTTGAGTTGCAACAGCTGAAGATGGATATGCATGCCATCTCCAAGGTACAGATCCAGTTAAATGATAAGGTGGGCAAGCTGGAACAACAGGTGCAGCTCCTTCATCGTACGCCACATGTGCAAGCTGATACTTCTTCGGCTGCTGCTGCTTTAGTTGGTTAACTTATTTCTTGTTCATGTAATTTTGGTTCCTGTTAACTCTTTTTTTGGTATTTTCTGTAATTATTTTGGACATACTACAGCCCTTAACGTTGTTAGATCTAGGCTTAGACAATTTCGTTTTTGGTCTTCTTATAACTCGTTGCGGTGGCCAACAGACCTGGTTTCCTTCAGGCAGGTTGAGGTCACTGCATTGGTTTCATACTGTAAGACTCTCTGCCCTTTATATTATCGTAAATGAAAGGTCCTACGAAGTTTACAAAAAAAAAAAATATTATGATGTTATAATATGCTTACAAAATAATTCTTTTGTGTGCATTGAGTTGAATGGAGGAAGAAGATCAATAAGGAGAGTTTAAAAGTACAATTTCCACTCAAAATAATATCTAATTACTCCGAGTTCCTATATTAGTGTGAAATAAAATAAATAAGGTCATGAATAGGTTTCTCTACTATGCAACAAATGTGAAGATAAAAAAACTCTGGTCATATTCATATCCAAGGAATGCTTAAATTTTAGTGGGGTTCCCATGTGAATGAGAGAGATAAAGTAATTGTTAAGTAATATGAGTGCATTCCATTTAGTTAAGAGTCTACATTGCATATTTACTTTTGTGAGAAAGAACATGAATCCTTAATTACTCTTCTACAACCATAATTAAACTTATTATTCATCTTCCTTAGTTGGAAGCTAACATTTTCATTAGATATCTCAAAGGTGTTGTCATGCAATATTTAAGACAAGAACTAAAATGAATTAAAACCTTTATTTTAAAAACATTATTAGTGTTTCGAATATTTTTATAACCAAAAAATGAAACAACATGACCAATGCTTTTAATTTTTGGAATGAAGTCTTTGAGGGTTTGTCTAGCTATAAGAAAGTTGATACCAAATCTGAGATATCTCATGACATACTAAGAAATATATTTGTAAAGAAAAGATAAAATACTTAAGGCTTCAAAGCCTATTCTATTAAAATCAAAGGGAATTCTTTCAATATCACTAGTGTCAATGGCCATGTATTACGTACAACAATTACATCTCACTACATTCTATTAGCTAGTATGCATAGGGAAATGAAAGCCTTATTGTTTATGACTTTATGCCAAGTATATATATATATATATATATATATATATATATATATATATATATATATTGAAGAGGACCTTCACATTGATGAGCATAAACTTGTGGTTTCATATCAATAAATATTGGAAATATTTTTCAAGTTGCATAAGCATTAGACTAGCCTACCTTTCTTAACTGATATATGTATCCCAAAAAATGGGCATCTTGAGAAAACACATATGTTTGTGACAACATAGATGGGGTGTTTTTAGATTACACTATATTCTAATTAGACTTGTCACTTAAGTAAAATGGCTTCAAATATTTCTCATATATATAAGTGCATACTCACAAAAAGATTAGATAATGGAATAGTCAAAAATAAATTGAATCTATGAATGTAGACATAAATTGATAATTTCTTGAAAGATAAGAGAAGAAAAAAGTATCATATTTGTTTCTAACCACTAGAATAAATTATATCTATCTTCTCATACTATACAAAGAGTTTTTTTTTTTTTTTTTTAATTTAAATAGTATTCAATTCCTTGATGGCAAGAGTAAATAGGAAATTGATACTACATGTAAGATAATATTCCACCAAGCGTTATTTTTGGAAGATAATTGATCCAGCGATGTCTGGGCATGTAATTTCTATGGTTTATTTTCGTTTAGGATATTCTAATGATCAGTGGGTAGAGGAAGTTATCTTAGAGTTCTTATAGTGTTTTCATCTCGTAAGACACCCTAAATTATGTTAAATTAAAGTCAATTTTTATTAAAGTCAATTTTAAATTAAACTCAATTAAAAATTCCTCGACAGAGATGGCACAAAAACACTTCTTTCGTTAAACTTAAAAAGCTATTACAAAATTCCTTAGAAATGTCGTTCTGGCCTTTTAAAAAAAACTTCTTTGACTGCTACAAAAACACAGTGCTTTCTTTCAATTTTGTTCTCTGTCTTCATAAAAAAAAAATACACACATTAAAAACACTATTTTCTGCCTTCTAGAATTTCCACACAATAGTTCATTCATTTACAACTGCTCTCTTTGTTTTTCATACAGAGCCTCACTCTGTTTTTCAACACACTGTCACTTTTGCCGCTGCTGGCTTTTTCAATAATACACACGGTCATCAACATTGCCTTCAAGCCTTTTTCTCATTTTTCTATGACCAAAAAAGAAATCAAATTATTTAACTTATATATATATTATAAAATTTAGAAGTTTATTATATATATATATATATATATATATATATATTATAAAATTTAGAAGCTTCTAATATATATATATATATATATATATATATATATATATATTTCTAAATTCAAATGACTTTGATACAATATCCGTCTGAACTTTTAAAAATTAGAAATTTAAACCTAAGTTCTTAAACCATTGTCGCGGACTCCAAGTCAAAAATTAAATCCTATTGCAAAAATTATCGCATACCAAATGCCCCCTTGCTGAACCCTAGTTCTGCAACCCTTAGAAGAAATTTTAATAGTCAATAGTCTAATCTCAGATGATATCCTAATCTCAGAGCAATCTTCAAGAACATTTTTGTTCCCTTCAATTGATCGAAAAAATCATCAATCCTCGACAACGAATACTTATTCTTCATGGTCACCTTGTTCAATTGCATGTAAGGAATGCACAACTTGAGAGTACCATCCTTCTTCTTCACAAAAAATACTTGTGTGCCCCATGGTGGTACACTTCGCCTAATCTATCCCTTGTCCAACATTTCCTTCAACTGCAAATTTAGCTCTACCAACTGTGGAGTGCTCATCTTGTATGATTTTTTTTATGTTGGTGTTGCCCATGCTACTGACTTAATAGAAAAATACACCTCCTTGTGAGGAGAAAACTCTAAAATATATACAGGAAATACATCCTGAAACTATTGTAAATCTAGGTACTTGCTCGAGATATTTGCATCCTCAACTTCCTTATCTTTGTCACTAGAAATATGTACCGAAAATAACACACACATGTTCCTGCAACCACACTTCATCTGCATAGTTTTCACCATTATAACTGATGTCTCCTTCTTCTTAACTTGAAATAATCTTTGTTCTCCATTGTCATCCAAGCATTCAATAGCTTTGTCATAGTAGTCCACTTTGGTCCTATGGAGATACAACCAATCCATACCCAAAATCATGTTATATGAAACTAATGAAAATACATTAAAATGTGTTGATGTACACATACCATTCAACTCAAATGCTTAAGCTCTTACCAAATGATGAACTCGCTTCTTTGTACCTGTATCCAACTGCACTAACAAAGTCTCAACATGCACTTCTATAACCAAACCACACTTATCCACCAGGTCAGGACTAACACAAATATAATTAAATATAGGGCCAATCAAAATAGAAACAACTTGATCAAAAATCTCACTGTCCATATCGATAATAGATGCTTGGTGATCTGTTGGCCTGTTATCCGACACTACATAGATCCAAGGAACACTTTTTCCAACATCCCCCACTGTTTTTGCTTCCTTGGCACAATAAATATGCGGTCTACCACATTGATGTTGTGTACAATCACTCATGTGATGATATTTTCCACAATTCCAACATTGTATAGGCTTCCAACCTACACCCTTGTTCTGCTCCTCAAACTAAAATCCCTACCCTTTGTCAGATGCATTGAACTTGTTGTGTGATACTGCATTCTATTTGTTACATGTGTCCCGGGGCCTTGCTTGCTTCTTATCCTGTTCCCCTTTATTCCTTTCATTACCTTTCCAGTCTAGTTTAGTCTCAGATCTACGCTTTGATTGCTCATAATAATGATTTAGCTTCTGGATGACCTCCTCCAATGATTTAGGCTCATGAAACTCAATCATGTATTTGAAATTTATCAAAATCCCACTGATGAATTGTTGAATCTTGGCCTTCTCCTCCTTGAGGTAAGGCACATATCTCAACAACTCTATAAATCTGCTAGTGTACTCCTCATCGATAATAGTGTCCATATTTAGCTCATAAAAATCTTTTTCCTTATAGTCATAGTACCTCTTTGATAGATACTTCTTCCTGAATAGTCTCTCGAACTCACTCCAAGTACACTACTACTTATAAATATTTCTAACGTTCTTTACATATTCACACCAAATATATGATTTACCTTTAAGACTGAATGTAGATATCATGGCCTTCATGTTCTCTGATTAATCATGCAATATGAAGAATTTAATCATTCCAATCAACCATGCTTCTGCATCCTGTGTTTTCTTCATTTACCCATCGAATGTAGGTGGCTTTTATTTCTTGAACTCATCCGGAAAATATCCCCTATCATTCCTCATGTAAGGTTGATAACAATGATGACCATGATACCTATCAGAACTAGAACGAGAATACTACATGTGTCCATCACCCCTCCTTTCCAGAGTGTCCAAGACCTGACATCCCTACTTGTGTCATCTCTATCTGACTTGTGCCCCCTATGGCGTCTACTTCCACAGGCCCCATTAGTCATATCCTCCTATTCCTGCATGATTTTTCATTATCTGCTTTGCAAATCCTTATTTCCTCCTTCAAACTACTCAATGTGTCTGCTAAGTCAGAAGAGTTCCCAAAACCACGCTACTCATCTAATTCATAGGGAGAATCTATGTATTCTACCATACTGTTATTCATATTTGACCTCTTCTTCCTGCAAGGTATATTTTGTCAAATAAACAAAATCATAAACAAACTAGCGTACCTTAGTGTAGCTCGGAGAGGACATCTAGTCTGCAAGACCAATTCCATATTCCAAGCATGAATGTGGGATCTCAGAGAACAAATCAATCAAAACCAAACCAAGGCTTCCAGAGGCCAAACCACCTCAACCCTCAATTGGTGATTCCACCTCATGGTCGAACATCACTAACCATCACCATTGGTCTCTACCCAAGTCAGCTTAGGCTCAACTATCTGTTCCAAAACACAGGCTTCCAGACTATTAACTCAACCATAGTTGTTGTCACAAGCCATAGTTACTTGTCCAACCAAGGCTTCCAAGACTAGTAACTCAACCCACCAAGGGATTCCTGAGCATTTTTCCAACTAAGGCTTCTAGGAACTAATAACTCAACCCATAACCAAAGGCACAAGAAAACGAACCAGAAAAAAAAAGTAAAACCCACAGCGACATGGTTATCTAGGAAATAGCAAGGCAAGGCAAAACGACTGTCAATCCATGCAATCGCCCATGCCAATGAAAAATCATAACGAAATAACCACATGATATGCCATGCATGCCAAAACTAGTAATAGAACCACACATGAAACTCAATACCTGAAAGAAAAACCAATTATAGCTAGTGATCTCATTGTCCTCTTGCGCTTTCCTACTTTTCATTTTCCTTCTTGCTCCAAATTCCAAGTATGCCACACTCCTCCAAGAGTTCTCTAAGAAACTCAAAGTGTCCAAGAGTATGAGAGAGACAATAGAATGAGAGCTCCAAAACTGAACTGAAAAAAGTTTGTGCAAAAGCTACCAACTGATCCTCATAAGCGTTTTTATCAATGAGGCCTCTAATTTCTTCATTTTTCCATTATTTTCCTTCATTTTTCTCCTACAACCTGTGACCTTTCACCTCCCTTTTCACCTAGTTTCCATTATTTTCATAACTAAAATACCAATAAATGCCTCATGCGTTTCTAAAGCCTTTTCCATTTCCTTTTCCGACTTCCATAAGCATTAATAAACTGAAATGAACACCCACTAAGATTTTTTTTCCCAACATTCTACATGGAATATGTGTCCCGTGACCAAGGTCTTATTTTACCTTTATTAACTTTTACATTGATTTTTTATTAGGGCTATTACAGCTTTCTGCTACAATGGTAGCTTCAACCTTCAATTCTTCATCAAACATGGCACTTTCCATATTTCCACAATCAATCACTATTTCAAAAAAGAGACCACAAATTTCATCAACATAATTTTCATCCACTTTGTGGTGATATATCTAAGCATGCATGTGCTCATTAACAATTTCAACTTTACCAAATTCATCAGTTTTTTTTGGATTCATGAGAGACTCACATTCAACTCTACAAAGCATTAATTCATATGAAAAATTGTATTTGTTATTCTCAAACTTAAATGCTTCAAACTCTAATGTAAAGAGGTCATCATAAACTACAATCATACCAACTATATCACACATTTTATTGACTTCTTTATTGGAATATTCACCATGTAAAACACGTGAATTGCAGATAAATAACACATAGAAAACAAATTACACAATAGCTCATAATGGATTTAACCCCTCGTGGGCTACATCTCCATCGACCTTTTGCAATGGCTAGGCCCTCTTTGGATTAACTGTAATTTTATGATTACATGCACCTATAGTGCTCCAATGAATTTCAACCTACTCCATTGGATTTAGAAGACTTAGAAACCTCAAAATAGACTCTTCAATCTCTGCAAATGGTCTTCAGGTGATCTACACATGGCCTCCCCTCCTCGTGGCCCTAGCTTATTTAGTCTTAAAAGTGGAAAAATCACTTATAGATGTGCTCCAATGGCACTACAACCTACACCATCATGCTCATAGCATCCAAATAATCTAGGAATGACTCTTTCTAAGCCAAAATTAGTTGAAAAATGCTCCAATTATGCCTCATTCAATTCTGACCTAGGAAACCCCTCCAAATCTCAAGAGAACTCCAGTTAGCATCGTCAAAAATGAAGGTGGAGCCGCAAATAGCGGACCTGCCAAACTGGTCGCTGAATTAATATCAAGATTAATTAACGTTAAGTTTGGTTTATTTGGTGCTTAGGTGCATTAAGCACGTTTTAATTAATCCGTTCAAAAAAGAGACCACAAATTTCATCAACATAATTTTTATCCACTTTGTGGTGATATATCTGAGCATGCATGTGCTCATTAACAATTTCAACTTCACCAAATTCATCAATTTTTGTTGGATTCATGAGAGACTCACATTCAACTCTACAAAGCAATAATTCATATGAAAATTTGTATTTTTTTATTCTCAAACTTAAATGCTTCAAACTCTAATGTAAATAGGTCATCATAAACTACAATCATACCAACTAGATCACACATTTTATTGACTTCTTTATTGGAATCTTCACCATGTAAAACACGTAAATTGCAGAGAAATAACATATAGAAAACACATTACACAATAGCTCATAATGGATTTAACCCCTCGTGGGCTACATCTCCATCAACCTTTTGCAATGGCTAGGCCCTCTTTGGATTAACTGTAATTTTATGATTGCATGCACCTATAGTGCTCTAATGGATTTTCAACCTACTCCATTGGATTCAGAAGACCTTGAAACCTCAAAATAGACTCTTCAAGCTCGCAAATGGTCTTCGTGTGATCTATACATGGCCTCCCCTCCTTGTGGCCCTAGTTTATTTAGTATTCAAAGTGGAAAAATCACTTATAGATGTGCTCCAATGGCTACGCAACCTACACCATCATGCTCATAGCATCCAAATCATCTAGGAATGACTCTTTCTAAGCCAAAATTAGTCGAAAAAATGCTCCGGTTATGCCTCATTCAATTCGACCAAGGAAACCCCTCTAAATCTCAAGAGAACTCCAATTAGCACTTGTCAAAAATAGAGGTGGCTCCACAAATAGCGGACCTTCCAAAGTCGGTCGTCGAATTAATATCGGGATTAATTAACGTTAAGTTCGGTTTATTTGGTGCTTAGGCACATTAAAGCGCGTTTTTAATTAATCCGTGTTTAAATTTTAACCCTACCAATTGCAAATGGGCCTCCACCTTTGGTTATGTGCGTATGGTCTCGTGGTCGGGGGGCTAGCCCCCTCCTTACCACTACCGAGTTCATTTATATGAATTCAAATATATATCAAACCCCATACCTATAAAGATCTAAAGTGGTGGTCTAATGGTATGGCTGCGTGGTTAGTGCGGGGGAGGTCGTGAGTTTGAACCCAACCTCTCGCCTTTCCACCAATAGATAATTTTTTTCCACCAAATCATAATGTAAATTTTACTTGGACTTAATAGCAAATTTCGGCATTTGACGGGGAGGGGGCACATGGCGACCCTCCCGGGCTTGCTCACGTGTCCTCTTCCCACGGCTTAAAATTAAACCGACACAAATGAAACAAATCACCCACACATCATCCAACCACGTATTGACACTTGGCACGGTGTCTTGCGAAAAATTTTTAGTTGTTTAGGAAAATGAACAACATCCTCTATATTCCTCATACGGACTCTATTTTGAGTGAAACGAATTGCACCGTATTCCTCGCGACGAGGCATATACTCGTAGTTCTTGTTTGGATTGATTTTGAGTACTTTGAATTTTTAGGAAATTGCCCCTAGTCCATATTCGATCATTTACCTCGGCCAAAAAACAAAAATTGTCAACATTTTCATTGTGGGTTTTATCTTCTACCATTTAATAATGGATAATTTTTAATCCCCATTTGGATTGTAAAATAGAGTATAGCATTTTTTCTCACAAATACATGGTTGGTTAAAAATCATTACAACAAATTTGGTTGATTGATAAAATTTTAACCAAAATATTTAATATTTAATTTCACTAAATTTCAATCTATTTTTTAAAAATAAATATCCTACCTCTATCCAATAGGCTCAACCAAGTCAATCAATGAAAGCTAGATCGAGGTATGGTTAAATTGAGCATTTGTACTTGGTGACAAATGACATAAGGTCAACGTGTATAGGATTAAAAACACCTTTTTTACCCTCTATTGAGGCTCTAACACTTGATCGAGGTCTATACCTTATTTGAGGCGTTTAATTAACCATCAAAAAATAGCTCAATTAACGATCTAGTGGATCTAATACAAACCATTGTTACAAAAATCATATAGTGAGTGGATGAAAGACTTAAGACTCAATTAAGAACTTTCGAAAATTACTTAGATCAAGGGTTTGTGAAAATCATTTTCACCAACCTCCCTTACCAAAAAATGCATCATAGATTGATGGATTAAGCAATCAAATTTCTTCTAATATAATAAATATTTCTATTTTTTTTCCATGCCTATATAGTAACATTTAAGACTACATTTTCTTGATTAAAATAAGAGATAAATACCCAAAAAATAAATTTCTAGATGGAAATAGGAGAGGTGATGGGAGTGATGCAACCCACATGAAGTTTGGGACAAAGGAAATACCATCTATTTTTACCCATATCCATATCCACTAAACTACCTGCTGCATCCGCAACATGTCCATGATAATAAAAGAAGCCTATCTAACTTTTCCAAGAAATCATAAACTAAAAAACAATTGTGGGTCTTTGGTGAAGATCTACCCTCCTCAAGCTCCAATGGAAGAAGTGAGAGAGGGAGGCTTTAACACACGCTTTTGAGATTTTATATGCTACTAAATATGAAATGTAAAGAGATTAACTATCGCATCATGAAATGTAAAGAGATTAACTACTACAACATGAAATGGAAACATCACGCTACTATAGGTTTTTCACTCTATATTATTAGACAATGATTGAGTTGAAGTTGCATTATGGTTGAATCTAATAGAGGCTCCATGATACATTTCATAGAGAGTAGATACCCTTTTAATATAATCCGTTATCCTTATGAAAGTATGAAAAATTGTTATTGGGGGTGAATCAATGTGAGAGCAATTTAACCATTTCATGACTTTTTATTAATGAACGATTAATTATCAATCAATCATAACGAGTTGCATCATATCAATAAATAAATAAATGCATCATGAAGTTATTATCACATCAATAAGACATCAATAAGCCATCACATCAGCACATGAAGAAACAATATTCTATGTGGAAACCCATACGGAATAAAACCACAAGATATATATTTTCTTCTTCTTCTTCAATTCATTATATCAATTTTTAGGCACCACATTCCTCGAGGAACCTACCCCAAAAATATGTATATATCCACTTGTGGTAGGCTACAACTTTATTGAGGCACCAACGTTGAAAGTGTGCAAGAGACAACTTACTATAGGCTAGAACCTAATTGAGGCACCAACCTTGATAATAAGCAAGCTCCAACTTTCTCTAGGCTCCAACCTCGGTGGAGGCACCCACCTCCTTCTTAAACCTCTTATGGAACTTGTTTTCAAAATGGGGTCTGAAACCTTCTAGAGGTAGTTTGAGGATTTAAACAATGTTTTTTTTTAGTCCAAAGAATATAATTTATTCCAGATACCTTGGAGTTAATTTGCAATCAAATACCTTTCCAATAATTAAAAAATGACATGAAATTGAGTGTGTATGTAAAACATATATGCCACTCCAAAGGTGACCTTGTTGCTTTATCAAACATATTCAATAGGATTCCACATCAACCTCATTACTAATTAAAAATGGGATAGACATGTAAAGACTATGAAGAAAAATATAGAAGGGTAAAATTTGAAAATCTACTTGAGAGTTGAAGAATTCAAACCTAACACTAGTTTGATATCGAGTTGTGCTATAACTAGGCTACTCGGGAGGAAAAAGTGGCTAAGATGTGATAGAGAAAGAGAGAGAAATAGAGGTGGTTTTTGTATTTTTTAGTATCCCAAGATACATAGTTCTCACATTACCTTCTCCTTTGTATTTGCATTATTTCCATTCTAAAAAAAAGAGAGCAGAGAACTATATATATTCTGAAAGGTTTTCCTAAAGAATATATTGGTATTCATTTGTTTCAGTGTGTGCCTATATTTCACTATTTTATATTTTCCACATTTTATGTATTACGTGAATAAACAATAAAATCAATAATAATATATCTATAATATAATTGAATTAACCCTTCATGCTAGAGGTTTCAATTTCTTTTAATAGATTTATTGTGATGAACTATCTATTGGAATAATCATGGTACTTTATATATCATACTCGTATAAAAGAAAATTTCCTTGGGAATTTGTGGGAAGTTTTAGAAGATACAAGAAATCATTTGAACAACAACCCATAAAACCATGGCCATGGGCAACTAATCTATTTATAATAACCCTCAAGATTGGGAAAAGGAGAGATCATGAAGGCTAGAAGTGTAGGTTATAGATATTTGTTGTAATATGAACCTCCTTATGGCATATCTCGGAAACAAGTTTGGAATCGCGAGAAGAAAGAGGTTCTAATTCGCAGGTCATATCAAAGAGAAAATTGGGGGATTAGGAAGAATCAAAGGATTCTGAAAAGAACCTAAAAAAGAGTAATCGATTTTGAGTGCAGGGTCTCAAGTAACCTTCTCCTTTGTATTTGCATTATTTCCATTCTAAGGAAAAGACATGAGAGAAACCTTACCTTCCAACTAGGTTTCTTTCATAAATGTTTTCTAAATCATATATTGGTGTTCATTTTTTATCGGTGTGTGCCTATATTTCACTAGTCTATATTTTCCAAATGTTATGTATTGCATGCATAAACAATAAATCAATAATAATATATGTACAATCTAAATAAATTAACCCTTCATGCTAGATGTTTTCGATTTATTTTACTATATTTATTGTGATAAACTATTTATTGGAATAATCATGGTACTTTACCGATCATATTGTATAAGAGCATGTTTCTTTGGGAATTTATGGGAAGTTTTAGAAGATACAAGAAACCGTTTCAGCAAGAACCCATAAAACCATAGCCATGAACAATTGATTTGTTTATAATAACCCTCAAGATTGGAAAAAGGAGAGATTATCAAGGCTCGAATTGTAGGTCATAGATATATTATTGTTATATGAACCTCCTTATGTCAGCTCTAGAAATAAAGTTTGTAATCATAGAAGACGAGAGGTTGTAGTTCAGAGCTCATATCAAAGGGAAAATGAGGGGATTAGGAATAACCAAAGGATTCTAGAAAAGAACTCAGAAAAAGAGTAATCGATTTTGAGTGCCATGAACCATTCACAATGCCTCTTTAAGATGGAATTAAAGGTGGAATTCAGGTAGTATAAAGGTGATGTCGATGCTTTGAAACTAAATCAAGTGTTGTAATAGTCATATTTTTACTTTAATGTTCACCATATATATGAGGAACCGAACTTTTCAATTTCTTGTTTAAAATTACACGACCATAAACTGACCTAGTGGGAAATCTATATGGAGACCCTTAGGATAGAAAGGGATCATCTAGTATCTAGGTGGGAGGATTTTAAAAGTATCATTAAGCATTAATTCTACCTATCATCAAGAATGTACAGGACCATGTTATCTAAAGGCATTACTTCAAGAAGTGGTGAGGCTAGTGTATAGAGTGTATAAGATTGTCCAAAAAGAAGGCAGTAATGTTGGTATCTTGCCCCAAAAAAACAAATGTACTCCTCAAGTATATGGAATCTCTACCTAGCCATTAGTGAAATCAAGTGATGATGTTGAAACCCAAAATGATGGATGAGGCTTGTGTATATGCAAATTACCTAGAAATTATGAGCCATAAAAAGGGAAGTTAGTTCGTTCGAAAGAGAAGGAACATTACGAAAGCTTCGAGGGAAGAAGAAGTGAAAAAGGGGAAAGGACAAGAAGAAAAAAACTTACAACACACTAGTGAAAAGATCCTAACAACCACTACAACATTGATGGTCACATAGAGGAGAAGTGTTGGAAATTCCACCCAAATTTGAACCTCAAGAAGGATGGTAAGAGAATAATCTCATCACCATGCATTTGAGTAACCAAGTGGAAAGAAACTATAAAATGGAAGAAAATATTTTCTACACCTCTTTGTCGAAGGAGGTTAATCTTATTTTCCTTCATTGACAAGAATGTGGAAAATATAGCAAGAAAGGCTCAATTTGACTTTCTCTTGGTCAAATTGAGAAAATTTGAATTTCCACATCAACGGACAACTTGGAGGGAGTTAATTGAGGTGGCATGGCTATTATCACTCGGTTAGCTCAATAAATTCGAGTTACGAGGCTTGGAGTGGAGTTAAGCATGTGTAGTTGCTAAATTTTAGCGATCAAGATTAGTTATATCCAATTGTATATTGTTTTATTCAACTCAAAATAGCGAGTGCATGTAAAGAATTCGAGTTCCCCATTTGTGGTAGAGATTCCAAGGTAGTGTACAATTAATTATATACAAGATTGATCGTACCATTTAGAGTATTGGTCATGTGATGAATCATTGGGAATTGCTCAATAAATTTGGAGGAAAATCCAAAAGTATAGGGGGTATATTTCCTAAGGAATAGCACAAGGAAATAGGAGAAAGTGAACGTAACATGATTGCGGGGAAAAAATGAGTACGGGAAACGTGAGTGGGGGTAGCACAAGTCCAACCGGAGTGAGAGAAGGTTTACTCTTGTAGTTTTTCATGAGAGAAAGAGATCAAAATTGTAATTGTTTCTAAATTCACTTAATTAATGAAAATGGGCTTAAGGGGGTTTTAAAATTTTATTTCCCATAGAAAAAACATGTGTACTTACGTATTTAATGGTGCATATTTCCGGATGTTGTTCTAAATTGTGAATCAATTTCTACAGAGTAGTAGAGTAGAATTGTGTATCTTGATTTAGATTAAATTTCTTACGCGAGTGCAATTCTATCACCATATTTCTACATCTTATCGGATCAGGATTCACATTAGAACAAAAAATTTGAATTTGTTCCTAGGGAGGTTTCAATTTGTAGCTTCGAGTGTAGCGAGGATCTCTTCATAGTTGGGAGAATGACCTTCAATGGACTAATATTGGAGTATGCCTTGGAAGGTGGCTCAATTTTCAATGCACGGAAAGATCACATGGATGAAGTTCTTGACGACATCGATTTTTTGGAAGATGTCAAGATAAGCAATGCAAAACTAGGATCAATTGATTCCCATAACCTAGCTCAATGGAAGAAAGATGTAGCCAAGGTGAGGAGAATAATCTTGGATAGAGTACGAGACCAAATTGTCTCAAATGTACATGGTAAAGGAAATCCTTTCATAAAGTGGAAGCCTATCGAAAGAGTTACTCGAAAAATAGAACTGACCATAGAAAACTAGCCCACAAAGACAAACTTTGGAATGTCAATATGTATAAGAATGTCACTATTCCGCTGTATCTCACTAGATTTTCACAAGTTTGAGATGAGCTTGGAGGGGTTGGTGTGAATGTTGGTGAAGATGACCTAGTGAGCATAGCTCTCGAAGGGCTTCCCAAAAGTTGGCATAACTACGAGGACTTGGTGAACTAGGGGGATAAATTACCAAATTGGGAATGTTTATGGTATGATTTGGTACAAGAACATATCAAGTGGAATAGTAGAGATGGAACATCATCCAAACAAGAGAAATACAAATTTTCTGTAGTTGGAAAACGATTGAAGTATTCTCAATTGCATAAAATTTTTTATTATGCATATGATTAGTTGGTGGAGTATTCTCCCTATGGTTATGTTCTAGTCACGTTTTATTTTGGCTTGGTTAGTAAATAGTTGTGGGAGAATGCGGTGTTCTTAACATTTGAATCACTTCATTTGAGGAGGGAATCCAGAGGAGTTGATTCGAGTTTATCCTTGAATGCAAAATGGGACTATTGTCGATGTTATTGGTTTCATTATTAAATATCTTCCTTTGCTCCATTAGTTAGGATTTAGTTAGATATATTGCATACCACATTGTTGCATTGAATGGTTTTTTTCATCAACTGGTTTATACTCACAAAATCCTATATTAAGGCCATTAGGCCATAGGTGGAAGTTTGAACATAGAAAGTTCTAATTGGGTGCCTTTTCCAAGTAAGCATATGAAGGTTACAATGGTCATTTTCTTATGTCAAAAAAGATATTTTCTTGTGTTTTATATGAGGAAGAAGCTTGATAATCATATGAGGCTTACCATACTTTATAAACTTGGTGAAACATATTTTTTTCTTTGTTTTGTCTTATTATGTTTTTTACTATACTAGTGAGGCTTGTAAAATTGCTTATAGAATTCCTTGATTTGAATCATTTTTGGAAGAGTTAATGGAGAGTAAGATAAAGCTCGTTGCACTTTAATCGCATGCATTTAAATTATGATGCTAAAGATAAGCTTTAATGACACCATAAAAAAAATAGCAAAATATAATAAAATAATACTTTAATCAACCACACAAAGTAAATTGAAATTAACTAAAATTTATGCTTCATACGAAACTATGATCATGAAATTGATTTTTTTTTATGCTTCATACGAAACTATGATCATGAAATTGATGTTTTTTTATGCTTCATAAGAAACTATGATGAGGCTATTTTGGCAAGTGGGTTGGATAGCAATCTCAATTGCATAATTTTTTTTATTATGCATATGATTAGTTGGTGGAGTATTCTCCCTATGGTTATGTTCTAGTCACTTTTTATTTTGGCTTGGTTAGTAAATAGTTGTGGGAGAATGCGGTGTTCTTAACATTTGAATCATTTCATTTGAGGAGGGAATGGAGAGGAGTTGATTCGAGCTTATCCTTGAATGCAAATGGGACTATTGTTGATGTTATTGGTTTCATTATTAAATATTTTCCTTCACTCCATTAGTTAGGATTTAGTTAGATATATTGCATACCACATTGTTGCATTGAATGGTTTTTTCATCGGCTGGTTTATACTCACAAAATCCTATATTAAGGCCATTAGGCCATAGGTGGAAGTTTGAACATAGAAAGGTCTAATTGGGTGCCTTTTCCAAGTAAGCATATGAAGATTACAATGGTCATTTTCTTATGTCAACAAGATATTTTCTTGTATTTTATGTGAGGAAGAAGCTTGATAATCATATGAGGCTTACCATACTTTATAAACTTGGTGAAACATATTTTGTCTTATTATGTTTTTACTATACTAGTGAGGTTTCTAAAATTGCTTATAGAATTCCTTGATTTGAATAATTTTTTGGAAGAGTTAATGGAGAGTAAGACAAACTATTGCACATTAATGTCATGCATTTAAATTATGATGCTAAAGATAAGCTTTAATGACACCATAAAAAAAATAGCAAAATCTAATAAAAAATAATACTTTAATCAACCACACAAAGTAAATTGAAATTAAGTAAAATTTAGAATTAATTAGAATCCAAAAAATTCTTGGTTCCAAATTAAATTAAATAATCATATTTGAGGCTTCACAAAAGCTTGCTTGTCGTCCTCAATGGGCGATCTTGGCCTTGTTAAGTTTCTCGAACAACTTGCTTTATGTGAACCCAGCGCGAACCCCTACACGTACCTACCCGAAGCTTCACTGGCTGACGGCCTTTTCAACGGCATACCTCGCCTTTACACGGCACTAGGGCGTCCCTCACTTGTTTTGCGAACCTCGGGGCGAACTTATGGCGAACTTTCAAGCAATGCAAGTATCTTAACATGACTATATAAACTTAGAGTGACGAGTACTCAAAAAATGTGGAATGGTAAAAATTTCTCTCTTTTATTTATAGCGAGAATGCTTCACAATGAGATTACGGACTTTACGGACTCAAACTCCGTATCGAGAGATCGAGCTGTATTGGCTTTTACTGGGACTGATGCAACTCGGTGAATGAGCGTGCAATACCGGGAGGTTTCACGGCCAAAATACGGACTCTGTCTCGGAGATATAAACACACTGACATAAATATACGGACTCAATCTAAAGAGCTGGCCACTTTAGGTTCTTGCCCTGTCACATGAACGGGACACGCGAGCTTCTCAATTCTCCCAAGGACCCGCGGAGTCAAGACTCCGTGATGCGAGCGGATCGCGAGAGATTGCGCGAGACGCGGAGCGGGGGAGAAAAACTCGGAATCAAAAAACACGAGAAATGCAAAAAGACTCAAACTCCAAATGCCGATGGTTACAAATGAGCCTTACCCCTCCTTATATAGAATGGAGAGGGGGGACAAACATTCACGTAGACCATCCGATTATCGACACTTGGCGGTGGGATCATCGTTTTCGGGTAACACATAACGTGACATCCGCACGGGAGATCACGACCTACCGACGGATTTTAGTGATAGTGGGTGAGCGTACACTATGGATACCTTACAAGGCCCACGAGGAATTAAAGTACATAGTGGATGCTTTTCAAACGGAAGGAAAAAACCCACGAGAAAACTCTATCACAATAGACCCGTGACTAGGTATCATTATTTACAATGGGAAAACCTTTTAGTGGGGGCTCCCGAGGGACCACTTGTGCGGTTGATGTGCGGGAGTATCCAAGATCGTGATACCGGGATATCTCAATCCGTAAAACTCATCGTCCCAAGCCTTCGTATAGATTCGTCGGACGATCATGGGCTTATTAAGGACGATATGGTGCTTGATATTGGTCATGACAAGCCATTGATAATGCATCCGCATGTAGGATTTCAAGATAGGATTCACCATTTTATATTCTAATCCACCAATTTCTCCCACTTTCACGGCGGGGATAATGAAAGCACTCTCCGCTAGTCCTTCGATACAATGCTGTACAAAACCTACGACAATAGGTTTCATAAAAATTTGGGTCCATACTATATGGATCGACACCATAGTGATGCCACCCGATCGGATAACCATGGAACAACGACTTCCCTTGAGTTAATCCAAGATAGGAGCAAATTTCAATTTTGTATAATGGGTCTCATCTCTTCCATCTTTGTTTAATAAGTCCCACCACGGTCTTTTGTATATGTAAAATCATAAATAGTGTCAGGGGAAAAAATTAGATTTGGATTATTATCCTGCCATGTTTGAAATTTTCCAAAGGCAGGTATACGTGCCGGGATTCCTTGTTGCTGTTTATGGTGAATGATTTATAATATATTCTTGTTCAGTCTCCGCCTCCAGTACATATGATTGAGAGATCCCAAAAATCTTGTGAGAGTGACCGATTGCATCTTCTGAAGCCGCCATGCGTGTGAATACATCATGTCATGTATCCACTGCTTCCTTTAGGATACACTCTCCTTCCGGTACCAAGTGCTCGAAGGTCATTGTGACTTTGAAGATTTGCATCAAGCACTTGTGTATTTCGGAGCTCGCCAAGTTGGCCTCCATTTTTTCTGCATATACAAGCCATGATTCTTCATCCGGAATATATCTCGATTTCTTCTCTTTGATAGGCTTTCGATTCCATTACGTGAGAATGACCATAACATGTATTTCTTCTTTTTCGGGGTCATCTCTCCGTTCTTGGTCTTGGATATATTCTCTTCTCAAAAAAGTACGGAATACAATTTTCGAACCCTTAATATGTTCAACTTTAAAGCGAAATATGGAAACAAAGCTTGCCATCTAGCAAACTTTGCATCTT
This sequence comes from Pinus albicaulis, assembly GCA_034641835.2. NCBI lineage: Eukaryota > Viridiplantae > Streptophyta > Pinopsida > Pinales > Pinaceae > Pinus > Pinus albicaulis. Next base: position 545,638,450 of record CM076582.1, on the reverse strand, counting down.
ACCAGTTCTTTATTTCTTTTGTTAAAAAAATTTCCATGGCTTTTGCATCGATTTACAGCGAGAAAATCTTTATTAGCCAAATGGATAGGAAACTTGCGATGCTATTCAGGGCTACCTTTACCTCTTTCTCAATAGGAGCATATTTATGCCTTGCATCCAAAGCTCTCGAGACAAGGGCACTGGCATGCATGATTGGTATCGAGCGATAAGTCGGTATCGCACCGTTCGTAAAAGGTCGAGTACTTAAACCCGAGTCTCTCTTTGAAAAATATAAAATGGATTCACCTATGAGAAAATCTGTGTCTTTTAGAGAATTAGAAGAGAAAGATAATTTGAACAAAAACCTATTGAGGGATATGTTTGCTAGTAGCGATGTAAAGTAATCGGTGAGGTCCGATCATCTCGGTGAAGAGATTGAACCTCAAGCGAGATGGGTTTTCCTAGAATATCCGCCTCTCAAGTCTATAGTGACCTAGGTGTCGGCATGCGAAAGCGACCACTAGGATCACCAACGAAAATCGATCGACTCTATAGAAGAATAGTGATCGTGTACGATTAATCCCTATTCTAAACCCGAGAGGAGCTTCACGCGAGAAGCACGTAAGCTAGGAACCCGATTTTTGCATTTGGGTTGTGTAAGGATTGGCATTCATGCATTAGTACATCCGGGTGTTGATGCTTATGTGCTAGCCCTATCATCGAGATCGACGCCATTAAGTATCTGATTCTTTGATTGGAGGAATTGTTGCTCCATTATCCAATGGACCGGTCACGGTTTGATTGTTATCCGAACTTCTCGGTATCAATCACGGATGAAACATTGCGAGATATTTTTCAGCTTCAAATCCAAACAATGGGATTTGATATGAGGAAGAAAAGACAAAACATTGCCATTCGGGTTTCGAGGATGTTTCCACCATACATCTACAATGTTTCCTGAGGTCCTCCTTTGCACCAGTACGAGAGTCAAAAAGCAGGTGTTGTTGTCTGAATGATCCCAAGAATCGGAAAATAGAACATCAGGCCATTAAGTGGGAAGATCGACTTTCCCGAACTCGGGCAGGTCCCAAATCCCAAGCCTCTCATCATTCAGGAAAATAACTCTCACTGACATCATAGAAAACCAATCCTCCGCATAATCTCGTCCTTTCCCGAAGGTCAACTATTGAGCGAAGAAGGATTGAAGAAGAATGTAAAAAGTCTCCCGGATATATTTCTTTAGAATGTACCCAGATACTAGTTGTAGTTCTATTGTTTCAAAGCTCGTAGTCATGTTGCTTTGTTTGAGTTTGCTCGGTTGTAAATTATCGGCCCGACGAGTGTCCAATGTCCACAATGTAGTCGACATGTCAATTTGCGAGAGTTTAGCCTATGTCAGAGTTCTTCATAAGAACCATAACAATAGGACGGGTGAAGCCCCTCCTGCGTCTTCTACCAACCCATGTCCTAATCCTAAATGCTCGACATTCCATCTCCACATGATGAAGAACATGTTCTTATGATGCATCTTCGCACCCACTCTAGAAAATGAAGATCCAAGGCTAACCTCTATCTATATGAACATGAGACCGAAAATAGCCCAAAGTATGGATTGGGTTATATTGAACAAGCCGATAAATTGATCCACGAATGCAGATTCGAGAGATCTCCCTCCAGGATGTAAGAAACCATCGGTACCGAAATCCACAAGTACTATACATTGATGGATGGTTGTCCTCAAAACCGGGTCCCCGCCCAATGGATGAAGCGGATGATAAATTGGATCCGTTCACCCATCCACAGGTGATGAGTTTGCAATAGCTTTCCCTAAGGTAGAAAAGATGAAAATGGCTAATGAATGGAAAGCTTACATGAAAGAAGAGAAAGTATGGATTTCATTTTACTCATGGAAAAAAGAAAATGGAATCGAATGTGGTATTAATGGAAGATTCGCAGGCTCTTCTTCACATTCGCTTGCACCGGATGGCGGTAAAATTGAGACCCACTTACTTACCCTCCTTTCCAAGAGTATTGTCCTAGTGAAGGACAAAGTTCGGACTTGCTCGTCCTACGGTTCATAGAGACAATTACTGTCAGTGGAACGAGAGGGTAGAATAAAAAAATTTCACGAAAGCGAGAGTTAATTGGACTAACACGCTTTAGTCGGTCTTGAGAAAAAATAGATAAGGCTTTACGGTCAAAGATCAAATAGATTCGAGTTCAAGTTTACGCAAATGATGTACATAGAGTTTTAAATTCGATACGAGTGTGATTTACAAGTAGTTAGACATATTTAAAGAAAAATCTCTTGATAAATTTGATGACGTGGAAAGTTGTATAATAGAGCAGGTCCATTTCCACAAGAGATTCGGTTTCTAATATGTCTGATAAGTTTGGATGATTAAATTTGAAGAAAAGCTATCAAGCCTATTCGAGGCATCATTTTTGACCAAGGAAAGAGTATCCATCCATGAGATAGAAAGCCCGTGTCTCGGCTTTCCTCATCTCTTTCCTAAAGAAGTGCCACAGTGCCTCGGTCCACGAGCCCGGAGCCGGAAGAAAAAATCTGAAAAAAATAACCATAGCCCTTGCTCTTGAAATCTCGGACTGAAAAACACGCTTTTCCTATATATGAACCTTTGGAACCTCATTTTTACAGGACACAGCGGCCACCGATCTATATGGTGCGGGGAAAGATTCCACCAAGAGAGACTTTCCATGAAGGAAGTCATAAAGAATGGAACATTGATGGGTTATCCGCATCACGGATCGAGCAAATGCTTGATCAAATGATCATTGAATATAAGCTGATGTGTGTGGAAGGGAAAAGTGAAATTGAAGCATGTAAGACACTAATTCGGTGTTTTACGGGTACTCTGGCTAGATGGTGGGAGTTAGAGTCATCGTTATGTTAGATAAGATGGAGAAAGAAGTTCTCAAGGATGAACGGGGTGATATAATGTTTAATCCGGATAGCACATCTATGAATAATATGATTGGTGCATTGACAGCAGTCGATCCGAGAACATTTACGTGAGTGCGGAATTTGCAGATCACGGAGATAAGAATGAATTGATATCGATGAATTTGAAATGTAATAATATTAATCGAGTATGAAGATTTCCACGAGATTGGATTGCAAGAATATTCTCGGTAAAAGACCCAAATAACATCCCGTGGGAAACAAGTCTATCAGCGACTCTACCATCTAAGTTGGTAGATATTTTGAAACTCAAGAAGCATTTCCCCCTACCTCTCGAAGTCTATCTACGGGGAGACTTTGTGCTACAATTACTAAAGTCTTGATCTCTTTGTGTACCGATTCAAAGATGCGAAAGTCTATAGATAAATTAAATAGGCTTTCCCTCGGGTACTAAGTCCTTTTGCGGTAAATATGGTATAACGAGTTGATGATCCTTTGGTGCATCACGAAAGCATAAGAGACAAGCAAAGAAGGCTTACAAAAGAAGTAAAGCCTCCAGCCTACGATCGAGTTCGGAAAAAGACAAGAACTCGAAGGCCTAAAAGAGCGAAGGCCAAAAGAAGAAGAAGATCTTCAGGTATAAGCCCAATACTCATTACTCGTCAGCCCCATGATATCCGTCCTAAAGATATCAAGTGAATAGAATGAAAGAAATTGTCCGTTGGCTCGTGGTCGACTCGGGCATACTTTAATGTCTGTGTCCTTCGCGCCCTTGAGTCCTAAAAAGAGGCCTCTGGTAAGAAATGCTAAAAATAAACAACCATCTACTAGTCGGTATTTGTTAAACAAGAACCTAGATGTGCATCTTGTCATTCCACATTCCATAAAACAACGGATTGTACAAATCGCCCTCGGCATCTCTCGATCCAACAACATCTTTGGCCGAGTCCCTTTCCTCTTCTTCGACTATTCCTCCTCCTCTTCGAGGGAACAAGTTAATGTGTATTGTAATTGTTCGACTCGGATACTGCCATTGTTCGAGTACGATTCCGACTCCTTCTCTTCGTCGAAGAAGAACTTCCTCATGTCCTCATGGCCCAAGTCGATGATGATCTCAAGCTTTTTGCTCAAATTCGAGCCATGGAGGAAGGTGATCTCGAAAAGCCTGCCCTCCTTGCGGCCTACATAGAAGAATCTTCCCGGTTCTTCGGTTCTTCATCCGGTTCTTCTAAGAAGCCCACTTTTGTTGAAGCTTCTTATGAAAGAAACACTAAATCGTATCTCCAGACATACTTCTAACAAAGCTCGTAACCTCACTTTGGGGGAGGTGAGCAAGGAGATACATGACTTAAAAAACCGAAATCCGCAAACGATGAAAAATGAAATTTCGTCCCGAAATATCAAGCTCAACGACGCGTACGCATCCTCTTCTACGACTTATTTCAGCGGACGAGAAAAATTATACGCTGCATTCTACTCCAAAGATCGAAGTTCGAGTTTGCAACGAGCAAGTTTGACCCTTCGATTTGGTTTCGGTGAAATTGGGGATATGCGAGGGTCCTCGCCATCCAATACCAACAACACCATGTGAAGGTAAATCTTTGTGTTGTTGGTCATGTGTACAAGGTTATTGCACTCATAGACTGCGGATCCGATATTAACCTTGTTTCTAAACACATAATCCCATCAAGATATTGGACTACATCCGAAAAGGAAGTCATGGGATTAGGAACAAAACAGTTGAAGTTTGTAGTTGCCAAAGCTAGCTGTATGTTTTGATTCAAAATGTGTGAATCTTTCCTTTGCAGGTTTACGATATTCCGTGAAGTCGTATTTTTGGGAAATATTTTTCTAGCGACGGTAGAACCACATGGGTCTTTTAGATTTTCTCGACAAATCATGCAGGATATTTTATCACCATTTTACGGGAGAAAGAATTGAACGCGCCATATACCTCCGGACCCATAATTTCACCCATGGTTCAGAGCCATGCGAGCAGAAGAGAAACTTCAAACAATCGCAAAAAATCCCGGAAGAACTCAAGGATCACAAGAACACAATAATAATTGAAGAACAGTTGAGTTCTCCAACTATCCAGAAAAGAATCTGCGAAATTCGGAGAGAATTTGAAGAAACATGTCGCTCGAAGAGCCCAATGCCTTTTGGCACCGAAAGCGACATAGTATTGAGCTACTTTACAAAGAAGGTTATACTCGAAAACCTTGTAATTCTAGAGCCATTTCCATGTCCGTTGAGCACAGACAACTTTGCTGAAAAAGAGATTGAACAACTTCTTCGAAGAATCTCATCGGAGAATCCAGCAGCCCTTGAGCCGCTATGGGTTCTATGTCAATAAAAAGGAGTGAACAAATTAGAGGAGTTCCCGGATTAGTCATAAACTACAAACCTCTAAATAATGTTCGCGAGATGACACTTATCCGATCCCCCATAAAGGTGCATCCGATGAGAAGAATTCCGGGAGCCAAAGTGTTTTCTAAGTTTGATTTAAAGTCGAGGCTTAAGAAAGTTGCTATTGCGAGAAGGTGATAGATGGAAGATCGCATTTAGTGTTCCCCATGGACACTATGAATGGAACGTAATGCCATTCGGTTTGAAACATGTGCCTTCTAAATTCCGAAAGCTAATGGATTCTATCTTTAAGCCCTATGATGATTGGTTACTTGCATATATAGATGATCTCGCTAATATTTTCCAAAAACTTGCAAGACCACTTCAAACATTTGAGGATCTTTATGAAGGCTGGTCCAAAGGAATGGTTTAGTCTTGAGCAAAAAGAAAATGGAACTTTGCAAGACTAAAATCAAGTTTTTAGGGCATGAAATTGAAAATGGTCAAATTTCTCTTCAGCACCATGCACTGGAGTTTGTTGATAGATTCCACGATGTTATCATGGATAAAACTCGAGTTGCAAAGGTTTTTAAAGTCGTTTAAACTATGTGAGCAATTTCTATCCGTCATGCGCCCTCGACGGTCTCTCGCTCAACCGGAGACTCGTAAAGAATGCGAAGCCTCGACGCGAGAATCAGCACTCAAGCAAGAAGAGAAATAAAATCCAAGGTTCGTAATCTCCCTCGTTTTATATGTTGCGATGATAATGCTTTTAAAATTGTTGAAACAGACGCAAGAAACATAGGATGGGGAGGTGTCCTCAAACGTAAGCCAAAGAAAGACTGTGCCCCAAAAGGAGCAAGAACAAGTTGTGCGGTTGTCTCGGGGAGTTTGGAGCAAGGCGTAATTAAATTATGCTCCTATTGAGAAAGAGGTAAAGGCAACCTGGAATAGCATCGAGTAAGTTTTCTATCCATTTGGCTAATAAAGATTTTCCGCTCGAAGCTGATGCAAAAGCCATGGAAAAAGTTTTAACAAAAGAAATAAAGAACCCCGAGAAGATGCAAAGTTTGCTAGATGGCAAGCTCTGTTTGCATATTTCGAGTTTTAAAGTTGAACATATTAAGGGTTACGAAAAATTGTATTCCAGACTTTTTGAGCTTTGAGAGAATACATCCAAGACCAAGAACAGAGAGATGACCACGAAAAAAGAAGAAATACATGTTATGGTCATTCTCACGAGAATGGAATCGAGCCTATCAAAGAGAAGAAATCGGATATATTCCAGGATGAAGAATCATGGCACTACAGTATGCAAAGAAAAATGGAGGCCAACTTGGTAGCTTCGAAATACACAAGTGCTGATGCAAATATTCAAAGTCACGATGACCTTCGACACTTGGTACCTGGAAGGAGAGTGTATCCTAAAGGAAGCGGTGGATACATGACATGATGTATTCACACAGGACATGGCGACTTTAGAAGAAGCGAAACGGTCACTCTCACAAGATTGTTGGGATCTCTCCGCTCATATGTACCGGAGGCGAAGACAGAACAGAATATATTATAAATCCTTCACCATAAAGCAGAACAAGGAATCTTAGCTGGAGTATCTTCATCGGAAAATTTCAAACATGGCGAGATAATAATCCAAATCTAATTTTTCCACGACACTATTTATGATGTTGCGGGATACAAAAAGACTCGTGGTGGGACTTATTAAACAAATATGGAAGAGATGAGACCCATTATACAAAATTGAAATTTTCTCCTACTTAGATTAACTCAAGGGAAGTCATTGTTCCATGGTTATCTCGGCGGTGGCATCAACTATGGTGTCGGTCCATATAGTATGGACCCAAATTTTTATGAAACCTATTGTCGTAGGTTTTGTACGGTGATCTGTACGAAGGATCCCGCTCGGAGAGTGCTTTCATTATCCCCCGCCGAGAAAGTGGGAGAAATTGGTGGATTAGAATATAAAATGGTGAATCCTATCTTGAAATCCTACATGCAGATGCATTATCAATGGCTTGTCATGACCAAGATCAAGCACCAGATCGTCCTCAATAAGCCCATGATCGTTCGACGAATCTATACGAAGGCTTGGGATGATGAGTTTTACGGATTGAGATATCCCGGTATCACGATCTTGGATACCCCGCAGACATCAACCTCGAGTACAAGTGGTCCTCGAGAGCCCCACTAAAAAGGTTTTCCCATTGTAAATAATGATACCTAGTCACGGGTCTATTGTGACGAGTTTTCTCGTGGGTTTTTTCCTCTCGTTCGAAAAGCATCCACTATGTACTTTAATTCCTCGTGGGCCTTGTAAGGTATCCATGAGTGTACGCTCGTCTAATCGTCACTAAAATATGTCGGTAGGTCGCGATCTCCGTGCGGATGTCACGTTATGTAGTTACCGAAAACGATGATCCCTATCGCCAAGTGTCGATAATCGGATGGTCTACATGAATGTTTGTCCCCCCTCTCCATTCTATATAAGGAGGTGTAAGGCTCATTTGTAACCATCGGCATTTGGGAGTTTGAGTCTTTTTCTTTGCATTTTGCGTTGAGTGCGAGTTTTGCTCCTGCTCGCCTCTAGTGCAATCTCTACGATCTCGCCACAGCATCACGGAGTCTTGACTCGCGAGTCCTTAGGAGAAGCGAGAAGCCCGCGTGTACGTTCATGTGACAGCAAGAACCCTAAAGTGGCCAATTCCTTTAGATTGAGTCCGTATATTTATGTCGGTGTGTTTATATCTGCGAGACAGTAGTCCGTATTTTGGCCGGAAGCCTCCGGTATTGCACGCTCATTCATTGAGTTGCATCGGTTCGATAAAAGCCAATACTAGTCGATCTCGATATCGAGTTTGAGTCCAGAAAGTCCGTAATCTAGTGTGAAGAATTATACTATAAATAAAAGAGAGAAATTTTTATCATTCCGCATTTTTTAGTGCGCATCACTGCGAGTTTATATAGTCGTTAGATACTTGCATTGCTTGAAAGTTTGCCATAAGTTCACCCGAGGTTCGCGAAACAGAGTGAGGGACGCCTGTGCATGTAAAGGCGAGGTATGCGCGTTGCAAAAGGCGTCGGTTGCGTGAAGCTTCGGTAGGTTGTATAGGGGTTCACGGTTGGGTTCACATAAAGCGGTGTTCGGAGAAACTTAACAAGGCCAAGACGCCCGTTGAGGGCAATGACGAAGCTTTTTGTGAAGCCTCTCGCTAGAAATTGGTATATATCACCCTGTTCATCCTTGATAACTTCTTTCTCCATCTTATCTAACATAACGAGGATGACTCTAACTCCCCACCATCTGCCGGTAGTACCCGTAAAACACTTTGAATTAGTGTCTTACATGCTTCAATTTCACTTTTCCTTCCACACACATCGCGTTTATATTCAATGATCATCTGATCGAGCATTTGACTCGATCTGCGATGCGGACAACCCATCGATGTTCCATTCTTTATGACTTCCTTCATGGAAAGTCTCTCTTGGTGGAATTTTTCTCGCACTCATATAGATCGTGTCAGCAGTGTCCGGTAAAGCTGAGGTTCCAAAGGTTCATATATAGGAAAAGCGTGTTTTTCTGAGTACGGGATTTCAAGAGCGAGTGGCTATGGTTATTTTTTTGATTTTTCTTTCCGCTTGGGCTCGGGGGATCGAGCGATACTGTGGCACTTCTTTAGGAAAAGAGATGAGGAAGCGAGACACGGGGCTTTCTATCTCATGTGGATGGATACTCTTTCCCTTGGTCAAAAAATGATGCGGAATAGGCTTGCTAGATTTCTTCAAATTTAATCATCGAACTTTGTCGGCATGATTAGAAACTCGAATCTCTTGTGGAAATGGACTCGCTCTATTATACAACTTTCCACATCATCAAATTTATCAAGAGATTTTTCGAAATATGTCTAACTACTTGTAAATCACAACGTATCGAATTTAAAACTCTATGTACATCATTTACAGAAACTTGAGCTGAATCTATTTGATCTTTGACCGTAGCAGATCTTTGCAACATTTTTCTCAAGACCCTCAGTTAAAGCGTATGTTAGTCCAATTAACACGCTCAAAAAACCCTTTTTTTATTCTACCCTCTCGTTCCACCGATGGCAATTGCTCTCTCGAACCGAGGACAAGCAGAGTGCTAAACTTTGTCCTTCACCTAGGACAATACTCTTGAAAGGGGAGTAAGTAGAATGGGTCTCAATTTTACTTCCATCTAGTGCGAGTCCCGAGGAATGTGAAGAAGAGGCTACCGAATGCGCCATTAATACCACATCTCGATTCCATTTTCTTTTTTCCATGAGTAAAATGAAATCCATACTCTCTCTTCTTTCATGTAAGCTTTCCATTCATTAGCCATTTTCATCTTTTTCTACCTTAGGGAAAGCTATTGCAAACTCATCGGCTCGTGGATGGGTGAACAGATCCCAATTTATCATCTACTTCATCCATTGGGCGGGGACCCAGTTTTGAGGACAACCATCCATCAATGTATAGTACTTGTGGATTTCGAACGCGATGGTTTCTTACATCCTCGAGGGAGATCTCCGAATACGCATTCGTGGGATCAATTTATCGACTTGTTCAATATAACCCAATCCATACTTTGGGCTATTTTCGGGTCTCATGTTCATATAGATAAAGGTTAGCCTTAGATCTTCGTTTTCTAGAGTGGGTACAAGATGCATCATAAGAACATGCTCTTCATCATGTGGGAATGGAATGTCGAGCATTTAGGATTAGGACATGGGTTGGTAGAAGATGCGGTGAGGGGCTTCACCAGGTCCTATTGTTATGGTTCTTATGAAGAACCGCATAGAGCTAAACTGCGCAAATTGACATGCCGACTACATTGTGGACATTGGACACTTAGGGGGCAGATAATTTACAAAGCCGAGCAAACTCAAACAAAAGAAAGCAACATGACTACAATTTGAAAGCAATAGAACTACAACTAGTATACGTACATTCTAAAGAAATATATACGGGAGAATTTTTACATTCTTCTTCAATCCTTCTTCCGTCAATAGTTGACCTTCGGGGAAAGGACGGAATAGCGAGGATTGGTTTTTCCGTGATGTTGGCGAGAGGTTATTTTACGAACAGGTGAGAGGCTTGGGATTTGGGAGCGCGTCAGGTCGTCGCGGGAAAGTCGGATCTTCCCACCTAATGGCCCGATGTTCTATTTTCGATTCTCTGGGATCGATCAGGACAAAAAGCACCGGTTTTTGACTCTCGAGCAGGTGCATGGAGAATTTGCAGAAACATTGTAGATGTGTAGGCGGAAAACATCCTCGAAATCAGAATGGCAATGTTTTGTCTTTTCTTCCTCATATCAAATCCCATTGTTTGGATTTGAAGGCCCCAAAATATGCCAATGTTTCATCCGTGATTGATGCGAGAAGTTCGGATAACAATCAAACCGGATGGTCCATTAGATAATGGAGCAACAATTCCTCAATCAAAGAATCTAGTATACTTGTTGTGCGTCGGATCTCGACGGTAGCAAGCACATAAGCATCAACACCCGGATGTACTAATGCATGAATGCCAACTCTTACACAACCCAAATGCAAAAATTGGGTTCCTAGCTTCCATGCTTCTGCTTGAAGTTCCTTCGGGTTTAGAATAGGGATTAACTATACACGATCACTATTCTCTTCTATAGAGCTGACCGACTATATGAACCTTTGGAACCTCAGTTTACCAGACCTGCAGCCTGATCTATATGGTGCAGGAAAAATTCCACCAAGAGAGACTTTCCATGAAGGAAGTCATAAAGAATGGAACATTGATGGGTTGTTTGCATCACGGATCGAGGCAAATTCTTGATCAAATGATCATTGAATATAAAACCGGTGTGTGGAAGGAGAAAAGTGATGACAATTGAAGCATGTGAGCCACTAATTCAATGTTTTACGGGTACTCGGCAGATGGTGGGAGTTAGAGTCATCCTCGTTATGTTAGATAAGATGGAGAAAGAAGTTCTCAAGGATGAACGAGGTGATATATGCAATTTCTAGCGAAGGCTTCACAAAAGCTGCTTACCGTGCCTCAACGGGCGGTCTTGGCCTTGTTGAGTTTCTCGAACAACGCGCTTATGTGAACCCAGCGCGAACCCCTACACGAACCTACTAAAGCTTCACGCACCGACGGCCTTTTCAGCGGCATACCCTCGCCTTTACATGGCTCGGACGTCCCTCACTTGTTTCGCGAACCTGGCGAGCAGGCTGAACTTTCAGCAATGCAAGTATCTTAACTGTGATATAAACTCGGGTAGCGATGTACTCAAAAATGCGGGGAATGGTAAAAATTTCTCTCTTTTATTTATAGCGAGATGCTTCACAATCAGATTACGGACTTTGCGGACTCAAAACTCGTATCGAGAGATCGGTTGTATTGGCTTTTACGGCGTGATGCAACTCGGTGGATGAGCGTGCAATACGGAGGCTTCTACAGCCAAAATACGATTACTGTCCGGAGATATAAACATATCGACATAAATATACGGACTCAATCTAAAGAACTAGCCACTTTAGGTTCTTTCCTCGTCACATGAATAGACACGCAGGGCTTCTCGGTTCTCTGAGGGCTCGCGAGTCGAGACTCTGTGATACGAGCGGTATCGCGAGAGATTGCGCGAGACGCGAGTAGGGAGCAAAACTCGGACTCAAAAAACACAAACAAATGCAAAAGACTCAAACTCCAAATGCTGAAGTGGTTACAAATGAGCCTTACCCTCCTTATATAGAATGGAGAGGGGGACAAACACTACGTAGACCATCGATTGATACCGCAGCGGTCGGATCATCGTTTCGGGTAACACATAACGTGACATCCGTGCAGAGATCACGACCTACCGATAGATTTTTAGTGATAGTGGGTGAGCGTACACTATGGATACCTTAAAGGCCACATGAGGAATTAAAGTACATAGTGGATGCTGTTTTCAGCAGAAGGAAAAAACCCACGAAAACTATGTCACAATAGACCCAGTGACTAGGTATCATTATTTACAATGGGAAAACCTTTTTTAGTGGGGCTCCGAGACCATTTTGTACCGGGTTGATGTCCGTATCCAAGATCATGATACCAGGATATCTCAATCCGTAAAACTCATCATCCCAAGCCTTCGTATAGATTCGTCGGTACGATCATGGGCTTATTAAGGAAAATGCAGTGCTTGATTTTGGTCATGACAAGCCATTGATACATGCATCCGCATGTAGGGATTTCAAGATAGGATTCACCATTTTATATTCTAATCCACCAATTTCTCCCACGTTACGCGGGGATAATGAAAGCACTCTCCCATTGGTCCTTCGATACAATGCAGCATCAAACCTACGACAATAGGTTCCATAAAAATTTGGGTCCATACTATACGGGTGACACCATAGTGATGCCACCGGTCGGATAACCATGGAACGACAACTTCCCTTGAGTTAATCCAAGTAGGAGCAAATTTCAATTTTGTATAATGGGTCTCATATCTTCCATATTTGTTTAATAAGTCCCACCACGAGCCTTTTGTATCTGCAAAAATCATAAATAGTGTCGAGAAAAAATTAGATTTGGATTATTATCTGGCCATGTTTGAAATTTTCCCAAGCGGTATCACGGCCGAGATTCCTTGTTCGTGTTTATGAGTGAAGTTATAATATATTCTTGTTCGTCTCCGCCTCGGGTACATATGACGAGAGAGATCCCAAAATCTTGTGAGAGTGACCATTCTAGCTGTGCAGGCGCCATGCTGTGTGAATACATCATGTCATGTATCCACACTTCCTTTAGGATACACTCTCCTTCCGAGGTACCATGTCTTGAAGGTCATTGTGACTTTGAAGATTTGCATCAAGCACTTGTGTATTTCGAAGCTGTAATTTGGCCTCCATTTTCTGGATATACGAGCCATGATTCTTCATCTGGAATATATCTGATTTCTTCTCTTTGATCGGCACGATTCCATTCTATGAGAATGACCATAACATGTATTTCTTCTTTTTCGTCATCTCTCTATTCTCGGTCTTGGATATATTCTTTGCTCAAAAAGTCTGGAATACAATTTTCGAACCCTTAATATGTTCAACTTTAAAAAGTCGAAATATGCAAACGGAGCTTGCCATCTAGCAAACTTTGCATCTGACGGGTTATTTATTTCTTTTGTTAAAACTTTTTCCATGGCTTTTTGGCATCGGTTACGAGCGGATATTTATTAGCCAAATGGATAGAAAACTTGCGATGCTATTCCGGTACCTTTTACCTCTTTCTCAATAGGAGCATAATTACTTGCCTTGCTCCAAACTCCCCGAGACAAGCTGCACAACCTGTTCTTGCTCCCTTAGTCGTCTTTCTTTGGCTTCGTTTGAGGACACCTCCCCATCCTATGTTGCTTACGTCTGTTTCAACAATTTTAAAAGCATTATCATCGGCAACATATAAAACAGGGAGATTACGAACCTTGGATTTTATTTCTCTTCTTCGCTTGAGTTTTCTTCTCCGTCGAGAGGCTTTAGATTCTTTGCGAGTCTCGGGTTGAGCGAGACTCGTTGAGGGCGCATGACGGATAGAAATTTCTCACATAGTTTAAATGACCTAAAACCTGAATCGAGTTTTATCCATGATAACATCGGGGAATCTATCACGAACTCAGGTGCATGGTGCTTAGAGAATTTGACCATTTTTCAATTTCATGCCCCAAAACACTTGATTTTAGTCTTGCGAAAGTTCCATTTTCTTTTTGCTCAAGACTAAACCATTCCTTTGGACCAGGCTTCATAAAGATCCTCAAATGTTTGAAGTGGTCTTGCAAGTTTTTGGAAAATATTAGCGAGATCATCTATATAGGCAAGTAACCAATCATCATAGGGCTTAAATATAGAATCCATTCACCTTCTGGAATTTAGAGGCGCATGTTTCAAACGGAATGGCATTACGCTACATTCATAGTGTCCATGGGGAACACTAAATGCGAGTCTTCCATCTATCACCTTCTGCGACTAGTAACTTGCCCGGAAACGACTTTAAATCAAACTTAGAAAACACTTTGGCTCCTGAAATTCTTCTCATCGGATCACCTTTATGGGGGATCGGATAAGTGTCATCTACGAACATTATTCATAGGTTTGTGTTTTTTATGACTAACGTAGGAACTTCTCTGATTTGTTCATTCTCTTTTATTGACATAGAACCATACAGTTCCAGAATGTGCTGGATTCTCCCGATGAGCTTCTTCGAAGAAGCACGTTCAATCTCTTTTTGGCAAAGTTGTACGTGATCAACGACATGGAAATGGCTCTAGACTTACAAGGTTTGCGGTCATAACCTTCTGTAAGTAGCTCGACTACTGTCTGCTTTCGGTGCAAAAGGAATTGGGCTCTTCGACGACATGTTTCTTCAAATTCTCTCGAATTTCGAGATTCTTTTGCAGATGTTGGAGAACTCAATTGTCCTTCAATTCTTATTGTGTTCTTGTGATCCTTGATTTCTTCCATGATTTTTAGGGTTTGTTTGAAGTTTCTCTTCTTTTTCTCCCGCATGGCTCTGAACCATGGGTGAAATGCAGTACGGGAGGTATATGGCGGGTTCAATTCTTTCTCCCGAAAATGGTGAGTAAAATATCCCGCAGATTTGTCCAGAAATCTAAAAGAGACCCATGTGGTCTCATCGTTGCTAGAAAAATATTTCCCAAAATACGATCTCTTGGAATATCGAAACTTCAAGGAAAGCTTCACACATTTTGAATCAAAAACATATAGGAGCTTTGGCAACTTCAAACTTCAACTATTTTGTTCCTAATCCCATGACTTCCTTTTCGAGATGTAGTCCAATATCTTGATGGGATTATGTGTTTAGAAACAAGGTTAGCTCTCCGGATCCCGAGTCTATGAGTGCAATAACCTTGTACACATGACCCGGCAACACGAAAGATTTACCTTTCACATGGTGTTGTTGGTATTGGATGGCGAGGACACATATCCCCAATTTCAACGAAGAGACATTTGAAGGGTCAAACTTGCCCTGTTGCAAAGCGAACTTCGGTCTTTGGAGTAGAATGCGGCGTATAATTTGTCGTCCGCCTAAAATAGGCGTAGAAGAGGAGGTGGTGGTACGTTGAGCTTGAGATTTCGAGGTAAATTTCATTTTTCATCTACGGATTTCAGGTTTTAAGTCATGTATCTCCTTGCTCACCTCCCCCAAAGTGAGGTTACGAGCTTTGTTAGAAGTATGTTGGAGATACGATTTAGTGTTTCTTTCATAAGAAGCTTCTAACAAAGTGGGCTTCTTAGAAGAAGCTGGATGAAGAGCTTGAAAGAACCGGGGAATATTCTTCATGTGAGACATGAGGAGGGTAGCTTTGAGATCACCTTCCTCCATGGCTCGAATTTGAGCAGAGCTTGAGATCATCATCGACTTGGGCCATGAGGACATGAGGAAGTTCTTCTTCAACGAGAAGAGAAGGAGTCGGAATCGGACTCGAACGATGGCGAGCATCGAGTCGGAACAATTACAATACATATTAACTTGTTCCTCGGAAGAGGAGGAGGAATAGTCGGAGAAGAAGAGGAAAGCACTGCGGCATGTTGTTGGATTGAGAGATGCGAGGGCGATTTGTACAATCTGTTGTTTTATGGAATGTGAATGATGACATGTACATCTAGGGTTCTTGATTACCGACTAGTATTTGATGTGTTTCATTTTTAGCAGATTTCTTTACATGAGACCTCTTTATGATTGGTTAATGATAATAAATATTTTTGATAGATTTGTGTTTTATTTTAAATATCTAAATGAGAACATTTTTATCAAGTTCACTACACGGATGGAGTATCTCATAGATATTTATGTTGATATTACTCGGTTGATAATAAATAAATATTGTGATGCGTTTTTTATTAATTTATAAATATTTGAAGTCCATGCAACTGGTTCGATTGCATTTTGATGTGTCAGTGTCTTCCATTCTCATACTCACTTTCGCTTGGAGGAAGGAAGGCGGGGGAGTTGAAGATGAGATCGAGGAATGGAATTTCTACCAAATGCGGAGAACGCGGGGGAGGGGGTTAGGTTGTTGTGACGCTTTTCTTGGTTTTATTGCAAATATTCACTTTGTCCATGTATGGGGAGTCTCCAAAAGGGAGCGAAAATTCCCTCCTTTATCAAAATGATAATATCTTGGCACACATCAAATTACATTTCTCTACCGTTGGCATCTTCATACATTTCTATTATTATTGGCTCTGCGAGAATCTCGCACATCAACATTGTGTACTCTCATTCGTAGTACAACATCCTTCCATGTGTATGAAAAGAAAGAGAAGCGCAGTGCGCACACAACATCTTCGTGGTTCACAAAGGTGAGCTCTCATCCGAAATGAATGTTTATTATTTTCATAGATTTAACTGCAGCTGAAAGGAAAATCCGTTTATTTTTATATGAAAGAAACACGTCGCACCTGGAACGCCCTATATAATGAGACTTGCCGCCACTCCAACTCCATCTCCATCTCCATCATCAATGTAGTCTTTATTGTATTTGCTTGCCTTTGCCTTCAACTTCACCTTCACCTTCACCTCCCTTCCTTGGGGTGTGAGAGAAATAGAATGGCCTTAGGCCACGTGCAATACGACGTGTTCCGCAAGTTCGGCACCAACGGCGACGGCAAAATATCCAAGTCGCCGAGCTCGTCATTTCGGAGGCGGAGATTGAAGGGGTGATGAAAGAGATGGACTCCAGCAAAGCGGGCTTCATCAACTCCGACGAGTTTGTGGAGGCCAACTCCAAGAACCTCAAAAGCCACCCGTCTCATGCGAGACTCCACTTCGAGCGTGCAATGTGCCACCCTACCCGGCCGCACGCAGTGGAGGGACGTGTTCCGCAAGTTCGACACCAACGGCGACGAAAAAATATCGAAATCTGAACTGAGCGCCATCCTCAAGTGCAGTGCTACGGTGGAGGAGATTGATGGCATGATGAAGGATGTGGATTCCAACAAAGACGGCTTCATCAGCTTCGACGAGTTCGTGGCCGCCAACACCAACGACCTCAATGCTGCCCGTCTCATGCGAGGCTTGGCTTCAGCTAATTGACGCCCGCCCTCTCTAATTAATAATTAATAAATAAATACTCCCCTGCCTCACCTCTCAGCGCTTAACTCTATCATTATATGAGGTGAGGGCCTAATGCATGTACTTTCTCAGTTTCTCCTATCCTATTTACTTTGAGTTTTAAATATATGCACATATATTTAAATTAACTACACAGTCTTCATGTGATTCCATATCCGTAATCTTTTTACTTCTTGTTTCAGAAACTGTGATAACTATAGCTACGTTGTTGTTTGTCGAAACTGTGATAACTATAACTACGTTGTTGTTTGTCAAAATAATCACGTGAATTGATAAGTTTTACGTTGCTGTTTGTTCTCCAAACAAACAAATATCATATGAATAATTTGATAATCTTTCATGTGAACATATATAAAAAATTTCATGTGCGTATATATAAATTAATAATTTTTCTTTCCTGTGAGAGTTTCTCTCTATAAATAAAAATGCTAGAAAACAAGAAAGTCTCCCCCTAGAATTCCCATCTCAATGTATAGTCATATAAAACCCTCAAGCATTAATTTAGATCCATCCCTACATCATACAACATAAAATTTAAATGCATGTAATGGAAACTTTTCATTAGTATCAATTAATTAAAGATTTTTTAGTCACCCATGGGAAGAACATATGCTTGTGGGCGATTGTAGAGAAATAACTTATGCTGTAGAGAATATTACTGACGGGAGGCCATAGCAACGTTTATTAAGTTAAGTTTCCAAAATACTATGAGTAGTAGTATATTTTTATAAACTCTCATGAAAGAGTAAAAAAATAACTTATTTTGTTGGATGTCAAAGTCACAATGCCCTAATCATGCAAGTAAAGTTTTGGGTTACCTAAATGGACTTCAACATATTGATGTACAGAGTCTACAACAATGTTGAAAATTAATGAAAGTTGGCTCTATTCAAGAACCTCTCCATACACTTTGAGAAAGTGATTAGTATATGAGGAAAACTAAGAGATATTTATGACCATATTTGGTTCTAAAAAGGAATATCATAGATGCATGGAACTAGATGTGAAGTGAGGCATAACTTTTTGAATAGTGTTTCATGCTCCTTTTACTCTTATTTAATAATATTGTGATGTTATAATATGCTTACAAAATAATTCTTTTGTGTGCATTGAGTTGAATGGAGGAAGAAGATCAGTAAGGAGAGTTTCAAAGTACAATTTCCACTCAAAATAATATCTAATTACTTCGAGTTCCTATATTAGTGTGAAATAAAATAAATAAGGTCATGAATAGGTTTCTCTACTATGCAACAAATGTGAAGATAAAAAAAACCCTGGTCATATTCATATCCAAGGAATGCTTAAATTTTAGTGGGGTTCCCATGTGAATGAAAGAGATAAAGTAATTGTTAAGTACTATGAGTGCATTCCATTTAGTTAAGAGTCTACATTGAATATTTACTTGTGTGAGAAAGCACATGAATCCTTAATTACTCTTCTACAACCATAATTAAACTTATTATTCATCTTCCTTAGTTGGAAGCTAGCATTTTCATTATATATCTCAAAGGTGTTGTCATGCAATATTTAAGACAAGAACTGAAATGAATTAAAACCTTTATTTTAAAAACATTATTAGTGTTTCGAATATTTTTATAACCAAAAAATGAAACAACATGACCAATGCTTTTAATTTTTTGAATGAAGTCTCTGAGGGTTTGTCTAGCTATAAGAAAGTTGATACCAAAGCTGAGATATCTCATGACATACTAAGAAATATATTGTAAAGAAAAGATAAAATACTTAAGGCTTCAAAGCCTATTCGATTAAAATCAAAGGGAATTCTCTCAATATCACTAGTGTCAATGGCCATGTATTACGTACAACAATTACCATCTCACTGCATTCTATTAGCTAGTATGCATAGGGAAATGAAAGGCTTATTGTTTATGACTTTATAGATATATATATATATATTGAAGAGGACGTTCACATTGATGAGCATAAACTTGTGGTTTCATATGAATAAATATTGGAAACAGTTTTCAAGTTGCATAAGCATTAGACTAGCCTACCTTTCTTAATCGATGTGTCCCAAAAATGGGTATCTTGAGAAAATGATATTATGTTTGTGAAGCAACATAAATGAGGTGTTTTTAGATTAAACTATATTCTAATTAGACTTGTCACTTTGCTAAAAATGGCTTCAAATATTTCTACAAATAGCAGCATACTCACAAAAAGATTAGAGAATGGAATAGTAAAAAATAAATTGAATCTATAAATGTAGACATAAATTGATAATTTCTTGAAAGATAAGAGAAGAAAAAAGTATCATATTTGTTTCTAACCACTAGAATAAATTATATCTATCTTCTCATACTATACAAAGAGTTTTTTTTTTTTTAAAGACATTTTATTTAAATAGTATTCAATTCCTTGATGGCAAGAGTAAATAGGAAATTGATACTACATGTAAGATAATATTCCTCCAAGCGTTATTTTTGGAAGATAATTGATCCAGCGATGTTTCGGCATGTAATTTCTATGGTTTATTTTCGGTTAGGATATTCTAATGATCAGTGGGTAGAGGAAGTTATCTTAGAGTTCTTATAGTGTTGTCATCTCGTAAGACACCCTAAATTATGTTAAATTAAAGTCAATTTTTATTAAAGTCAATTAAAAATTAAATTCAATTTTAAATTAAAGTCAATTAAAAATTGTTCGACAGAGATGGCACAAAAACACTTCTTTCATTAAACTTAAAAAGCTATTACAAAATTCCTCAGAAATGTCGTTATGGCCTTTTAAAAAAAAACTTCTTTGACTGCTACAAAAACACAGTGCTTTCTTTCAATTTTGTTCTCTGTCTTCATCAAAAAAAAAATACACACATTACAAACACTATTTTCTGCCTTCTGGCATTTCCACATAGCAGTTCATTCATTTACAACTGCTCTCTTTGTTTTTCATACAGAGCCTCACTCTGTTTTTCAACACACTGTCACTTTTGCCTCTGCTGGATTTTTCAATAATACACAAAGTCATCAACATTGCCTTCGGGCCTTTTTCTCCTTTTTATATGACCAAAAAAGAAATCAAATTATTTAAATTATATATATATATATTATAAAATTTAGAAGTTTATAATATATCTATATATATATATATATATATATATATATAAAATGACTTTGATACAATATCCGTCTCAACTTTTAAAAATTAGAAATTTAAACCTAAGTTCTTAAACCATTGTCGCGGACTCCAAGTCAAAAATTAAATCCTATTGCAAAAATTATTGCATACCAAATGCCCCCTTGCTGAACCCTAGTTCTGCAACCCATAGGAAAAATTTTAATAGTCAATAGTCTAATCTCGGATGATATCCTAATCTCAGAGCAATCTTCGAGAACATTGTTGTTCCCCTCAATTGATTGAAAAAAAATAATCAATCCTTTATGTCCAATTATTATTCTTAAATAGTTCTCAACTCACTCCAAGTAAACTCCTCCTCATAAATATTTCTAACGTCTTTTACATATTCACACCAAATACATATTTACCTTTAAGACCTAATGTAGATATCATGGCCTTTCATGTTCTCTCGAGTAATCATGCAACATGAAGAATTCAATCATTCCAATCAAACCATCCTTCCCAGATTCCGTGTTTCTTTTCTTCATTTACCCATCGAATGTAGGTGGCTTTTATTTCTTGAACTCATCTGGAAAATATCCCCTATCATTCCTCCTATAAGGTTGATAAAAATGATGACGATGATACCTATCAGAACTAGAATGAGAATACTACCTGTGTCCATCACCCCTCCTTTCTGGAGTATCCAAGACTTGACATCCCTGCTTGTGTCATCTCTATCTGAATTTTTCCCACTATGGCGTCTACTTCCACAGGCCCCATTAGTCATATCCTCCTATTCCTGCATTATTTTTTCATTATCTCGCTTATAAATCCTTATTTCTCCCAAACTACTCAATTTGCTCGTCGAAGAGTTCCCAAAACCAAGCCACTATCTAATTAGGAGATCTATGTATTCTACCATATTGTTATTCATATTTGACCTCTTCTTCCTGCAAGGTATATTATGTCAGATAAACAAAATCATAAACAAACTAGCGTACCTTAGTATAGCTCGGAGAGGACATCTAGTCTGCAAGACCAATTCCATATTCCAAGCATGAATGTGGGATCTCAGAGAGCAAATCAATCAAAACCGAACCAGGGTTTCCAGAGGCCAAACGACCTCAACCCTCAATCGGTGATTCCACCTCATGGTCGAACATCACTAACCATCACCATATTTGTCTCTACCCAAGCTGTCTAGGGCTCCAACGCATTTGTTCCAACCAGGGCTTCCCGGACTATTAACTCAACCCATATTTGTTGTCACGCTTTGAGAGTATTTGTCCAACCAGGGCTTCCAAGACTAGTAACTCAACCCACCAAGGGATTCCTGAGCATTTTTCCAACTAAGGCTTCTAGGAACTAATAACTCAACCCATAACCAAAGGCACAAGAAAACGAACCAGAAAAAAAAAAAAAAAAAGTAAAACCCACAACGACATGGTTATCCAGGAAATAGCAAGGCAAGGCAAAACCACTGTCAATCCATGCAATCTCCCATGCCAATGAAAAATCATAATGAAATAACCACATGATATGCCATGCATGCCAAAAATAGTAAGAGAACCACACATGAAACTCAATACCTGAAAGAAAAACCAGTTATAGCTAACGATCTCATTGTCCTCTTGCGCTTCCCTACTTTTCATTTTCCTTCTTGCTCCAAATTCCAATTATGCCACACTCCTCCAAGAGTTTTCTTAGAAACTCAAAGTGTCCAAGAGTATGAGAGAGAGAATAGAATGAGAGCTCCGAAGCTGAACTAAAAAAAGTTTGTGCAAAAGCTACCAACTGATCCTCATAAGCGTTTTTATCAATGAGGCCTCTAATTTCTTCATTTTTCCATTATTTTCCTTCATTTTCCTCCTCATATGAAACCTGTGACCTTTCACCTCCCTTTTCACCTAGTTTCCATGATTTTCATAACTAAAATACCAATAAATGCCTCATGCATTTCTAAAGCCCTTTCCATTTCCTTTTCCGACTTCCATAACCATTAATAAACCGAAATGAACACCCACTAAGATTTTTTTTCTGAACATTCTACATGGAATACATGTCCCATGACCAAGGTCTTATTTTACCTTTATTAACTTTTACATTGATTTTTTATTAGGGATGTTACAGCTTTCTGCTACAGTGGTAGCTTCAACCTTCAATTCTTCATCAAACATGGCACTTTACATATTTCCACAATCAATCCTTGTTTCAGAAAAGAGAACCCAAATGTCATCAACATAATTTTCATCCACTTTGTGGTGATATATCTGAGCATGCATGTGCTCATTAACAATTTCAACTTCACCAAATTCATCAGTTTTTGTTGGATTCATGAGAGACTCTCATTCAACTCTACAAAGCATTAATTCATATGAAAAAAATTATTTTTTATTCTGAAACTTAAATGCTTTAAACTCTAATGTAAATAGTTCATCATAAACTACAATCATACCAACTAGATCACACATTTTATTGACTTCTTTATTGGAATCTTCACCATGTAAAACACGTAAATTGTAGAGAAATAACACATAGAAAACACATTACACAATAGCTCATAATGGATTTAACCCCTCGTGGGCTACATCTCCATCGACCTTTTGCAATGGCTAGGCCCTCTTTTGATTAATTGTAATTTTATGATTACATGCACCTATAGTGCTCCAATGGATTTTCAACCTACTCCATTGGATTCAGAAGACTTAGAAACCTCAAAATAGACTCTTCAAGCTCTGCAAATGGTCTTCAGGTGATCTAGACATGGACTCCCCTCCTTGTGGCCCTAGCTTATTTAGTCTTCAAAGTGGAAAAATCACTTATACATGTGCTCCAATGGCTCTGAAACCTACACGATCATGCTCATAGCATCCAAATCATCTAGGAATGACTATTTATAATCCAAAATTAGTCGAAAAATGCTCCAGTTACGCGTCATTCAATTCTGACCTAGGAAACCCCTCCAAATCTCAAGAGAACTCCAGCTAGCACTGTCAAAAATGGAGGTGGCGCGCAAATAACGGACCTTCCAAACTGGTTGCTGAATCAATATCAGGATTAATTAACGTTAAGTTTGGTTTATTTGGTGCTTAGGCACATTAAAAGCGTTTTAATTGACCCGTGTTTAAATTTTAACCCTACCAATTGCAAATGGGCCTCCACCTTTTGGTTATGTGCGTATGGTCCGGTCGGGGCTAGCCCCCTCCTTACCACCGCGCTCATTTATATGAATTCAAATATATATCAAACCCCATACCTATAAAGATCTAAAGTGGTGGTCTAATGGTATGGCTCGTGGTTAGTGGGGGAGGTCGTGAGTTTGAACCCAACCTCTCGCCTCTTCCACCAATAGATAATTTTTTCCACCAAATCATAATGTAAATTTTACTTGGACTTACAGAAAAATTTCAGCATTTGATCTGGAGGGGGCACGTGGCAGCCTCCGGGCTTGCCACGTGTCCTCTTCCCACCGGCTTAAAATTAAACCGACACAAAATGAAACAAATCACCCACACACATCATCCAACCACAGTATCGACACTTGGCACTAAGAAACTTGCGAAAATTTTAGCTTGTTTAGAAAAATGAACAACATCCTCTATATTCCTCATACGGAATCTATTTCCGAGGAAACGAATTGCACCGTATCTCGCGACGAGGCATATCTCGTAGTTCTTGTTTGGATTGATTTTTTTGAGTACTTTGAATTTTTAGGAAAGTGCCCTTAGTCCAAACATTCCGATCATTTACCTAAGCCAAAAACAAAAATTGTCAACATTTTCATTGTGGGTTTTATCTTCTACCATTTAATAATGGATAATTTTTAATCCCCACCGGATTGTAAAATAGGTATGCATTTTTTCTCACAAATACATGGTTGGTTAAAAATCATTACAAAAAATTTAATGGATTGATAAAATTTTAACCAAAATATTTAATATTTAATTTCACTAAATTTAAATCTATTTTTAAAAAATAAATATCCTACCTCTCCGTCCAATAGGCTCAACCAAGTCAATCAATGAAAGCTAGATCGAGGTATGGTTAAATTGAGCATTCGTACTTGGTGACAAATGACATAAGGTCAACGGTATAGGATTAAAAACACCTTTTTACCCTCTATTGAGGCTCTAACACTTGATCAACGTCTATACCTTATTTGAGGGGTTTAGTGTATCTAATACAAACCATTGTTACAAAAATCCATAGTGAGTGGATGAAAGACTTAAGACTCAATTAAGAACTCTAAAATTACTTAGATCAAGGGTTTGTGAAAATCATTTTCACCCACCTCCTTTACCAAAAAATGCATCATAGATTGATGGATTAAGCAATCAAATTTCTTCAATATAATAAATATTTCTATTTTTCCATGCCTATAGGTACATTTAAGACTACATTTTCTTGATTAAAATAAGAGATAAATACTCCAAAATAAATTTCTAGATGGAAATAGGAGAGGTGATGGGAGTGATGCAACCCACATGAAGCTTGGGACAAAGGAAATACCATCTATTTTTACCCATATCCATATCCACTAAAACTACCTCTCGCATCCGCAACATGTCCATGATAATAAAAGAAGCCTATCTAACTTTTCAAAGAAATCATAAACTAAAAAACAATTGTGGGCTTTGGTGAAGATCTACCCTCCTCAAGCTCCAATGGAAGAAGTGAGAGAGGGAGGCTTTAAAACACAGCTTTGAGATTTTATATGCTACTAAACATGAAATGTAAAGAGATTAACTACCGCATCATGAAATGTAAAGAGATTAACTACTACAACATGAAATGGAAACATCACGCTACTATAGGTTTTTCACTCTATATTATTAGACAATGATTGAGTTGAAGTTGCATTATGGTTGAATCTAATAGAGGCTCCATGATACATTTCATAGAGAGTAGATACTCCTTTAATATAATCCGTTATCCTTATGAAAGTATGGAAAATTGTTATTGGGGGTGAATCAATGTGAGAGAAATTTAACCTACTTAATGACTTTTATTAATGAACAATTAATTATCAATCAATCATACCAAATAGATCATATCAATAAATAAATAAATTCATCATGAAGTTATTATCACATCAATAAGACATCAATAAGCCATCACATCAACACATGAAGAAACAATATTCTATGTGAAACCCATACGGAATAAAACCACAAGATATATTTTTTCTTCTTCTTCTTCAATTCATTATATCAATTTTGTAGGCACCCTCGTAATATCTCAATGGAAAATAGACAAGAATAATACGTAAATACAAACATGCAAATATATAGGAAAAATGCCAAACTAGAATATAGAGCAAGTACAATATAAAAATACCGTAACGCTAAGCCATTTTATTAATTCCGAGAATACATGTATAAGTATAATAGATAACTCCTAATAAGTGCACCTATCCTTGCACAAGGCAAGTGAATAACCTCTTAGAATAGGCAAATGGCCGTACTAGAGACTGCGTCCTAGCCGTTGGAGAAATCTCGCTTGCATCGTTGTTGTTGCAATGCACCGTAACTAGGGCTGATCCCACCGGAATGAGCTGAAAATCGATAGACCGCCCGTACTCATCGCTCCGACAAAACCCGTAAACCATGAAGCAAATGCACCACCTCCGGCAACCACCACCGGCCCTCTCAAGGAAAACGCCGTCTCTCCCAAGCACGCCGCAGGCCCAAGAAGAATGCCGGAAAAGGGCCAAAATCCCTCTCCTCGCAAAATCTCCAACTGGTCAGAGACAATCCCTCCTCCAAGCTGAAATACGCTCGAGGACTCCACGAAAATCCCCCACAACGTAGCCGCACTAACACCAACCGGCGGCCCCTCCCTCCCGGAATGCGCAAGCCACTCTATGAGACCCAACTCCTCTCGCAAAATGTCCACCAAAATCCCCCGCAAATCAACTCGAACCGAAGGAATACCTTGCCCGAGCAACGTGCACTCGAAGTCCCCTGGGCCAAGGGCGAGATTCTGACAGAGGACACTCGCCGCACTAAAATGCTGCTGCACCGACTAAACAACCGCGTGCTCAAGTAGACAAGTCTAGCTCACAATATCATCAACATATCAATAATGCCAAATGGAGTGAAACCCCCACCTTTTATAGTGCTAGCTCCCTCAAACCCTAACCGCATCCTTGAGCTCCTCTTATGCCTCGCGCGCTGCCTTTAGACCCTACGTGAGGCTCCTCTCATGTAACGTGTGGACCCCCAAGGCTTTCCATTTAAGTTACAACGTTCATCTACTAGGAAGCACTTTATTTTATTAAAGTGAGTTGACCCCCTCTTTCTCACTTTTATTTATTAATTTAACTATAGGCGGCAAAACTATACAAAAATGAAATATTCCAATTAGCGTGCTAATTAGGAATAT
Source organism: Pinus albicaulis (assembly GCA_034641835.2). Taxonomy (NCBI): domain Eukaryota; kingdom Viridiplantae; phylum Streptophyta; class Pinopsida; order Pinales; family Pinaceae; genus Pinus; species Pinus albicaulis. Next base: position 545,611,590 of record CM076582.1, on the reverse strand, counting down.
TGGTTAGCCTCTGTTGCACGTTGCTTGTCCTCAAGCAACCGAAGTGATGGATGCCGCAATATATTCATCCTCCCAAGTGGCATCCTCATCCGCAAGTTCTTCCACCTCACCAAGAACTCCCGGACCGCTTCCCGCTCCGGCGTGCCTGCCCTCCCTAGTAATAATAGCTTCCGCCGCAACACCAAACATGCCCCTCATCCGTGGGTGGTAGCTCCTCCGTGACTGTCACCCGTCGGCCCAATGCCTTTTTTTCGTGCATGATACGTGAAATATGTTATGAATCTTGCCGCCTTGGGGCGGGGCCCAACTCATATGCAACCTCGCCCCAATCCTGCGTATCACCCCGTATGGCCCATAAAAGCGGGGCTTAAGCTTCTCCGCCCCTTCTTCTCGCTTAAGCGAAGACTCGCTGGGTATGGTCAGAGCCCAGTGTAGACCAAGTCCCCTACCTCAAAGTGTCTCTCTCCATCCGACCCTTATCCGCATATAGCTTCCGCCGATTCTGGCCGTGGCTATGTTATCCTTGAGAGCTCTGAGGATATCTTGGCTCTCGAGCCCGCTAGCACCAAACATCATGTCCACAAAAGATAAGGGATGATATCCATATAAAGCATAGAAAGGTGACATACCGATGGAAATGTGATACGTCATCTTGTAGCAAGACTTCGCCTGCATGCAACCACTTCGCCCATGCCCCGTCGCCCACCGACATAGTTACGCAAGTAGCCCTCCAGCCCACTTGTTAACTATCTCCTCCGTCCGCCCGTCCGTCCGGGGGGTGATAACTAGTGCCCCGTGTCAACTCGCTCCCACTAAATGCAAGAGCTCCCGCGACCGCCCATGAAGCGCCGTCCCCGTCGCCGACAATGGTCTTAGGTAGACCATGTAACCCGAAAATCTCTCAAGAACAACAACGACCCGCGCCGCCGTGTGGTGTGGCCGATATGGCGAAAAAATGAGCATACTTCGTCGCCCTGGCCAATCCACGACAAAGATGCAAAATTCTTGCCCCGCACCATGGGCAACCCTATTATGAAGTCCATCGATATGCTCTCCCATTTCCCTCCGGAATGGGAAGAGGCCGCAACAACCCCGTGCGAGGATGGCTCATCTCTCCCTTGTTTCTCTCCGGCAAACATCGCACTCCCCGACATGCCGGAGTACGTCCTCTCGAGGCCCTTCCATGAGAACCTCTCCCAAATAGCCCCGTAAGTCTTGGTGAACCCCCGATGGCCCGCCAATGGAGAATCGTGTGAAGCTCCGGAGTATGTTCTTCTTGAGCCGAGATCCCTCGCCTCAAGAAGATCCCGTCCCCGTAATAGATGATCTCGTCGACCACCCCCGTACCCGCTGGCCTGCTACCCTCGCACATCCAACACCTCACACGCAAACCTCGTCCTTGGAGTACTCTACCGCAGTCGAGCCCTCCAATCGTTGTCCAAGCTCATAAGTGATAACGTGGCCGGTCTACGAGAAAGGGCATCGCCTACCACGTTATTCTTGCCTTTGACATACTCTATGTCAAAGTCATAGGCTTGGATCTACCGATCCACTTCCGCTATCTCTCCCCAGAATCGCTTCTCGCTCCAAACGAAAGTACCCCGTGGCCGTTGTGATCTGATCTCACCCCGAATCCGCCGCCCCACTAAATACGGGAAGCGTGTGATTTTTGGCCAATGCATGCATGATGGCCAACATCTCCTCGTCGTATATGGAATACAACCTCTCATGCGAAGGAGCTCGGCTCCTCAAAAAGCCATCTAGTGACCGCCCCGCATCAAACCGTACCAATCCCCTCTCCCGATGCATCACACTCGAGGATAAATGGCCGTGTGAAATCTCGGGAAATGCCATGACGGGCACCAAGCCATCACCCTCCTTGAGCTTATCAAAAGCTCGTGCCGTGTCCAACCAACCGAATGCCCCCTTCCTCGTCAAATCTCGTGAGGGGGTGCAAGAGCCGTGAGAAGCCCTTGACGAACTTCCCGTAGTATGTGAAAATGCCAATAAATCCCCCGGCTTTTCCGCCACATTCCCCGCTCCGGCCAATCTCTCGATGGCCCCGATCTTCTCCCTCGTGGACTCTCACCCCGTCCACTCCTATAATGTGCCCCAAGTACAGTCTGCTGCGCCGAACTCGCACTTGGAGAGCTTGGCATATAAATCGTCGCTTCCTCCAAGATGCGCAAAACCGTCTCAATGTGCTGGAGATGCTCCTCCCAAGTCCTCGCTATATATAAGTATGTCATCGAAGAATACCAAGACAAACTTCCTCGATGACCCCGAAAATGTGGTTCATGCACGACCGAAAGGTAGCGGCATTGGTCGCCCCAAAAGGCATGACCCGTAAACTCGAAGTGCCCATAGTGACACCCGAAGGTGGTCTTGGGAATGTCCTCGTCTCCTCACGCGTATCCGGTGGTACCCGATCTCAAGTCAATCTTTGAGAAGAACCGTGCTCCTCTCAACTCATCCACTATCTCATCGATCCCGGGAACAGGTTCGTTCTTTTAGGTCTTCTTATCTCGCAGCCCCGTAGTCAATGCACATTCGCAATGTGCCATCCTTCTTCTTCACCAACACTACACTTAAGAAGCAAAAGGACTCGTGCTCACGAATGTGACCAAGGGCCAAGAATCCCGAATAGCACACTCTATCTCATCCCGATAAGCCTTGGGATGCCTATATGGTGTGGTGATCACCGCCCGTATCCCCGCTCAAGCTCAATAGTATGCTCAAACCCCGATCCGGTGGCTTCGGTGGAATATCCCCAACATCAGGCATACCCTCACGAGAATAGATCAGAGTCTTCGGAGGAAGACCGTCCGACTTGTATCCACGCTCCTCAAGCCCGCAACTCTACGCCCACTCTATGTCTCCCTTGCGGAAGGTTGCCTCCATCCTATGTGCCGACACCGTCCGAGGCGGGTATGTGTGCCGTCCCCGTATCTTCTCATGCCTCCCCGTCTTGGGATCATCCCACTCCATCTCCAGGGCCTTCCAATCCGTCGTGACCTTCCCTAGAGTAATAATACCGAACACCTAATATCATGTTGGTGTCGCATATCCACCACAAAGAAATGATATGTCAATGGTAGGTGCCCATCGTCACCGATAACTCGGGAACATACCGAGCACACCATGGTCTCGATCTCCTCGGGACCAAAACGGAGAATTCCGTCAAAACTCTCGCCCGTATGCCTCTCCGCTCAACCATTTGTGCGTCAATAAAGTTGTGGGTGGCCCCACTATCAACCAAGATCGAGACCCGCCGTCCACGCATCGTCCCCCGTACGCGCGCCGTCAAATATTTGGGAACTCCCTCGCAATGCGCTAGAGCTCCCTCCAGTAGGTGCAAATGATGCACCACCCCGCCGCCGGTAGTGGAGGTGGTAAGGTCCCCTCGCGCCGCATAACAATCTCCTCGCCGCCACGTCATCCTCCTCATCCTCTTCCCCGCCGCTCTCGCAGAAGACCTCAATGAAATGTGCTTTCCCCGCAAAGACACCTATGTCCCCGTGCCCATGGCTCCCGGCAAGTGAAGCACAACCGCTTCCTCCTCGCCCCATCCCGGCCTCATCATCAACCGCTCGCCCGGGGATTCGCCTTGGGAGGCGAATCCTCGTGTCCTTCCCCCAGGCCGGGAAGGCCCGTCTCCGGGGGTAAGGTGTCCGTGTCCCGGGGTAAGACATCCCGTAAATCCCGAGTCCCGCTCGATGGCATCCCGAAGTGTGGCCGGTCGAGTCGAATTCGACTAGGCCACGAAGTGGTCGCTAACCTCCACAAACATGTAGACCATCCCACTCGCGGATAGATCTCGGCACCATCACCGAAACCCTCAAGAAATCCGAGATATATGTCTCTAGGCTCCCCGTCCGCTTGAGCTTTGTTAGCTCAATGAAGTGCCGTCCGGTCCCTCCGTCAAAACGCTCTACCTTCCGAGTGTCCCGCATATGTCCCCACCGTAGAATGCCCGAGTGTAGTCATCCCATGAAACCACCACCCCGGGCCTCACCCTCTGCATGTAATGTTGCCACCTTAATGGCCTCTCGACTCGCGACATCCGGTTAAGATGGAAATAGATATCCAACTTCTCTACCCAAGACTTTGCCGAACTATTTGATGAGCCATCAAACGTGGGAAAATGAAACTGCTACCGCGCGTGGTCATCATGATGATGCCTATGCCCGTGATGATCACGGGGTCTAAAGTCACGCCGGAGCCGGGAAAGTCTCGAAAGTGATAGAACGCGAACTCCCGCCCGCATGCCCTCGTACTCGCATAATAGGCACCCATTCCGGGGCAAAAAGCCTGTGCTCCGGCCCCGCCGCACCCCGCCCCCGTGTCCTCCGCTAGGAAAGGGCATAGTGGATCGCGTGGGTGCATGCGACGCCACGATGGGGATAGCATCACGTACGGCATATGGTGTGACGTGCTTGATCCCTCCAACTCCGAAAGCCCTCGGGTTTCCCGCCGCCTAACCTCCCGCCGCGTCGGTAGCTCCGTGACATATCTCGCATGTTGGAGGAGTGTCTCCATCTCCTCGAACCTCCTCGTCCGCCATAGGGCCCCCCGCCCGCTCGCGTCCCCGCAGTCGCTCCCCGCCCGAATCGTCTCGAGTCGCTTCGATCCGTGTCCACCACTAGAACACAAGCCCCCCTCCGCGGGTGTTCTCCAACCCACGCTCAACGTCTCCGTATTTCTTACCTTGACCGCGAGACTGTCCCCGCCCTCATAGACTCAGCTCCATGTGCCTTTGCTGTGCTCATGCTCTCGATACCACCGTAATATCCCCAACAAGTAGCCGTAATAAGAATACACACGTAAATACAAACATGCAAATATATAGGAAAAATTTTAACTAGAATATAGAGCAAGTACACATAAAAATACCGTAACGCTAAGCCATTTACGACTCCCGAGAATACATGTATGGGTACAATAGATAATCGTAATAAGTGCACCTATCCTTGCACAAGGCAAGTGAAGAACCTCTCGTAATAGGCAATGGCCGTAACAGAGATCGCGTTCTCCCACTGGAGAAATCGCCGTAGAATGCCGCCGTCGCAATGCACGGAACTAGGGGCTGATCCCCTCACCGAATGAGCCGAAAATCGGTAGATCGCTTCCACTACTACTCCGACAAAACCTAGAAACCATGAAGCAAATGCACCACCTTCGAAACCACCACCGAAGCCCTCCTCAAGGAAAACGCCGTCTCTCCGGCTACGCGCAGGCCCAAGAAGAATGCCGGAAAAGGGCCACAAATCCCTTCCGCAAAACTCTCCAACCGAATACAATCCCTCCAAGCTGAAATACGCCGAGGACTCCACGAAAATCCCCCACAATAGAGCCGCAATAACACCAACCGCGTCCTCCTCCGGATCGCGCAAATACTCTATGAGACCCGCCTCCTCTACAAAACGTCCACCAAAATCCCCCGCAAATCAACCGCTCGAAACCGGAGGAATACCTCGCCCGAGCAGCACTCGAAGTCCCCCTAGGCCAAGGGCGAGACCTCCGACAAATGAGACACTCCGCCGCACTAAACAAGAAGCCGCACCGACTCAAACAACCCAGCGTGCTCAAGTAGACGAAGTCTAGCTCACAATATCATCAACATATCAATAATGCCAAATTGGAGTGAAACCCCCACCTTTATAGTGCTATTCTCAAAACCCTAACCGTGTCCTTGAGCTCCTCCTATGCCGCGTTAGCTAAGCCTTGCACCCTACGTGAGGCCTCTCTCATGTAACGTGTGGACCCCCAAGGCTTTCCCCTTTAAGTTACAACGTTCATCTACTAGGAAGCACTTTATTTTATTAAAGTGAGTTGACCCCTCTTTCTCACTTTTATTTATTAATTTAACTATAAAGTGCAAAATCCATACAAAAATGAAATATTCCAATTAGCGGTGCTAATTAGGAATATTACAACACCACATTCCTCAAGGAACCTACCCCAAAAATATGTATATCCACTTGTGGTGGTAGGCTACAACTTTATTGAGGCACCAACGTTGAAAGTGTGTAAGAGACAACTTACTATAGGCTAGAACCTAATTGAGGCACCAACCTTGATAATAAGCAAGCTCCAACTTTCTCTAGGCTCCAACCTCAAACCTGAGGCACCCACTCCTTCTTAAACCTCTTATGGACCTGTTTTCAAAATGGGGTCTCGAAAACCTTCTAGAGGTAGTTTGAGGATTTAAAGAATGTTTTTTTTTAGTCCAAAGAATATAATTTATTCCGTATACCTTGGAGTTAATTTTCAATCAAATACCTTTCCAATAATTCAAAAATGACATGAAATGGAGTGTGTATGTAAAACATATATGCCACTCCAAAGGTGACCTTGTTTCTTTATCAAACATATTCAATAGGATTCCACATCAACCTCATTACTAATGAGAAATGGGATAGACATGTAAAGACTATGAAGAAAAATATAGAAGGGTAAAATTTGAAAATCTACTTGAGAGTTGAAGAATTCAAACCTAACACTAGTTTGATATCGAGTTGTGCTATAACTAGGCTACCGAGGAAAAACAATTACATTCTATTTGAGTGCATTTTTTTTACATAGTATAATAAAGTGGCTAAGATGTGATAGAGAGAGAGAGAGAAATAGAGGTGGTTTTGTATTTTTTAGTATCCCAAGATACATAGTTCTCACATTACCTTCTCCTTTGTATTTGAATTATTTCCATTCTAAAAAAAAGAGATCAGAACTATATATATTCTCGAAAGGTTTTCCAAAAGAATATATTGGTATTCATTTGTTTCAGTTGTGTGCCTATATTTCACTATTTTATATTTTCCACATTTTATGTATTGCGTGAATAAACAATAAAATCAATAATAATATATCTTATAATATATGAATTAAGCCTTCATGCTAGAGGTTTCAATTTATTTTAATAGATTTATTGTGATGAACTATCTATTGGAATAATCATGGTACTTTATAGATCATACTCGTATAAGAGAAAATTTCCTTGGGAATTTGTGGGAAGTTTTAGAAGATACAAGAAATCATTTGAACAACAACCCATAAAACCCCGGCCATGGGCAACTAATCTATTTATAATAACCCTCAAGATTGGGAAAAGGAGAGATCATGAAGGCTAGAAGTGTAGGTTATAGATATTTGTTGTAATATGAACCTCTATGGCATCTCGAAACAAGTTTGGAATCGAAAAGAAAGAGGTTCTAATTCAGAGGTCATATCAAAGAGAAAATTGGGGGATTAGGAAGAATCAAAGGATTCTAGAAAAGAACCTAAAAAAGAGTAATCGATTTTGAGTGGGGTGTCTCAAGTAACCTTCTCCTTTGTATTTGCATTATTTCCATTCTAAGGAAAAGACATGAGAGAAACCTTTTCTTCCAACTAGGTTTCTTTCATAAATGTTTTCCTAAATCATATATTGGTGTTCATTTTTACCTGTGTGCCTATATTTCACTAGTCTATATTTTCCAAATGTTATGTATTGCATGCATAAACAATAAATCAATAATAATATATGTACAATCTAAATAAATTAACCCTTCATGCTAGATGTTTCGATTTATTTTACTATATTTATTGTGATAAACTATTTATTGGAATAATCATGGTACGATTTCATCGATCATATTGTATAAGAGCATGTTTCTTTGGGAATTTATGGGAAGTTTTAGAAGATACAAGAAACCATTTCAGCAAGAACCCATAAAACCATAGCCATGAACAATTGATTTGTTTATAATAACCCTCAAGATTGGAAAAAGGAGAGATTATCAAGGCTCGAATTGTAGGTCATAGATATATTATTGTTATATGAACCTCCTGGTGTCACCATAGAAAGAAAGTTTGTAATCATAGAAGACAGAGGTTGTAGTTCGGGGAGTTCATATCAAAGGGAAATGAGGGGATTAGGAATAACCAAAGGATTCTAGAAAAGAAACCTAAAAAAGAGTAATCGATTTTGAGTGCCATGAACCATTCACAATGCCTCTCCAAGATGGAATTAAAGGTGGAATTCGTGTAGTATAAAGGTGATGTCGATGCTTTGAAACTAAATCAAGTGTTGTAATAGTCATATTTTTACTTTAATGTTCACCATATATATGAGGAACCAAACTTTTCACTTCTTTGTTTAAAATTACACGACCATAAACTGACCTAGTGGGAAATCCATATGGAGACCCTTAGGATAGAAAGGGATCATCTAGTATCTAGGTGGGGAATATTTTAAAAGTATCATTAAGCATTAATTATACCTATCATCAAGAATGTACAGACTCATGTTATCTAAAGGCATTACTTCAAGAAGTGGTGAGGCTAGTGTATAGAGTGTATAAGATTGTCCAAAAAGAAGGCAATAATGTTGGTATCTTGCCCAGAAAAACAAATGTACCTCATATGGAATCTCTACCTAGCCATTAGTGAAATCAAGTGATGATGTTGAAACCCAAAATGATGGATGAGGCTTGTGTATGTGCAAATTACCTAGAAATTATGAGCCATAGAAAGGGAAGTTAGGTCGCTCGAAAGAGAAGGAACATTACGAAGCTTCCGAGGGGAAGAAGAAGTGAAAAGGGGAAAGGACAAGAAGAAAACTTACGACACAATAGTGCAAAGATCCTAACAACCACTACAACATTGATGGGCACATAGAGGAGAAGTGTTGGAAATTCCACCCAAATTTGAACCTCAAGAAGGATGGTAAGAAAATAATCTCATCACCATGCATTTGAGTAACAAGTGGAAAGAAACTATAAAATGGAAGAAAATATTTTCTACACCTCTTTGTCGAAGGAGGTTAATCTTATTTTCCTTCATTGACAAGAATGTGGAAAATATAGTGAAGAAAGGCTCAATTTGACTTTCTCTGGTCAAATTGAGAAAATTTGAATTTCCACATCAACAGACAACTTGGAGGGAGTTAATTGAGGTGGCATGGCTATTATCACCCGCTAGCTCAATAAATTCGAGTTACGAGGCTTGGAGTGGAGTTAAGCATGTGTGATTGCTAAATTTTAGCGATCAAGTTTAGTTATATCCAAATTGTATATTGTTTTATTCAACTCAAAAATAGCGAGTGCGTGTAAAGAATTCGAGTTCCCCATTTGTGGTAGAGATTCCAAGGTAGTGTACAATTAATTATATACAAGATTGATCAAAAATGCAGAGTATTGGTCATGTGTTGAATCATTGGGAATTGCTCAATAAATTTGGAGGAAAATCCAAAAAAGTATAGGGGTATATTTCCTAAGGAATAGCACAAGGAAATAGGAGAAAGTGAATGCAACATGATTGGGTGGAAAAATGGCACGGAAACGTGAGTGGGGGGTAGCACAAGTCCAACAGAGTGAGAGAAGGTTTACTCTTGTAGTTTTTCATGAGAGAAAGAGATCAAAATTGTAATTGTTTCTAAATTCACTTAATTAATGAAAATGGGCTTAAGGGGGTTTTAAAATTTTATTTCCCATAGAAAAAACATGTGTACTTATGTATTTAATGGTGCATATTTCTGGATGTTGTTCTAAATTGTGAATCAATTTCTACAGAGTAGTAGAGCAACTTAATCGTGTATCTTGATTTAGATTAAATTTCTTACGTTAGCTTGTAATTCTATCACCATATTTCTACATCTTATCGATCGTGATTCACATTAGAACAAAAAATTGAATTTGTTCCTAGGGAGGTTTCAATTTGTAGCTTCAAAGGTAGCAGATCTCTTCATAGTTGGGAGAATGACCTTCAATGGACTAATATTGGAGTATGCCTTTGAAGGTGGCTCAATTTTCAATGCACAAACAAAGATCACATGGATGGGGTTCTTGACGACATCGCATTTTTGGAAGATGTCAAGATAAGCAATGCAAAACTAGGATCAATTGATTCCCATAACCTAGCTCAATGGAAGAAATATGTAGCCAAGGTGAGGAGAATAATCTTTGATAGAGTACGAGACCAAATTGTCTCAAATGTACATGGTAAAGGAAATCCTTTCATAAAGTGGAAGCCTAACAAAAGAGTTACTCGAAAATAGAACCGACCATAGAAAACTAGCCCACAAAGACAAACTTTGGAATGTCAATATGTATAAGAATGCCACTATTCCGCAAGTATCTCACTAGATTTTCACAAGTTTGAGATGAGCTTGGAGGGGTTGGTGTGAATGTTGGTGAAGATGACCTAGTGAGCATAGCTCTCGAAGGGCTTCCCAAAAGTTGGCATAACTACGAGGACTTGGTGAACTAGGGGGATAAATTACCAAATTGGGAATGTTTATGTATGATTTGGTACAAGAACATATCAAGGAATAGTAGAGATGGAACATCATCCAAACAAGAGAAATACAAATTTTCTATAGTTGGAAAACGATTGAAGTATTCCCACCGCATAAAATTTTTGATTATGCATATGATTAGTTGGTGGAGTATTCTCCCTATGGTTATGTTCTAGTCACATTTTATTTTGGCTTGGTTAGTAAATAGTTGTGGGAGAATGCGGTGTTCTTAACATTTGAATCACTTCATTTGAGGAGGGAATCCGCAGGAGTTGATTCGAAATATCCTTGAATGCAAATGGGACTATTGTGGATGTTATTGGTTTCATTATTAAATATCTTCCTTTGCTCCATTAGTTAGGATTTAGTTAGATATATTGCATACCACATTTTTGCATTGAATGGTTTTTTTCATCGCCTGGTTTATACTCACAAAATCCTATATTAAGGCCGTTAGCCATAGGTGGAAGTTTGAACATAGAAAGGTCTAATTGGGTGCCTTTTCCAAGTAAGCATATGAAGGTTACAATGGTCATTTTCTTATGTCAAAAAGATATTTTCTTGTGTTTTATATGAGGAAGAAGCTTGATAATCATATGAGGCTTACCATACTTTATAAACTTGGGAAACATATTTTTCTTTGTTTTGTCTTATTATGTTTTTACTATACTAGTGAGGCTTCAGAAATCGCTTATAGAATTCTCGATTTGAATCATTTTTGGAAGAGTTAATGGAGAGTAAGATAAATCACAGTACTTTAATACATGCATTTAAATTATGATGCTAAAGATAAGCTTTAATGACACCATAAAAATAGCAAAATATAATAAAATAATACTTTAATCAACTACACAAAGTAAATTAAAATTAACTAAAATTTATGCTTCATACGAAACTATGATCATGAAATTGATGTTTTTTTATGCTTCATACGAAACTATGATCATGAAATTGATGTTTTTTTATGCTTCATAAGAAACTATGATCGTGCTATTTTGGCAAGTGGGTTGATTTTAGCAATCTCAATTGCATAAATTTTTTTATTATGCATATGATTAGTTGGTGGAGTATTCTCCCTATGGTTATGTTCTAGTCACTTTTTATTTTGGCTTGTTAGTAAATAGTTGTGGGAGAATGCGGTGTTCTTAACATTTGAATCATTTCATTCGAGGGAGGGAATGGAGAGGAGTTGATTCGAGTTTATCCTTGAATGCAAATGGGACTATTGTTGATGTTATTGGTTTCATTATTAAATATTTTCCTTTGCTCCATTAGTTAGGATTTAGTTAGATATATCGCATACCACATTGTTGCATTGAATGGTTTTTTCATCGCCTAGTTTATACTCACAAAATCCTATATTAAGGCCATTAGGCCATAGGTGGAAGTTTGAACATAGAAAGGTCTAATTGACTGGGTGCCTTTTCCAAGTAAGCATATGAAGATTACAATGGTCATTTTCTTATGTCAACAAGATATTTTCTTTGTATTTTATGAGGAAGAAGCTTGATAATCATATGAGGCTTACCATACTTTATAAACTTGGTGAAACATATTTTGTCTTATTATGTTTTTACTATACTAGTGGGAGGTTTCTAAAATTGCTTATAGAATTCCTTGATTTGAATAATTTTTGGAAGAGTTAATGGAGAGTAAGACAAACTTTTGCACATTAATGTCATGCATTTAAATTATGATGTTAAAGATAAGCTTTAATGACACCATAAAATAGCAAAATCTAATAAAAATAATACTTTAATCAACCACACAAAGTAAATTGAAATTAGTAAAATTTACAATTAATTAGAATCCAAAAAAATTCTTGGTTCCAAATTAAATTAAATAATCATATTTGAATGGGATATATGATGCGGTTAATGATAATAAATATTTTGATAGATTTGTATTTTATTTTTACGCTGTAAAGCGTTCTTATTTGAAAACAACTTTGCTAAATGAGTACGTGTACCATTATGCACCTTTGATTTGAATGTTAGACGATTCAAACCATCTCAACCCTAGGATTAAATTCTGTTATTTTAATCAGTTATACTTCTCCGATGGCTGCCGGCTCATTTTCTTCTTCTGAAAAACCTGCAGTCAAGGCGCTTGGATTTCTTTTCCGGCCTTTGAAAACTGATTTTGTTCCTGCTAGCAGTTTACAGATCTGTTTCTCAGCGGTAACTCTAATCGTGTTTTATTCGTTATGCTTTTCTTTTTCCAGAGGAACTCGTGCCTAATTCTTGAAAATTGTCGGCGTTTCGCAGTGCGGTTCTTCGCTCTGGCTTCAGCCTTCGTGATCCAATCATGACGTTGTGATGAGATTTCGTATACGGAAGGATTTTTCCCGAAAATTTTCACGGTTTTTGAGGAGCGTTCAATGTGAAGTTTGAGTGCGCCGGTTCGTTGACGTTTCTTGCCTCCTTCCGCAAGATTTTCTAAGTGAGTTTTGAAGTTAACCGGTTCGTTTTGCTTTCTAGGTAAAGTTTTCGATAAGCGTTGCAGTTTACACGATTATTTGTTGCAATTGTGGGAAACTTTACACGTATAATTGTATTATCTTGCGTTTTACGAAAAAAATACGATATAGTTTACGGTCAGTCTATTACTTTGCGGTTTATGCAATGCGTTTATGGTGACATTTACGATTATCTGCTCGGCGCTACCTTGTTAGTGGATCATAGACGTATCGTGGAGATATTTGAGACTTGTACAGGTAAGTTGATGACCGTGCTTTACGAGATTGATCCGTTCTTAATTTGGAAGAATTCTGGCAGAGCACAGAATTCAAACCGTTATAATCATGACAATGCGTGAAATTCAACGCAGGCCAGCGTAATTCGCTTTTGAAATCTTGTGTCCTGCTGTAAATTAAGGCGTATTTGACCGTGCTTTGGCTGTTTTTTCAACATTTTAGTATTTAATTTCATAAATGTGTGCTCTGCTGTTTTTGCAGGCTCGTGCTTTGCGGTTTATGCAATGCGTTTATGGTGACATTTACGATTATCTGCTCGGTGCTACCTTGTTAGTGGATCATAGCCGTATCGTGGAGATATTTGAGACTTGGCGCTTGGATTTCTTTTCCGGCCTTTGAAAACTGATTTTGTTCCTGCTAGTAGTTTACAGATCTGTTTCTCAGCGGTAACTCTGATCGTGTTTTATTCGTTATGCTTTTCTTTTTCCAGAGGAACTCGTGCCTAATTCTTGAAAATTGCCGGCGTTTCGCAGTGCGGTTCTTCGCTCTGGCTTCCAGCTCTGTGATCCAATCATGACGTTGTGATGAGATTTCAGATACCGGGAAGGATTTTTCCTGAAAATTTCACGGTTTTTGAGGAGCGTTCAATGTGAAGTTTGAGGCAGCGGTTCACGGATTGTTTCTTGCCTCCTTCCGCAAGATTTTCGGTGAGTTTTGAAATTAACCGGTTCGTTTTGCTTTCTAGGTAAAGTTTTCGATAAGCGTTAATGAGAATATAATGTTATTTTATTTTTAACCTTCGAAAAAGTTCGTAATCGATAGGTTAAGAAGGGATGATGATATTTTTGTTGCATTTCATTTTATTATTTAAACATTTATTAATCTATAAAATTTATTTAGTATTATTTGTTACATGGCTTGAAGATTTTAGTTCTAAGGGTTGGTAAGTCATTAGCTTTTTTTTTCGTGTGAGTATTTATAAAATATTTGTATCGGTGTACATGATGTTTGTTTATTTAAATTAAAAAATAATAATTTCATGAATTTATTTAAAATTTTATAATTTATTTAAAAATTATATTAAAATTTTATGATTTTTTTAATATTTATTGGGTTTATTAAATTTACATTTCGTTTTGATTTATTTGTTGTAATTGTATTATAATGTGTTTATGAGTTGAATTTAGGTAGGGAAGCTAATAACCATTCTACCTAATTATTCAAGATAACCTTAATTATGTCGAGAGGCATTCTCTAGTTTAATATGGAAGAAATGTCGTAAAGTTATGCTCTGTTATGTGATGTGATGTTATGTAAACATTTTGACTAAGTCAAATTACACAATAATAAAATTAAAATCAACCTAGATCCATCTTAACTTAGATCTGCCAAGCAAGCCCCGAGAAATATCAAATCTTTTTTCATTCTAAATGAAGCCTTTGCATCTCAAAACATTTTATCTCTCTTGATGTTTAATAAATCCAAAGTTAAAATGAATCCAAAACTAATTAACATACAATTAAATTATTTTACAACAACAATAATATTTTTATTAATATAATTTTTTATTAGTTATATATTTAGTTGCTTAACCTTTCATATTTTAATTATTTTTTAATTAGAAAAGAGTTATAGTCTATAATATTGTAAATGCCATCAAACTATCCACAATAATAATGAATGTTTAATTAATTATAGTTTCAGGTTTAATATATTTAAAATTTGTACTTATTTCGTTGCCCAACTTTATCAAGTCACATAAACAGATGGCCATTGATTATAAAAGGGAAGACTTTCTCTTTTTCCTAATTTCAATTCGCTTAAGGACTACAAATTTCATTTGGATCTTTCGCAATAAAGCTGCATTTCCCATAGAAATTAAGCATGTTCAATTCAGCTAAGTTTTGTTTTGTGGGTTATTTTTTTTACTGCTGTAGCTGATGCTTTGATCTCATTTGGTTTCAAAAAACCTGGATATGAGTATGTGAATATAGGTAAGCATGCTCTACTGTCCTTTGTCCTCTACTCTGAAATGTATCTATGGATCTTGAAAGTCATAACTATATTATGTGTGATATGAAGTACTAATGTGGCTACTCTTGATGATTTGAACTCTGCAATTCGGCTTAACTAGAGATTGTTGGGCGGAGTAGAATCGTGATAAAAATGTACATGCTCAACCTGATTGTCGGACTGACTGAGCTTTTTACTTTCACTTAGGAATATATTTATTTGTTGGGTCCTTATAGGGCAACTGATTATGTGTTGTTGGTCTTTATTGATGACGAGAAAATTAGTTGCAAAAGCTTCAACATTCCCATCTGGGATCAAGGCCCTTGCTGATTATGTGCACAGCGAAGGACTCAAACTGGGGATATATTCAGATGTCGGGTATGAATTGTAGGAAATTTACTGCAACTCTCACACTAATCTCGAAATTTCAAACTAAACCTCTCTACTCTTCTCCCATCATTGTTAATGTGGATTTTGCTAAGCATTTATGTACTTTCCAGGTCCCGTACATGTTCAGGGAAACAACCAGGCTCATTGGGATATGAGCAAATAGATGCAGATACATTTGCTGAATGGGTACATTTGCCTCCTCCTATAGTTCCATAGTGATTTAGATTGTAAATTTGATTTTTTATTATTATTTTACAGACTAATTCTCCTACACCTCATGACAGGCGGTTGATTATCTAAAATATGATAATTGCAATACTGATTCCAAAGACTCCTAAATTCCCCGAGTGTATTCAACGCATTTCACTTTTGAAATTATATGTTTCATTTTCGGTCAAACTTCACGCATTCACTTTACACGAATTGATTGAAAATGACAGTAATTGGGAATTACTCTCATATGTTTCATTTTTTGGATCTCACATGGATATTCAAAAGACTAATAATTTCACACAACCAAGTTTCACACTGAAACTACTTTAGCATATACGAACAATTTTACTTATAAATATGAAAAGGGTGATGTCCGTTTTCATGAAAAAGAAGAAGAGGGCTTGTTGTGTTTCTTCCGCAAAAGAGATGACACTCGCCTTATGCTATATCTCACATCAATAAGAAAATGTATGAGGCCACGCCAGTGTCACCCTTCTGTGGATGAAACATCATGTTCATCCATGTATCATTATTTTTTTTTATTTCCTTACAATGGCCTGTCCATAATATCTAATATGTATGAGGAAGTGTCATATCTCCGTGTATGAAACCTCCTCCTGTTCAAATAACCCAGAAAACTTCCAGAATTGTTTGGCATTATGGTTTTTTCCTCTATATTACTATTTCCTATGTTACTGCTTTACAACGTTTCCTTTGCAACATATGGTGCAATTGCTAGTAAATATCTAAATGAGAACATTTTTATCGTTCACCACACAGGATGGAGTATCTCATAAAGTATTGATGTTGATATTATCAGTTGATAATAAATAAATATTGTGATGCGTTTTTTTATTGATTTATTATAAATATTTGGGTCCATTATAACCCGGGTTCCGCGTTCTTGATGTCCGTTGTGCTTCCGTTCTCATACTCATGCACTTGGAGGAAAGAAGGCGAGGGAGTTGAAGATGAGATCGAGAAATGGAATTTCCACCACTGAGAACGCAGGGAGGGGGTTAGGTTTGTTGTGACGCTTTTCTTGGTTTTATTGCAAATATTCACTTTCCGTCCATGTACTCCTGAGTCTCCAAAAGGAGCAAAAATTCCCTCCCTTTATCAAACTGATAATATCTTGGCACATCAAATTACATTTCTACTGTTGGCATCTTCATACATTTCTACTGTTCTGTTCGCCACACAGAATCTTGGCACATCAGCATTGGTGCGCTCTCATTCGCCAGAGTACAGCATCTTCCCTGTGTACAGAAAAGGGAGTAAAGCAGGTGTGCACACAGCATCTTCGGTGGGTCACAAAAAGGTGCGCTCTCATCCGAAACGAATGTTTATTATTTTCATAGATTGCGCGACTGGAAAGGAAAATGCTGTTTATTTTATGAAAGACACGTGGCACCGGAAACGCCCTATATAATGAGACCTTGGCTGCCACTCCAACTCCATCTCCATCTCCATATGTGTGTAGTATTATTGTATTTTCTTGCCTTTTCCTTCAACTTCACCTTCACCTTCACCTTCACCTTCACCTTGAGGTGTGAGAAATAAAATGGCTTCAGCTGTGCAATACGACGTGTTCCGCAAGTTCGACACCAACGGCGACGGAAAAATATCCAAGTCGGAACTGAGATCCATAATTTCGGAGGCAGAGATTGAAGGGGTGATGAAAGAGGTGGACTCCAACAAAGACGGCTTCATCAACTTCGACGAGTTCGTGGAGGCCAACTCAAAGAACCTCAAAGCCGCCCGTCTCATGCGAGACTCCGCTTCAGATGTGCAATGTGCCGCCCTGCCCGGCCGCCTGGAGCTGGAGGACGTGTTCCGCAAGTTCAACACCAACGGCGACGGCAAAATATCGAAATCTGAACTGAGCGCCATCCTCAAGTGCAGTGCTACGGTGGAGGAGATTGATGGCGTGATGAAGGACGTGGACTCCAACAAAGACGGCTTCATCAGCTTCGACGAGTTCGTGGCCGGCAACACCAACGACCTCAACGACTGCCCTGTCTCATGCGAGGCCTGGCTTGGCTAATTGAGGGCTGACTTCGGCTAATTAATAAATAAATACTCCCCTACCTCACCTCTCAGCGCTTAACGCTTAACTCTATCATTATATGAGGTGAGGGCTTAATGCATGTACTTTTTTCAGTTTCTCCTATCCTATTTACTTTCAGTTTTAAATATATGCACATATATTTAAATTAACTACATAGTCTTCATGTGATTCCATATCCGTAATCTTTTTACTTCTTGTTTCGTAAAGCTGTGATAACTATAACTACGTTGTTGTTTGTCAAAATAATCACGTGAATTGATAAGTTTTACGTTGCTGTTTGTTCTCCAAACAAACAAATATCATATGAATAATTTGATAATCTTTCATGTGAACATATATAAAAAATTTGATGTGCATATATATATATATATAAATTAATAATTTTTCTTTCCTGTGAGAGTTTCACTCTATAAATAAATGCTAGAAAACAAGAAAGTCTCTCCCTAGAATTCCCATCTCAATGTATAGTCATATAAAACCCTCAAGCATTAATTTAGATCCATCCCTACATCATACAACGTAAAATTTAGATGCATGCAATGGAAAATTTTCATTAGTATCAATTAATTAAAGATTTTTTAGTCACCCATGGGAAGAACATATGCTTGTGGGTGATTGTAGAGAAATAACTTATGTTGTAGAGAATATTACTGGGGGGAGGCCATAGCAAGGTTTATTAAGTTAAGTTTCCAAAATACTATGAGTAGTAGTATATTTTTATAAACTCTCATGAAAGAGTAAAAAAATAACTTATTTTGTTGGATGTCAAAGTCACAATGCCCTAATCATGCAAGTAAAGTTTTGGGTTAGCTAAATGGACTTCAACATATTGATGTACATAGTCTCCAACAATGTCGAAAATTAATGAAAGTTGACTCTATTCAAGAACCTCTCCATACACTTTAAGAAAGTGATTAGTATATGAGGAAAACTTATGACCATATTTGGTTCTAAAAAGGAATATCATAGATGCATGGAACTAGATGTGAAGTGAAGCATAACTTTTTGAATAGTGTTTCATGCTCCTTTTACTCTTATTTTACCGTTTCTTTATAAATTAAATTTTGATATTGTTATTATGTTCCATTAATGAATGCGATTGCATCAAAATTAGTCTAGTTGTGATCATTTTGTTGTTATGGTTGTTTATTTAATAATATTATGATGTTATAATATGCTTACAAAATAATTCTTTTGTGTGCATTGAGTTGAATGGAGGAAGAAGATCGATGAGGAGAGTTTCAAAGTACAATTTCCACTCAAAATAATATCTAATTATTTCGAGTTCCTATATTAGTGTGAAATAAAATAAATAAGGTCATGAATAGGTTTCTCTACTATGCAACAAATGTGAAGATAAAAAACCCTCGTCATATTCATATCCAAGGAATGCTTAAATTTTAGTGGGGTTCCCATGTGAATGAGAGAGATAAAGTAATTGTTAAGTACTATGAGTGCATTCCACTTAGTTAAGAGTCTACATTGAATATTTACTTGTGTGAGAAAGCACATGAATCCTTAATTACTCTTCTACAACCATAATTAAACTTATTATTCATCCTTCCTTAGTTGGAAGCTAACATTTTCATTAGATATCTCAAAGGTGTTGTCATGCAATATTTAAGACAAGAAGCGAAATGAATTAAAACCTTTATTTTAAAAACATTATTAGTGTTTCGAATATTTTTATAACCAAAAAATGAAACAACATGACCAATGCTTTTAATTTTTTTGGAATGAAGTCTTTGAGGGTTTGTCTAGCTATAAGAAAGTTGATACCAAAGTCGAGATATCTCATGACATACTAAGAAATATATTGTAAAGAAAAGATAAAATACTTAAGAGCTTCAAAGCCTATTCGATTAAAATCAAAGGGAATTCTCTCAATATCACTAGTGTCAATGGCCATGTATTACGTACAACAATTACCATCTCACTACATTCTATTAGCTAGTATGCATAGGGAAATGAAAGCCTTATTGTTTATGACTTTATGCCAAGTATACATATTGAAGAGGACCTTCACATTGATGAGCATAAACTTGTGCTTTCATATGAATAAATATTGAAATAGTTTTCAAGTTGCATAAGCATTAGACTAGCCTACCTTTCCTAAAGCGATATGTATCCCAAAAAATGGGCATCTTGAGAAAACACATATGTTTGTGACAACATAGATGGGGTGTTTTTAGATTACACTATACTCTAATTAGACTTGTCACTTAAGTAAAATGGCTTCAAATATTTCTCATATATATAAGTGCATACTCACAAAAAGATTAGAGAATGGAATAGTCAAAAATAAATTGAATCTATGAATGTAGACATAAATTGATAATTTCTTGAAAGATGAGAGAAGAAAAAAGTATCATATTTGTTTCTAACCACTAGAATAAATTATATCTATCTTCTCATACTATACAAAGAGTAAATAGTATTCAATTCCTTGATGGCAAGAGTAAATAGGAAATTGATACTACATGTAAGATAATATTCCTCCAAGCGTTATTTTTTGGAAGATAATTGATCCAGCGATGTCTAGGGCATGTAATTTCTATGGTTTATTTTCGATAGAATATTCTAATGATCAGTGGGTAGAGGAAGTTGTCTTAGAGTTCTTATAGTGTTTTCATCTCATAAGACACCCTAAATTATGTTAAATTAAAGTCAATTAAAAATTAAAGTCAATTTTAAATTAAAGTCAATTAAAAAATTGCTCGACAGAGATAGCACAAAAACACTTCTTTCGTTAAACTTAAAAAGCTATTACAAAATTCCTCGAAATGTTGTTACGGCCTTTTTAAAAAAAAACTTCTTTGATTGCTACAAAAAACACGGTGCTTTCTTTCAATTTTGTTCTCTATCTTCATAAAAAAAAATACACACATTATAAACACTATTTTCACGCTTCTAGCATTTCCACACAGCAGTTCATTCATTTACAATCTGCTCTCTTTGTTTTTCATACGGAGCCTCACTCTGTTTTTCAACACACCGTCACTTTTTGCCTCTGTCTGGCTTTTTCAATAATACACACGGTCATCAACATTGCCTTCGAGGCCTTTTTCTCATTTTTATATGACCAAAAAAGAAATCAAATTATTTAACTTATATATATATTATAAAATTTAGAAGTTTCTTATATATATATATATTAACTATATATATATATATTTATAACGTCAAATGACTTTGATACAATATCCGTCTCGACTTTTAAAAATTAGAAATTTAAACCTAAGTTCTTAAACCATTGTCGCGGACTTCAAGTCAAAAAATTAAATCCTATTGCAAAAATTATCGCATACCAAATGACCCCCTTGCTGAACCCTAGTTCCGCAACCCTTAGAGAAAAAATTTTAATAGTCAATAGTCTAATCTCGGATGATATCCTAATCTCGAGAGAAATCTTCAAGAACATTGTTGTTCCCCTCAATTTGATCGAAAAAATCATCAATCTCGACAACGAATACTTATTCTTCCCTGAATAGTCTCTCGAACTCACTCCAAGTAAACTCCTCCTCATAAATATTTCTAACGTTCTTTACATATTCACACCAAATATATGATTTACCTTTAAGATCGAATGTAGATATCACTTTGCCTTCATGTTCTACGAGTAATCATGCAATATGAAGAATTTAATCATTCCAATCAACCATGCTTCCGCATCCTTGTGTTTTCTTCATTTACCCATCGAATGTAGGTGGCTTTTTATTTCTTGAACTCATCCGGAAAATATCCCCTATCATTCCTCCTATAAGGTTGATAACAATGATGACCATGATACCTATCTCGAACTAGAATGAGAATACTACCCTGTGTCCATCACCCCTCCTTTCCGGAGTATCCAAGACTTGACATCGTCGCTTGTGTCATCTCTATCTGACTTTTGCCCACTATGGCGTCTACTTCCACAGGCCCCATTAGTCATATCCTCCTATTCTCGCATGAATTTTTTCATTATACGCTTTGCAAATCCTTAGTTCCTCCTTCAAACTACTCAATGTGTATGCTAAGTCGGAAGAGTTCCCAAAACCACGCTACTCATCTAATTCATAGGGAGAATCTATGTATTCTACCATATTGTTATTCATATTTTGACCTCTTCTTCCCGCAAGGTATATTATGTCGATAAACAAAATCATAAACAAAACTAGCGTACCTTAGTATAGCTCGAAGAGGACATCTAGTCCGCAAGACCAATTCCATATTCCAAGCATGAATGTGGGATCTCGGAGAACAAATAAATCAAAACCAAACCAGAGTTTCCGGGAGGCCAAACAACCTCAACTCCTCAATCGGTGATTCCACCTCATGGTCGAAACATCACTAACCATCACCATATTGGTCTCTACCCAAGCTGTCTAGGGCTCCAACGCATTTTTTCCAACCGGGGCTTCTAGGACTATTAACTCAACCCATAGTTGTTGTCACGCTTTGAGAGTATTTGTCCAACCAGGGGCTTCCAAGACTAGTAACTCAACCCACCAGGGATTCTGAGCATTTTTCCAACTAAGGCTTCTAGGAGCTAATAACTCAACCCATAACCAAAGGCACAAGAAAACGAACCGAGAGTAAAACCCACAACGACATGGTTATCCAGGAAATAGCAAGGCAAGGCAAAACCACTGTTAATCCATGCAATCTCCCATGCCAATGAAAAATCATAATGAAATAACCACATGATATGCCATGCATGCCAAAACTAGTAAGAGAACCACACATGAAACTCAATACCTGAAAAAAAAAAACCAGTTATAGCTAACGATCTCATTGTCCTCTTGCGCTTTCCTACTTTTCATTTTCCTTCTTGCTCCAAATTCCAATTATGCCGCACTCTTCCAAGAGTTTTCTAAGAAACTCAAAGTGTCCAAGAGTATGAGAGAGAGAATAGAATGACAGCTCCAAAACCTCGAACGGAAAAAAAGTTTGTGCAAAAGCTACCAAGCTGATCCTCATAAGCGTTTTTTATCAATGAGAGCCTCTAATTTCTTCAATTTTCCCATTATTTTCCTTCATTTTCCTCCTTATATGCAACCCTGTGACCTTTCACCTCCCTTTTCACCTAGTTTCCATTATTTTCATAACTAAAATACCAATAAATGCCTCATGCATTTCTAAAGCCTTTTCCATTTCCTTTTCCAGACTTCCATAACCATTAATAAACCGAAATGAACACCCACTAAGATTTTTTTTCTCAACATTCTACATGGAATATGTGTCCCATGACCAAGGTCTTATTTTACCTTTATTAACGTTTTACATTGATTTTTGATTAGGGCTATTACAACTTTTCTAGCTACGAGTGGTAGCTTCAACCTTCAATTCTTCATCAAACATGGCACTTTCCATATTTCCACAATCAATCCATGTTTCAAAAAAGAGAACACAAATTTCATCAACATAATTTTCATCCACTTTGTGAGTGATATATACGAGCATGCATGTGCTCATTAACAATTTCAACTTTACCAAATTCATCAGTTTTTGTTTGGATTCATGAGAGATGCACATTCAACCTTACAAACCATTACTTCATATGAAAAATTGTCTTTGTTATTATTAAACTTAAATGCGTAAAACACTGATACAAATAGGTCATCATAAACTACAATCATACCAACTAGATCACACATTTCATTGACTTCTTTATTGGAATCTTCACCATGTAAAACACGTAAATTGCAGAGAAATAACACATAGAAAACACATTACACAATAGCTCATAATGGATTTAACCCCTCACAGGCTACATCTCCATCGACCTTTTGCAATGGCTAGGCCCTCTTCGGATTAATTGTAATTTTATGATTACATGCACCTATAGTGCTCCAATGGATTTCCAACCTACTCCATTGGATTCATAAGACTCAGAAACCTCAAAATATACTCTTCGAGCTCTGCAAATGGTCTTCAGGTGATCTAGACATGCCCTCCCCTCCTCGTGGCCCTAGCTTATTTAGTCTTCAAAGTGGAAAAATCACTTATAGATGTGCTCCAATGGCTCTAAAACCTACACCATCATGCTCATAGCATCCAAATCATCTAGGAATGACTCTTTCTAAGCCAAAATTAGTCGAAAAATGCTCCAGTTATGCCTCATTCAATTCTGACCAAGGAAACCCCTCTAAATCACAAGAGAACTCCAGTTAGCAGTGTCAAAAATGGAGGTGGCGCCACAAATAGCGGACCTTCCAAACTGGTCGCTGAATTAATATCAGGATTAATTAACGTTTAGTTCGGTTTATTTGGTGCTTAGGCACATTAAGCGCGTTTTAATTAATCCGTGTTTAAATTTTAACCCTACCAATTGCAAATGGGCCTCCACCTTTGGTTATGTGCGTATGGTCCTGTGGTCAGGGGGCTAGCCCCCTCCTTACCACTGCCAGTTCATTTATATGAATTCAAATATATATCAAACCCCATACCTATAAAGATCTAAAGTGGTGGTCTAATGGTATGGCTCGTGGTTAGTGCGGGGGAGGTCGTGAGTTTGAACCCAACCTCTGCCCTTCCACCAATAGATAATTTTTTCCACCAAATCATAATGTAAATTTTACTTGGACTTAATAGAAAATTTCGGCATTTGAGGGGGAGGGGGCACGTGGCAGCCTCCGGGCTTGCCACGTGTCCTCTTCCCACTGGCTTAAAATTAAATCGACACAAATGAAACAAATCACCCACACATCATCCAACCACAGATTGACACTTGGCACGGTGTCTTGCAAAAAATTTTAGTTGTTTAGGAAAATGAACAACATCCTCTATATTCCTTATACGGAATCTATTTTGAGTGAAACGAATTGCACCGTATTCCTCGCGACGAGGCATATCTGGTAGTTCTTGTTTGGATTGATTTTGAGTACTTTGAATTTTTAGGAAAGTGCCCCTAGTCCAGATTCCGATCATTTACCTAAGCCAAAAACAAAAATTGTCAACATTTTCATTGTGGGTTTTATCTTCTACCATTTAATAATGGATAATTTTTAATCCCCACTGGATTGTAAAATAGGTATAGCATTTTTTCTCACAAATACATGGTTGGTTAAAAATCATTACAAAAAATTTGGTTGATTGATAAATTTTAACCAAAATATTTAATATTTAATTTCACTAAATTTAAATCTATTTTTAAAAATAAATATCCTACCTCTGTCCAATAGGCTCAACCAAGTCAATCAATGAAAGCTAGATCGAGGTATGGTTAAATTGAGCATTTGTACTTGGTGACAAATGACATAAGGTCAACGTGTATAGGATTAAAACACCTTTTTACCCTCTATTGAGGCTCTAACACTTGATCAACGTCTATACCTTATTTGAGGGGTTTAATTAACCATCAAAAATAGCTCAATTAACGATCTAGTGGATCTAATACAAACCATTGTTACAAAAATCATATAGTGAGCGGATGAAAGACTTAAGACTCAATTAAGAACCTGAAAATTACTTAGATCAAGGGTTTGTGAAAATCATTTTCACCCACCTCCCTTACCAAAAAATGCATCATAGATTGATGGATAAAGCAATCAAATTTCTTCTAATATAATAAATATTTCTATTTTTTTCCATGCCTATATAGTAACATTTAAGACTACATTTTCTTGATTAAAATAAGAGATAAATACCCAAAAATAAATTTCTAGATGGAAATAGGAGAGGTGATGGGAGTGATGCAACCCACATGAAGTTTGGGACAAAGGAAATACCATCTATTTTTACCCATATCCATATCCACTAAACTACCTCTGCATCTGCAACATGTCCATGATAATAAAAGAAGCCTATCTAACTTTTCAAAGAAATCATAAACTAAAAACAATTGTGGGTCTTTGGTGAAGATCTACCCTCCTCAAGCTCCAATGGAAGAAGTGAGAGAGGGAGGCTTTAACACACAGTTTTGAGATTTTATATGCTACTAAACATGAAATGTAAAGAGATTAACTACTGCATCATGAAATGTAAAGAGATTAACTACTACAACATGAAATGGAAACATCACGCTACTATAGGTTTTTCACTCTATATTATTAGACAATGATTGAGTTGAAGTTGCATTATGGTTGAATCTAATAGAGGCTCCATGATACATTTCATAGAGAGTAGATACCCTTTTAATATAATCCGTTATCCTTATGAAAGTATGAAAAATTGTTATTGGGGGTGAATCAATGTGAGAGCAATTTAACCATTTCACGATTTTTTATTAATGAACAATTAATTATCAATCAATCATAACAGTTTGCATCATATCAATAAATAAATAAATGCATCATGAAGTTATTATCACATCAATAAGACATCAATAAGCCATCACATCAGCACATGAAGAAACAATATTCTATGTGGAAACCCATACGGAATAAAACCACAAGATATATTTTTTCTTCTTCTTCTTCAATTCATTATATCAATTTTGTAGGCACCTGTAATATCCCCAACGGGAAATAGACAGTAATACATAGAAATACAAACATGCAAATATATAGGAAAAATGCCGGAACTAGAATATAGAGCAAGTACACATAAAAATACCAGAACGCTAAGCCATTTTATTAATTCTGAGTATACATGTATGGGTACAATAGATAATCAGAATAAGTGCACCTATCCTTGCACAAGGCAAGTGAATAACCCTCTCAGAATAGGCAATGGCTGCAATAGAGACTGCGTCCTAGCTGCTGGAGAAATCTGCCGTAGAATGCTGTTGTTGCAATGCACTGGAACTAGGGGCTGATCCCCTCACCGGAATGAGCTGAAAATCGGTAGACTGCCTGTACTCACTGCTCCGGACAAAACCCAGAAACCATGAAGCAAATGCACCACCTCCAAAAAACCACCACTGAAGCCCTCCTCAAGGAAAACGATGTCTCTCCCAAGCACAGCGCAGAGGCCCAAGAAGAATGCTGTAAAAGGGCCACAAATCCCTCTGCAAAAATCTCCAATTGAATAGACAATCCCTCCAAGCTGAAATACGCCCAGGGACTCCCCAAAATCCCCACAACGAGCTGCACTAACACCAATGTCACTCCCTCACAGGCTGCCTTGTTTTCATGAGACCCAGATCCTCTGCAAAATGTCCACCAAAATCCCCTGCAAATCAACTGCTGAAACTGAAGGAATACCTTGCCCGAGCAGGCACTCGAAGTCCCCCGGGGCCAAGGGCAAGATCTCCGACAGGAGACACTCAGTCGCACTAAACAGTGCTGCAGACCGACTAAACAACCGGCGTGCTCAAGTAGACAGAATTCTAGCTCACAATATCATCAACATATCAATAATGCCAAATGGAGTGAAACCCCCACCTTTTATAGTGCTAGATCCCTCAAAACCCTAACTGCATCCTTGAGCTCCTCTTATGCCTGCGCAGTTGCCTTTAGACCCTACGTGAGGCCTCTCTCATGTAACGTGTGGACCCCCAAGGCTTTCCCTTTAAGTTACAACGTTCATCTACTAGGAAGCACTTTATTTTATTAAAGTGAGTTGACCCCCTCTTTCTCACTTTTATTTATTAATTTAACTATAGGCGGCAAAACTCTACAAAAATGAAATATTCCAATTAGCGGTGCTAATTAGGAATATTACAGTCTCCCCCGGCAGAACGTTGCTTGTCCTCAAACAGCGTGATGGATCTTTGCAATATATTCTCATCCTCCCAAAATGGCATCCTCATGACGACAAAGTTTCTTCCACCTCACCCAGAACTCTACGGATCGTCTGCTCAGCAGTACCTCTCCCTAGTATCGATAATAAGCTTTTGGTTGTAACACGGAATGCCCCTCATCACTGTCGGTGGTAGCTCCTGTGTTTGTCTTTCTTGTGCAATGCTTTTTCGGAGCATAGTACGTGAAATATGTGAATCACTGCATGGCAGGGCGACTCCAATATACTTTGCTTGCCCAATCCCGCGTATCTGCATGGCCCGCAAAGCGGGGCCCGCTTCTCGCCTGCAGCAAGCGGCGGCCCGTATGGGCGCGTAGTCGCAGGTGGGCCAAGTCCCCCTACCTCAAAGTGTATCTCCATCAAACCATATGCTGCATATAGCTTCCCCTGTGGGTCTTGCAGTGTGGCTATGTTATCCACAGAGCTCGGAGGATATCTTGGCTCTCGGAGCCTTGCTAGCACCAAACATCACATCTGCAAAAGACAAAGGATGATACCCATACAAAGCATAGAATGGTGACATACCAATAGACATGTGATACGTCGTGTTGTAGCAATACTCTCCCAGATGCAGCCACTTCAGCCATGCTCGCTGCTGCCCACTGACATAGTTACGCAAGTAGCCTTCCAGCCACTTGTTAACTATCTCCATCTTGGTAGTGCGGGGTGACAACTAGTGCTCGGTGTCGGCTCGGTCCCCACTAGCGGAAGAGCTCTGTCGGGGCTCCGCCCATGAAACGGCGGCGTCTGTCGGCGACAATGGTCTTGGGCAAAGACCATGTAGCTTTGAAAATCTCCTGAAGAAGCAGCCTGACCACACAACATTTCTTCATTGTGGTATGGGGTGTGGTGAAGAAATGAGCATGCCCATTAGGTGGGTCTTGTGACAAGGTACGGTCCTTGCCACCATGGGCAGCCGTGATGAAGTCCATCGATATGCTCTCCCATTTCCCCTGCGGAATGGGAAAGAGGTACAACCCTGCAGGATGGCTCACCTCTCCCTTGTTTCGCTGGCAAACATCGCACTCCCTGACATGCTGGAGTACGTCCTCCTTGAGGCCCTTCCATGAGAACCTCTCCCAAATAGCCCTATATGTCTTGGTGAACCCCTGATGGCCCGCCAATGGTGAATCATGTGAAGCCTGGAGTATATTCTTCTTGAGTTGAGACCCCTCAGTCAAGAAGATCCTGTCCCTGTAATAGATGATCTCATCGACCACCCTGTACCTGTCATCTGCTACCTGCCCATCCAGAACCTCGCATGCAAACCTATCCTTGGAGTACTCTACCGGCGGTCGAGCCCTCCAATCGGTGTCGAGCTCATAAGTGATAGCAGCGTAGGTCTACGAGAAGAGGCATTGCTTCCATTGTTCTGCCATGACATACTCTGTTAGTCAAAGTCATAGGCTTGGATCTTGCGATCACTCTCTGCTTGTCTCTCATAGCCTTGTTTTGCTCCAGAAAGTACCTCAAGCTGTTGTGATCTGATCTCACCCTGAATCTGCTGCCCACTAGATACTGCCGGTATTTGGCCAATGCATGCATGATGGCCAACATCTCCTTGTCGTATATGGAATACAACCTCTCGTGCGGAAGGAGCTTCCGGCTCTCAAAAGCTATCGGGTGACCGCCCTGCATCAAAACTGCACCAATCCCCTCTCCTGATGCATCACACTCGAGGACAAATGGCTGTGTGAAATCTGGCAATGCCAGCACGGGGCAGCTGCTCATCACCTCCTTGAGCTTATTAAAAGCTCGCTGTGCTGTGTCCGACCAACTGAATGCCCCCTTCCTCGTCAAATCTGTGAGGGGTGCAGCAAGCTGTGAGAAGCCCTTGACGAACTTCCTGTAGTATGTGCAAATGCCAATAAATCCCCGAAGCTCAGTCACATTCCTCGGCTCTGGCCAATCTCTGATGGCCCTGATCTTCTCCTCGTGGACTCTCACCCCGTCCACTCCTATAATGTACCCCAAGTACAGCATCTCCGTCAAGCCGAACTCACACTTGGAGAGCTTGGCATAGAACTGCTGCTCCTCCAAGATGCGCAAAACTATCTCAATGTGTTGGAGATGCTCCTCCCAAGTCCTGCTATATATAAGTATGTCATCGAAGAAGACCAGCACAAACTTCCTCAGATGACCCTTGAAAATGTCGTTCATGCACGACTGAAAGGTAGCGGGTGCATTGGTCAGCCCAAAAGGCATGACCAGAAACTCGAAGTGCCCATAATGACACCTGAAGGCGGTCTTGGGAATGTCCTGTTCCCTCACGCGTATCTGGTGGTACCCGGATCTCAAGTCAATCTTTGAGAAGAACCGTGCTCCTCTCAACTCGTCCATCAGCTCATCGATCCTGGGGATGGGGTACCTGTTCTTTAGGGTCTTCTTATTCAGAGCCCTGTAGTCAATGCACATCCGCAATGTGCCGTCCTTCTTCTTCACCAACACCACGGAAGAAGCAAAAGGACTCGTGCTCGGCAGAATGTGACCAAGGGCCAGCAACTCCTGAATAGCACGCTCTATCTCATCCCGATAGGCCTTGGGATGCCTATACGGTGTGGTGATCACTGCCTGTATACCCTGCTCAAGCTCAATAGTATGCTCAAACCCCCGATCCGGTGGCTGCCCTGGTGGAATATCCCCAAATACTGCGGCATACCTGTCGAGAATAGACTGTAGCTCAGGATGCACTGTCTGACTTGTATCCACTGCCTCTGAAGCCCGCAACTCTACGGCCCACTCTATGTCTCCCTTGCGGAAGGTTGCCTCCATCCTATGTGCCGACACTGTCTGAGGTGGGTATGTGTGCTGTCCCCGTATCTTCTCATGCCTCCCTATCTTGGGATCATCCCACTCCATCTCTAGGGCCTTCCAATCCGTCGTGACCTTCCCTAGAGTAATAAGCCACTGAACACCCAATATCATGTTGGTGTCAGGTATATCCACCACAAAGAAATGATCTGTCAATGTATAGGTACCCATCGTCACTGATAACTCGAGAACATACCGAGCACACACCATGGTCTGATCTCCTGGGACCAAAACGGAGAATCCGTCAAAACTCTCAGTCTGTATGCCTCTCCGCTCAACCATCTGTGCGTCAATAAAGTTGTGGGTGGCCCCACTATCAACCAAGACTGAGACCCGCTGTCCACATACTGTCCCCCGTACGCGCAGCGTCAAATATTTGGGAACTCCCCGCAATGCGGCTAGAGCTCCTCCAGTAGGTGCAAAGGATGCACCACCTGCCGCTGGTGGTGGAGGTGGTAAGGTCCCCTGCGCTGCATAACAATCTCCTGCCGCCACGTCATCCTCCTCATCCTCTTCCCCGCTGCTCTCGGAGAAGACCTCAATGAAATGTGCTTTCCCTGCAGCACACCTATGTCCCGGTGCCCATGGCTCCTGGCAAGTGAAGCACAACCGCTTCCTCCTCAGCTTTATCCTCGCCTCATCATCAAACTACCCTCGCCCAGGATTTGCCTTGGGAGGCGGAATCCTCGTGTCCTTCCCCTTAGGCTGGAAGGCCTGTCTCTGGGGGTAAGGTGTCCATGTCCTGGGTAAGACATCCTGTAAATCCCGAGTCCTGCTGATGGCATCCTGAAGTGTGGCTGGTCGAGTCGACCTGACTAGGCCACGAAGTGGCTCTGCTAACCCCTCCACAAACATGTAGACCATCCGGCCTGCGGATAGATCTGGCACCATCACTGAAACCCTCAAGAAATCTGAGATATATGTCTCTAGGCTCCCCGTCTTCTTGAGCTTTGTTAGCTCAATGAAGTGCTACTCCGGGTCCCTCCTGTCAAAACGCTCTATCACCCTCTGAGTAAACTCGGCATATGTCCCCACTGTAGAATGCTCGAGTGTAGTCATCCCATGAAACCACCAGTCCTGGGCCTCACCCTCCAGATGTAATGTTGCCACCTTAATGGCCTCTGACTGCGACATCTGGTTAAGCTGGAAATAGATATCCAACTTCTCTACCCAAGACTTTGCCGAACTGTTTGATGAGCCATCAAACGTGGGCAAATGAAATCTGCTAGCTGCGCGGTGGTCATCATGATGATGCCTGTGCCCTCTGTGATGATCACGGGGTCTAATGTCACGCTGGAGCTGGACAAAGTCTCTGAAAGTGATAGAATCTCGGAACTCCTGCCCGTATGCCCTGTACTCTGCAAAATAGGCACCCATCTAGGCAGGCTCAGGCTCTGGCTCCTGCTGCGCTCCTGCCCCTGTGTCCTCCGCTAGGAAAGTGGGCATAGTGGATCGCGTGGGTGCATGCGACGCCACGATGGGGATAGCATCACGTATCGGCATATGGTGTGACGTGCCTGATCCCTCTCCAACCTGAAAACCCCTCGGGGTTTCCCGCTGCCTAACCTCCAGCGCAGTGAGTCTCCGTGACATATCCTACATGTGTTGGAGGAGTGTCTCCCATCTCCTCGAACCCTCCTCGTCTGCCATAGGGCCCTGCTGCTCTGTGTCCCTCGCAGGCTGCTCCTGCTCTGAATCTGTCTCAGGCTGCTCCTGATCTGTGTCCACCACTAGAACACAGTCCTCCTCTCCGTGGGTGTTCTCCAACCCAAGGTCAACGTCTCTGTATTTCTTACCCCGGTGACTGTTATGGGATCTATCCCTCGGCCTCATAGACTGCTAGCTCCACAGGCTGAGCCAGGTCTATGCTCTGATACCACTGTAATATCCCCAATAGGAAATAGACAGTAATACACAGAAATACAAACATGCAAATATATAGGAAAAATGCCGGAACTAGAATATAGAGCAAGTACACATAAAAATACCAGAACGCTAAGCCATTTTATTAATTCTGAGAATACATGTATGGGTACAATAGATAATCAGAATAAGTGCACCTATCCTTGCACAAGGCAAGTGAAGAACCCTCTCAGAATAGGAAATGGCTACAATAGAAACTGCGTCCTAGCTGCTGGAGAAATTTGCCGTAGAATGTTGCTGCTGCAATGCACTGGAACTAGGGGCTGATCCCCTCACCGGAATGAGCTGAAAATCGGTAGACTGCCTGTACTCACTACTACGGACAAAACCCAGAAACCATGAAGCAAATGCACCACCTCCGAGAAACCACCCCTAAAGCCCTCCTCAAGGAAAACGCTGTCTCTCCCAAGCACAGCGCAGAGGCCCAAGAAGAATGCTGGAAAAGGGCCACAAATCCCTCTGCAAAACTCTCCAACTGAATAGACAATCCCTCCAAGCTGAAATACGCTGAGGACTCCACGAAAATCCCCCACAACAGAGCTGCACTAACACCAACTGCGTCCTCCCTCCTGGACTGCGCAGTCACTCCATGAGACCCAGCTCCTCTACAAAACGTCCACCAAAATCTCCTGCAAATCAACTGCTGGAACTGAAGGAATACCTTGCCGAGCAGGCACTCGAAGTCCCCCGGGGCCAAGGGCGAGATCTCCGACCGGAGACACTCAGTCGCACTAAACAGTGCTACAGACCGACTAAACAACCGGCGTGCTCAAGTAGACAGAAGTCTAGCTCACAATATCATCAACATATCAATAATGCCAAATGGAGTGAAACCCCCACCTTTTATAGTGCTAGCTCCCTCAAAACCCTAACTGCGTCCTTGAGCTCCTCCTATGCCTGCGCAGTTGCCTTTAGTCCCTACGTGAGGCCTCTCACATGTAACGTGTGGACCCCCAAGGCTTTCCCTTTAAGTGACAACGTTCATCTACTAGGAAGCACTTTATTTTATTAAAGTGAGTTGACCCCCTCTTTCTCACTTTTATTTATTAATTTAACTATAGGCGGCAAAACTATACAAAAATGAAATATTCCAATTAGCGGTGCTAATTAGGAATATTACAACACCACATTCCTCAAGGAACCTACCCCAAAAATATGTATATATCCACTTGTGGTAGGCTACAACTTTATTGAGGCACCAACGTTGAAAGTGTGTAAGAGACAACTTACTATAGGCTAGAACCTAATTGAGGCACCAACCTTGATAATAAGCAAGCTCCAACTTTCTCTAGGCTCCAACCTCAGTGGAGGCACCCACCTCCTTCTTAAACCTATTATGGAATTCTTTTCAAAATGGGGTCTGAAACCTTCTAGAGGTAGTTTGAGGATTAAAAAAAAAAAAATCGGGTCCAAAAAATATCATTTATTCCAGATAGCTATGAGATATTTTGTAATAAAATGCCTTTCCAATAATGAAAAAATGACATGAAATGGAGTGTGTATGTAAAACATATATTCCACTCTAAACTTGACCTTATTTATTTATCCACCATATTCAATAGGATGCCACATCGGCCTCGTTACTAATGAAAAATGGGATATCCATGTAAAGACTATGAAGAAAAATATAGAAGGGTAAAATTTGTAAATGTAGTTGAGAGTTGAAGAATTCAAACCTAACAGCATTTTGATATCGAGTTGTGTTATAAATAGGCCACTAGGAGGAAAAATAGTTACATTCTATTTGAGTGCATTTTTTATATAGTACAGTAAACTAGTTGAGATTTTATAGAGAGAGAGAAAAATAGAGATGGGTTTGTATTTTGTAGTATCCCATGGTATATAGGTTTCATGTTACCTTCTCCTTTGTATTTGCATTATTTCCATTCTAAAAAAACGAGCAGAGAAACCTTACCTTCCAACTAGGCTTTATTCAGAAAGGTTTTCCTAAATAATATATTGGTGTTCATTTTTACGAGTGCGTTCCTATATTTTACTATTTTATATTTTCAACATTTTATGCATAAACAATAAAATCAATAATAATATCTATAATCTAAGTGAATTAACCCTTCGTGCTAGAGGTTTCAATTTATTTTCATATATTTATTGTGATAAACTATCTATTGGAATAATCATGGTACTTTACATATCATATTGGTATAATAGCATGTATCTTTGGGAATTTGTGGTAAATTTTAGAAGATACAAGAAATCATTTAAAGAGGAACCCATAAAACCATAAATACAAGAAATAATTTGAATAGGAACCCATAAAACCGTAGCCATGACCAACTAATCTATTTGTAATAACCCTCAAGATTGGGAAAAGGAGTGATTTGGAAGTATAGGACATAGATATTTGTTGTAATATGAACCCCCTTATAGCATCTCTCGAAAACAAGTTTGGAATCAGAGAAGAAAGAGGTTCTAATTGAGAGGTCATATCAA
Source organism: Pinus albicaulis (assembly GCA_034641835.2). Taxonomy (NCBI): domain Eukaryota; kingdom Viridiplantae; phylum Streptophyta; class Pinopsida; order Pinales; family Pinaceae; genus Pinus; species Pinus albicaulis. The sequence continues at coordinate 545,577,081 of CM076582.1, read as the reverse complement.
AGAGAAAAATGGGGGATTAGGAATAATCAAAGGATTTTAGAAAAGAACCCGAAAAAGAGTAATCGATTTTGATATTGAGTGCGGGTCTCAAGAAAAATTCTCATTTGTATTTGCATTATTTCCATTAGAAACAAAAGAGAGCAGAGAAACCTTACATTCCAACTAGGTTTTTTCAGAAATGTTTTTTAAAATCATATATTTGTTTTCATTTTTATCGGTGTGTGCCTATATTTCACTAGTCTATATTTTCCACATTTTATTTATTTCATGAATAAAAAATAAAATAAATAATAATAGATCTATAATCTAAATAAATTAACCCTTCATGCTAGAGGTTTCAATTTGTTTTAATAGATTTATTGTGATAAATGATCTATTGGAATAGTCATGGTACTTTATAGATCATATGGGTATAAGAGCATGTTTCTTTGGGCTTTTGTGGGAAGTTTTAGAAGATAGAAGAAACCATTTGAGGAAGAACTGAGAAAACCATAGCCATGGCCAACAAATTTGTTTATAATAACCCTCAATATTGGGAAACGAAGGGATTGTCAAGGCTGGAACTGTAGGTCATAGATATTTGTTGTAATATAAACCTCATGATGGAAGCTCTAGAAAGCAAGTTTGTAATCAGAGAAGATAGAGGTTCTAACTCAGAGGTCATATCAAAGGGAAAATGAGGGGATTAGGAATAACCAAAGGATTCTAGAAAAGAACCTGAAAAAGAGTAATCGATTTTAAGTGCCATGAACCATTCACAATGCCTCTTTAAGATGGAATTAAAGGTGGAATTCAGGTAGTATAAAGGTGATGTCGATGCTTTGAAACTAAATCAAGTGTTGTAATAGTCATATTTTTACTTTAATGTTCACCATATATATGAGGAACCGAACTTTTCAATTTCTTGTTTAAAATTACACAACCATAAACTGACCTAGTGGGAAATCCATATGGAGATCCTTAGGATAGAAAGGGATCATCTAGTATCTAGGTGGGAAGATTTTAAAAGTATCATTAAGCATTAATTCTACCTATCATCAAGAATGTACAGGACCATGTTATCTAAAGGCATTACTTCAAGAAGTGGTGAGGCTAGTGTATAGAGTGTATAAGATTATCCAAAAAGAAGGCAATAATGTTGGTATCTTGCCCAAAAAAACAAATGTACTCCTCAAGTATATGGAATCTCTACCTAGCCATTAGTGAAATCAAGTGATGATGTTGAAACCCAAAATGATGGATGAGGCTTGTGTATATGCAAATTACCTAGAAATTATGAGCCATAAAAAGGGAAGTTAGGTCATTCGAAAGAGAAGGAACATTACGAAGCTTCCGAGGGGAAGAAGAAGTGAAAAGGGGAAAGGACAAGAAGAAAAAACTTACAACACACTAGTGCAAAGATCCTAACAACCACTACAACATTGATGGTCACATAGAGGAGAAGTGTTGGAAATTCCACCCAAATTTGAACCTCAAGAAGGATGGTAAGAAAATAATCTCATCACCATGCATTTGAGTAACCAAGTGGAAAGAAACTATAAAATGGAAGAAAATATTTTCTACACCTCTTTGTCGAAGGAGATTAATCTTATTTTCCTTCATTGACAAGAATGTGGAAAATATAGCAAGAAAGGCTCAATTTGACTTTCTCTTGGTCAAATTGAGAAAATTTGAATTTCCACATCAACAGACAACTTGGAGGGAGTGATGAGCTCGGAACTGAGCTCCGTCATTTCGGAGGCGGAGATTGAAGGGGTGATGAAAGAGGTGGACTCCAACAAATACGGCTTCATCAACTTCGACGAGTTCGTGGAGGCCAACTCCAAGAACCTCAAAGCCGCCCGTCTCATGCGAGACTCCGCTTCAGCTATGCAATGTGCCGCCCTGCCCGGCCGCCTGGAGCTGGAGGACGTGTTCCACAAGTTCGACACCAACGGCGACGGCAAAATATCGAAATATGAACTGAGCGCCATTCTCAAGTGCAGTGCTACGGTGGAGGAGATTGATGGCGTGATGAAGGACGTGGACTCCAACAAAGACGGCTTCATCAGCTTCGACGAGTTCGTGGCCGCCAACACCAACGACCTCAACGTTGCCCGTTCATGCGAGGCACGGCAGGGAGAATTGACGCCCACCCTCTCTAATTAATAAATACTCCCCCTACCTCACTCAGCGCTTAACGCTTAACTCTATCCGTATATGAGGTGAGGTGAGGGCTTAATGCATGCATGCATGTACTTTTAGGGTTTCTCAACTCATGTCTATTTGCTGAAGGTTTAAATATATGCACATATATTTAAATTAACTTACGATCTTCATGTGATTCCATGCATGTTAATCTTTTTACTTCTTGTTTCGAAACTGTGATAACTATAACTACGTTGTTGTTTGTCAAAATAATCACGTGAATTGATAAGTTTTACGTTGCTGTTTGTTCTCCAAACAAACAAATATCATATGAATAATTTTATAATCTTTCGTGTGAACATATATAAAAAATTTCATGTGGATATATATAAATTAATAATTTTTCTTTCCTGTGAGAGTTTCACTCTATAAATAAATGCTAGAAAACAAGAAAGTCTCCCCCTAGAATTCCCATCTCTATGTATAGTCATATAAAACCCTCGAGCATTAATTTAGATCCATCCCTACATCATACAACATAAAATTTAGATGCATGCAATGGAAAATTTTCATTAGTATCAATTAATTAAGGATTTTTTAGTCACCCATGGGAAGAACATATGCTTGTGGGCGATTGTAGAGAAATAACTTATGCTGTAGAGAATATTACTGAGGGGAGGCCATAGCAAGGTTTATTAAGTTAAGTTTCCAAAATACTATGAGTAGTAGTATATTTTTATAAACTCTCATGAAAGAGTAAAAAAATAACTTATTTTGTTGGATGTCAAAGTCACAATGCCCTAATCATGCAAGTAAAGATTTGGGTTAGCTAAATGGACTTCAACATATTGATGTACATAGTCTATAACAATGTTGAAAATTAATGAAAGTTCACTCTATTCAAGAACCTCTCCATACACTTTAAGAAAGTGATTAGTATATGAGGAAAACTTATGACCATATTTGGTTCTAAAAAGGAATATCATAGATGCATGGAACTAGATGTGAAGTGAAGCATAACTTTTTGAATAGTGTTTCATGCTCCTTTTACTCTTATTTTACCGTTTCTTTATAAATTAAATTTTGATATTGTTATTATGTTCCATTAATGAATGCAGTGCATCAAAATTAGTCTAGTTGTGATCATTTTGTTGTTATGGTTGTTTATTTAATAATATTATGATGTTATAATATGCTTACAAAATAATTCTTTTGTGTGCATTGAGTTGAATGGAGGAAGAAGATCAGTAAGGATAGTTTCAAAGTAAAATTTCCACTCAAAATAATATCTAATTATTTCGAGTTCCTATATTAGTGTGAAATAAAATAAATAAGGTCATGAATAGGTTTCTCTACTATGCAACAAATGTGAAGATAAAAAAACCCTCGTCATATTCATATCCAAGGAATGCTTAAATTTTAGTGGGGTTCCCATGTGAATGAGATAGATAAAGTAATTGTTAAGTACTATGAGTGCATTCCACTTAGTTAAGAGTCTACATTGAATATTTACTTGTGTGAGAAAGCACATGAATCCTTAATTACTCTTCTACAACCATAATTAAACTTATTATTCATCTTCCTTAGTTGGAAGCTAACATTTTCATTATATATCTCAAAGGTGTTGTCATGCAATATTTAAGACAAGCACTGAAATGAATTAAAACCTTTATTTTAAAAACATTATTAGTGTTTCGAATATTTTTATAACCAAAAAATGAAACAACATGACCAATGCTTTTAATTTTTTGAATGAAGTCTTTGAGGGTTTGTCTAGCTATAAGAAAGTTGATACCAAAGTTGAGATATCTCAGACATACTAAGAAATATATTGTAAAGAAAAGATAAAATACTTAAGGCTTCAAAGCCTATTCGATTAAAATCAAAGGGAATTCTCTCAATATCACTAGTGTCAATGGCCATGTATTACGTACAACAATTACCATCTCACTACATTCTATTAGCTAGTATGCATAGGGAAATGAAAGCCTTATTGTTTATGACTTTATGCCAAGTATATATATACATTGAAGAGGACCTTCACATTGATGAGCATAAACTTGTGCTTTCATATGAATAGATATTGGAAATAGTTTTCAAGTTGCATAAGCATTAGACTAGCCTACCTTTCCTAACTGATATGTATCCCAAAAAATGGGCATCTTGAGAAAACACATATGTTTGTGACAACATAGATGGGGTGTTTTTAGATTACACTATACTCTAATTAGACTTGTCACTTAAGTAAAATGGCTTCAAATATTTCTCATATATATAAGTGCATACTTTCCACAAAAAGATTAGAGAATGGAATAGTCAAAAATAAATTGAATCTATGAATGTAGAAATAAATTGATAATTTCTTGAAAGATAAGAGAAGAAAAAAGTATCATATTTGTTTCTAACCACTAGAATAAATTATATCTATCTTCTCATACTATACAAAGAGTTTTTTTTTTTTTTTAAATAGTATTCAATTCCTTGATGGCAAGAGTAAATAGGAAATTGATACTACATGTAAGATAATATTCCTCCAAGCTTTATTTTTGGAAGATAATTGATCCAACGATGTCTGGGCATGTAATTTCTATGGTTTATTTTCGATAGAATATTATAATGATCAGTGGGTAGAGGAAGTTATCTTAGAGTTCTTATAGTGTTTTCATCTCATAAGACACCCTAAATTATGTTAAATTAAAGTCAATTTTTATTAAAGTCAATTTTAAATTAAAGTCAATTAAAAATTCCTCGACAGAGATGGCACAAAAACACTTCTTTCGTTAAACTTAAAAATCTATTACAAAATTCCTCAGAAATGTTGTTCTGGCCTTTTAAAAAAAAACTTCTTTGACTGCTACAAAAAAACAGTGCTTTCTTTCAATTTTTTTCTCTATCTTCATAAAAAAAAATACACACATTATAAACACTATTTTCTGCCTTCTAGCATTTCCACACAACAGTTCATTCATTTACAACTGCTCTCTTTGTTTTTCATACAGAGCCTCACTCTGTTTTTCAACACACTGTCACTTTTGCCTCTGCTGGCTTTTTCAATAATACACACGGTCATCAACATTGCCTTCAGGCCTTTTTCTCATTTTTATATGACCAAAAAAGAAATCAAATTATTTAACTTATATATATATTATAAAATTTAGAAGTTTCTTATATAGATATATATATATATATATATATATATATATATATATATATATATATATATATATTTCTGAAGTCAAATGACTTTGATACAATATCTGTCTCAGCTTTTAAAAATTAGAAATTTAAACCTAAGTTCTTAAACCATTGTCACGGACTTCAAGTCAAAAATTAAATCCTAATCTCAGAGAAATCTTCAAGAACATTGTTGTTCCCCTCAATTGATCGAAAAAATCATCAATCCTCGACAACGAATACTTATTCTCCCTGAATAGTCTCTCGAACTCACTCCAAGTAAACTCCTCCTCATAAATATTTCTAACGTTCTTTACATATTCACACCAAATATATGATTTACCTTTAAGACTGAATGTAGATATCGCTGCCTTCATGTTCTCTGAGTAATCATGCAATATGAAGAATTTAATCATTTCAATCAACCATGCTTCTGCATCCTGTGTTTTCTTCATTTACCCATCGAATGTAGGTGGCTTTTATTTCTTGAACTCATCTGGAAAATATCCCCTATCATTCCTCCTATAAGGTTGATAACAATGATGACCATGATACCTATCAGAACTAGAATGAGAATACTACCTCTGTCCATCACCCCTCCTTTCTGGAGTATCCAAGACTTGACATCCCTACTTGTGTCATCTCTATCTGACTTTTGCCCACTATGGCGTCTACTTCCACAGGCCCCATTAGTCATATCCTCCTATTCCTGCATGAATTTTTCATTATCTGCTTTTCAAATCCTTAGTTCCTCCTTCAAACTACTCAATGTGTATGCTAAGTCAGAAGAGTTCCCAAAACCACGCTACTCATCTAATTCATAGGGAGAATCTATGTATTCTACCATATTTTTATTCATATTTTACCTCTTCTTCCTGCAAGGTATATTATGTCAGATAAACAAAATCATAAACAAACTAGCGTACCTTAGTATAGCTCGAAGAGGACATCTAGTCTGCAAGACCAATTCCATATTCCAAGCATGAATGTGGGATCTCAGAGAACAAATAAATCAAAACCAAACCATAGTTTCCAGAGGCCAAACAACCTCAACCCTCAATCGGTGATTCCACCTCATGGTCGAAAATCACTAACCATCACCATATTGGTCTCTACCCAAGCTATCTAGGGCTCCAACGCATTTTTTCCAACCAGGGCTTCTAGGACTATTAACTCAACCCATAGTTGTTGTCACGCTTTGAGAGTATTTGTCCAACCAGGGCTTCCAAGACTAGTAACTCAACCCACCAAGGGATTCCTGAGCATTTCTCCAACTAAGGCTTACGAGGAGCTAGTAGCTCAACCCATAACCGAAGGCACAAGAAAACGAACCGGAAAAAAAAAGTAAAACGCACAACGACATGGTTATCCGAAATAGCAAGGCAAGGCAAAACCATTTCATTAATCCATGCAATCTTCCCATCTTTAGTAGAAAATCATAATGAAATAACCACATGATATGCCATGCATGCAAAACTAGTAAGAGAACAAATTGTAGCTCTCAATGCAGAAAAATAAAAAAAAACCGATTATAGCGATTTGTCTCATTGTCCTCTTGCTTTCCTACTTTTGTTTTTCAACTGCTGCTCCAAATTCCAATTATGCCGCACTCTTCCAAGAGTTTTCTAAGAAACTCAAAGTGTCCAAGAGTATGAGAGAGAGAATAGAATGACAGCTCCAAAACTGAACTGAAAAAAGTTTGTGCAAAAGCTACCAACTGATCCTCATAAGCGTTTTTATCAATGAGGCCTCTAATTTCTTCATTTTCCCATTATTTTCCTTCATTTTCCTCCTTATATGCAACCTGTGACCTTTCACCTCCCTTTTCACCTAGTTTCCATTATTTTCATAACTAAAATACCAATAAATGCCTCATGAATTTCTAAAGCCTTTTCCATTTCCTTTTCCGACTTCCATAACCATTAATAAACCGAAATGAACACCCACTAAGATTTTTTTCTCAACATTCTACATAGAATATGTGTCCCATGACCAAGGTCTACTTTTACCTTTACTAACTTTTACATTGATTTTTGATTAGGGCTATTACAACTTTCTGCTACAGTGGTAGCTTCAACCTTTAATTCTTCATCAAACATGGCACTTTTCATATTTCCACAATCAATCCCTGTTTTGAAAAATGGAGTACAAATTTTCATTAACATAATTTTCCTCCACTCTACGGTGGGATATTCAAGCATGCATGTGCTCATTAACAATTTCAACTTTACCAAATTCATCACTTTTTGTTGGATTCATGAGAGACTCTCATTCAACTCTACAAAGCATTAATTCAAATGAAAAATTGTATTTTTTATTCTCAAACTTAAATGCTTTAAACTCTAATGTAAATAGGTCATCATAAACTACAATCATACCAACTAGATCACACATTTCATTGACTTCTTTATTGGAATCTTCACCATGTAAAACACGTAAATTGCAGAGAAATAACACATAGAAAACACATTACACAATAGCTCATAATGGATTTAACCCCTCGCGGGCTACATCTCCATCAAACTTTTGCAATGGCTAGGCCCTCTTTGGATTAATTGTAATTTTATGATTACATGCACCTATAGTGCTCCAATGGATTTCAAACCTACTCCATTGGATTCATAAGACTCAGAAACCTCAAAATAGACTCTTGGAGCTCTGCAAATGGTCTTCAGGTGATCTAGACATGGCCTCCCCTCCTCGTGGCCCTAGCTCCAATGTGCTCCAATGGCTCTGAAACCTACACCATCATTCTCATAGCATCCAAATCATCTAGGAATGACTCTTTATAAGCCAAAATTAGTCAAAAAATGCTCCATTTATGCCTCATTCAATTTTGACCAAGGAAACCCCTCTAAATCTCAAGAGAACTCTAGTTAGCACTGTCAAAAATGGAGGTGGCGCCACAAATAGCGGACCTTCCAAACTGGTCGCTGAATTAATATCAGGATTAATTAGCGTTAAGTTTGGTTTATTTGGTGCTTAGGCACATTAAGCACGTTTTAATTAATATGTGTTTAAATTTTAACCCTACCAATTGCAAATGGGCCTCCACCTTTGGTCGTGTGCGTATGGTCCTGTGGTCAGGGGGCTAGCCCCCTCCTTACCACTGCCAGTTCATTTATATGAATTCAAATATATATCAAACCCCATACCTATAAAGATCTAAAGTGGTGTTCTAATGGTATGGCTCGTGGTTAGTGCGGGGGAGGTCGTGAGTTTGAACCCAACCTCTGCCCTTCCACGAATAAATAATTTTTTCCACCAAATCATAATGTAAATTTTACTTGGACTTAAGAGAAAATTTTGGCATTTCACGGAGAGGGGGCACGTGGCAGCCTCCAGGCTTTGTCCTCTTCCCACTGGCTTAAAATTAAACCAACACAAATGAAACAAATCACCCACACTTCATCCAACCACAGATTGACACTTGGCACAGTGTCTTGCGAAAAATTTTAGTTGTTTAGGAAAATGAACAACATCCTCTATATTCCTCATATAGACTCTATTTTGAGTGAAACGAATTGCACCGTATTCCTCGCGATGAGGCATATCTGGTAGTTCTTGTTTGGATTGATTTTGAGTACTTTGAATTTTTAGGAAATTGCCCGTAGTCCAGATTCCGATCACTTACCTAAGCCAAAAACAAAAATTGTCAACATTTTCATTGTGGGTTTTATCTTCTACCATTTAATAATGGATACTTTTTAATCCCCACTGGATTGTAAAATAGGTATAGCATTTTTTCTCACAAATACATGGTTGGTTAAAAATCATTACAACAAATTTGCTTGATTGATAAAATTTTAACCAAAATATTTAATATTTAATTTCACTAATTTTCAATCTATTTTAAAAATAAATATCCTACCTCTGTCCAATAGGCTCAACCAATTCAATCAATGAAAGCTAGATCGAGGTATGGTTAAATTGAGCATTTGTACTTGGTGACAAATGACATAAGGTCAACATGTATAGGATTAAAACACCTTTTTACCCTCTATTGAGGCTCTAACACTTGATCAAGGTCTATACCTTATTTGAGGGGTTTAATTAACCATCAAAAATAGCTCAATTAACGATCTAGTGGATCTAATACAAACCATTGTTACAAAAATCATATAGTGAGTGGATGAAAGACTTAAGACTCAATTAAGAACCTGAAAATTACTTAGATCAAGGGTTTGTGAAAATCATTTTCACCCACCTCCCTTACCAAAAAATGCATCATAGATTGATGGATTAAGCAATCAAATTTCTTCTAATATAATAAATATTTCTATTTTTTTTCCATGCCTATATAGTAACATTTAAGACTACATTTTATTGATTAAAATAAGAGATATATACCCAAAAATAAATTTCTAGATGGAAATAGGAGAGGTGATGGGAGTGATGCAACCCACATGAAGTTTGGGACAAAGGAAATACCATCTATTTTTACCCATATCCATATCCACTAAACTACCTCTGCATCTGCAACATGTCCATGATAATAAAAGAAGCCTGTCTAACTTTTCCAAGAAATCATAAACTAAAAACAATTGTGGGTCTTTGGTGAAGATCTACCCTCCTCAAGATCCAATGGAAGAAGTGAGAGAGGGAGGCTTTAACACACAGTTTTGAGATTTTATATGCTACTAAACATGAAATGTAAAGAGATTAACTACTGCATCATGGAATGTAAAGAGATTAACTACTACAACATGAAATGGAAACATCACGCTACTATAGGTTTTTCACTCTATATTATTAGACAATGATTGAGTTGAAGTTGCATTATGGTTGAATCTAATAGAGGCTCCATGATACATTTCATAGAGAGTAGATACCCTTTTAATATAATCCGTTATCCTTATGAAAGTATGAAAAATTGTTATTGGGGGTGAATCAATGTGAGAGAAATTTAACCATTTCACGACTTTTTATTAATGAACAATTAATTATCAATCAATCATAACAGTTTGCATCATATCAATAAATAAATAAATGCATCATGAAGTTATTATCACATCAATAAGACATCAATAAGCCATCACATCAACACATGAAGAAACAATATTTTATGTGGAAACCCATACGGAATAGAACCACAATATATATTTCTTCTTCTTCTTCTTCAATTCATTATATCAATTTTGTAGGCACCACATTCCTCGAGGAATACCCCAAAAATGTATATATCCACTTGTAGTGGCTAACTTTATTGAGGCACTAACGTTGAGAGTGTGCAAGGAACCAACTTACTATAGGCTAGAACCTAATTGAGGCACCAACCTTGATAATAAGCAAGCTCAACTTTCTCACCAACCCCCACCTCCGGTCAAGGCACCACACACATCTTAAACCTCTTATGGACTGTTTTCCAGGAAGGGAGTGCAAAACCTTCTAAGTAGTTTGAGAGGTTTTAATAATGTTTTTTTTAGTCCAAAGAATATAATTTATTCGAGATACCTTGGAGTTAATTTGCAATCAAATACCTTTCCAATAATTCAATGACATGAAATGGAGTGTGTATGTAAAACATGTATGCCTACACTCCAAGGTGACCTTTGTTGCTTTATCAAACATATTCAATAGGATGCCACATCAACCTCATTACTAATGAAAAATGGGATAGACATGTAAATACTATGAAGAAAAATATAGAAGGGTAAAATTTGTAAATCTACTTGAGAGTTGAAGAATTCAAACCTAACACTAGTTTGATATCGAGTTGTGCTATAACTAGGCTACTAGGAGGAAAAACAATTACATTCTATTTGAGTGCATTTTTTTTATATAGTACAATAAATTTGCTAAGATGTGATAGAGAGAGAGAGAGAGAGAGAGAAATAGAGGTGGTTTTGTATTTTTTAGTATCCCGAGATACATAGTTCTCACATTACCTTCTCCTTTGTATTTGCATTATTTCCATTCTAAAAAAAAGGGAGCAGAGAACTATATATATTCTGAAAGGTTTTCCTAAAGAATATATTTGTATTCATTTGTTTTAGTGTGTGCCTATATTTCACTATTTTATATTTTCCACATTTTATGTATTGCGTGAATAAACAATAAAATCAATAATAATATATCTATAATATAAGTGAATTAACCCTTCATGCTAGAGGTTTCAATTTGTTTTAATAGATTTATTGTGATGAACTATCTATTGGAATAATCATTGTAATTTATAGAGCATACTCGTATAAGAGAAAATTTCCTTGGGAATTTGTGGGAAGTTTTAGAAGATACAAGAAATCATTTGAACAACAACCCATAAAACCCTGGCCATGGGCAACTAATCTATTTATAATAACCCTCAAGATTGGGAAAAGGAGAGATCATGAAGGCTAGAAGTGTAGGTTATAGATATTTGCTGTAATATGAACCTCCTTATGGCATCTCTCGGAAACAAGTTTGGAATCAGAGAAGAAAGAGGTTCTAATTCAGAGGTCATATCAAAGAGAAAATTGGGGGATTAGGAAGAAATCAAGGTTTGAAAGCTTCCTAAAAAGAGTAATGCGATTTGAGAGTGCGGTCTAAGTAACCTTCTCCTTTTGTATTTGCATTATTTCTGTTCTGGAGAAAGACATGAGAGAAACCTTACCTTCCAACTAGGTTTCTTTTTATCGGTGTGTGCCTATATTTCACTAGTATATATTTTCCAAATGTTATGTATTGCATGCATAAAAAATAAATCAATAATACTATATGTACAATCTAAATAAATTAACCCTTCATGCTAGATGTTTCGATTTATTTTACTATATTTATTGTGATAAACTATTTATTGGAATAATCATGGTACTTTACTGATCATATTGTATAAGAGCATGTTTCTTTGGGAATTTATTGGAAGTTTTAGAAGATACAAGAAACCATTTTAGCAAGAACCCATAAAACCATAGCCATGAACAATTGATTTGTTTATAATAACCCTCAAGATTCGAAAAAGGAGAGATTATCAAGGCTCGAATTGTAGGTCATAGATATATTATTGTTATATGAACCTCCTTATGTCAGCTATAGAAAGAAAGTTTGTAATCATAGAAGACAGAGGTTGTAGTTCAGAGCTCATATCAAATGGAAAATGAGGGGATTAGGAATAACCAAAGGATTCTAGAAAAGAACCTGAAAAAGAGTAATCGATTTTGAGTGCCATGAACCATTCACAATGCCTCTTGTTAGCACTCAAATCTACCTCAGGCTGAAATGAAGCAAAACTCAAGGCTACATCAAACCACGCTCAGCCTCATAGCTAGCCCTACGAGGACAGGAGAGGGCTCTCTCCGTCAATCTCGAGAAAATAAGAAATAGGATGCGAGATGACTTACAATAAGAATTGATTTTAGGCTAGTAAAGAGATAGGTATGTTTGATTTTTGGTTTTTTGGGTTTTCGCTGGAGTAATGGGAAAACAAATTTTGGGTCCGGGGATAAGGTCAGACCTTTGCAGGGTTCAAACTGGGGCGAGGTAGGTGATGATCTTGATGCTTTAAATTGGATTTATGGATAGATTAGACCGACGAGGAGCTGAAGAGGGCAAAGAAGAACTTGGATCCTCTCCAAACAGCTGAAAACATATAGAACTAACCGAATTCAAAGGCTAAGCACTGTAAACAATGGATTCAACCTTAATCACTCATTCAATTTAGTTCAGAAGCATAATGAGACGATGGCATACATTAAACATGAAGAAACTTACAATAAACAAAGGAGAAACATCATCAAGAACAGAACACCACAAGGATCCCAACAAGTGCCGCAAAACCCCTGATCTTTCCTTAGCCAAAATATGAAAAATATGTACAATGGTATCAAAAGTATCCCAAGAGTCCAACCTGTAGAATGCCTCATAAATTACAATATATAGATCACTCTAACACCTTTCCCCACCTCTAGGGGTCGAATTCCCTCTTCAGGGATCAGTTTCAACCAATTCTAATCATGGAACTACAATCTAGGCATCTAACAACTTGCCTCTAAAAGAGTGGAAACTGATCCATTACATGATTTTTTACTCATTTGAGAGTGAATCTTCTAGAAGAGATAAAAACAAGCCAAAGTTACATATCAAACATGAATTTACATCATAAAAACCCAAGAATTCTATCCATAGGCAAAACTGGTCCAAAATAGGCGAAATACTGAGCTGGCAGCTGAAAACTCAAAAAAATCTCAAGGTGGGTCGCTCCTGAACTGCGTGGGTCGCTCATGTTCCAGGCTGATTTTGAGGTAGCTCCCGACATCCAAATTGAGATCATGATAGCTCGTTGGAAAGCCCTGGATGTCTAATTTCCAACCCAAGTGGAATTTCTGAATTTGGAGTTGATTTGACCCTCAAAAACCTCATTCTCCCAGAGGTACTTCCTGCTGGTGCAAAAGGTGGCAGCAAGGTGGTTTTCATGGTGTTTTTGAGCTGTTTGACCATCCAGATTTTGTTGAAATGATAAGTTGACTTCAGAGGATGCATAATTAACCATGAAAAATCCAAAAATGTAAAAATCTCCTCCAGCAAGTGTCCCAAAAAAATGCGAGCGCATGAGCGCGCGACCCATGTAGCTGCAAAACCTGTTTTTTAGACCAAAAATTTGAAAATGACAAAATTTTCTCCGAATTTGCCCAAATTCGGAGCGGAGGTCCTCCATCATGTGTCTTGCCCAATCAATGAAGCCTCGGCCAAAATCCGAAGTGGATTAGGCCTTTTCCGCTGTCGAAGTGCCTTGCGCAACCTCCTTTTCATGATCCTCATCCTCGCTTTGCAAACATGCATGCGAGCCCAGTAATGGCCTTTCATGTGGCGAAGCATGTCTTTGTCTCGATTGGCCTTCGCCAACATCTTCTCCAGATGTATATTTACCCGCGTGAGTACAGTATCTCTGTCAGCTGGTGTCATGTCACCGGGCCTCTTTCGATTCCACTGTCTGTCCTCACGGATTTGGCGCACCTCATAAAATGTGAGCTCATCCTCGAGCTGTTTGTTGCGCTGTTCCAAATAGTTAATCACCCACTGAGCCTTCTGCAATTGGTCTTTCAGCTGGTCATTCTCGGCCCTTTGCTCCTGGATGACTTCCCTCAGCTTCGAGCTGGGAGAGCCCATATCAACATCAATGACTGTCATATCGGTGTCCCGGCCTCCTGATGGGCCCTCATCATGCATGGGCCTCTTGCCCCTGTCTTGTACCTGTACCTGCACTGAAGAAGAAAGCGAGACCCTTTCCACATCACGTGGAGATAATACTCGCCGTGTCGATGAAGTCAGCAGGACCCCTTCCACCTCACGTGGAGATAGTACCCGCCGTGTCGCTGCAAATAAGGCCCTGTGGCCTCGCTGATATGTCTGAACCAAAGGAGTGATAATATGCTCAACCTCAAGCATGTCCGGCTGGTGTGAGGGCTCTCCTGCATCATGAACCGCCTCAGGAGGCTGCTGTGGCACTCTGAAAAAGTCTCTAGAAATGAAATCTTCCCAAGTGATGCCCTGCTCTGCCAACTGATGTGACACCAAGATTTTGATCAAAGCGAAATGATATATACTCCTGTACTGCTGCACTGGGCTCGTCTTCTTCTGCACAAATGTAACCATCCTCTCTATGTTGCGGTGTATGAAATATGTAATATTCATCATACGCACCCTTGTGAAGTGCATCAGCAAACGAACATGATATGAGAAAAGACGAGCATACCTACCCTCACAACTAAAATACTGAATGATGAGCCTCATGAGTGGTGCATACTCATCTCTCAAGAATCTGAATGGAAAAACTCTGCTCAAGTAAGCCACATATCCAGTTTTAAAGTATGGCTCATAGTGAAATTTCTCTAACTGCTTACCCTTGCTCCATTCCTCGCCTATGTTCGGTATGCCAATGGCTTGAGCAATAGTCAAAGGTGATACAATGAAATCAACCCCAGCAAGGTTTACCCGATCACCCCGTAAATGAAGAACAAACAGACGTGCTAATTCACGATGAGGTCGGGTTTGTACAACCATCTCACAAAATATGAAACATGACAAGAATCGAAAACAATCCATAGCTAATGGACATGCCTGCAACCGAGCCAAAGAAGTAGGCTCCTCTCTGCGGTGATCACCACTTCTATTTTCTCTGCGGGAACCCCGTAGCACATTACCTTCAGCCACCGAATCACTGCCTGACCCTGGCTCATATTCTGACTCTGTCTCTGACATATCTCTGATCAAGCTTTTGGCAATGTGTATACTGACATGAATGCAGTGAAAGCAAAATTAGGATGTATGTTTTAACACCCAACCAATATTCCCACCGTCAAAGCACCATCAAGGAATCAAATCATGGATAAAATCTCAGCTTTAAATGGATTGGAAAAGGCACAATCTCTGTTTTGAATGCAAACTAAATTTTGACCAAATGGGAGCAGGCAACCTTCAAAAGTTTGAACACATCTAGTCAAAGGAGAGCATGGCATTAATAGTAATATGTTTGTCTATGAGTAATGATCATAAAGGTTTCAATGGGCAATTTGAAACAAAGTTATGAGCATATTTTTACATTGGGTAGTGAGACTCATTACAAACACAGTCAACATGGCACAAAGGGTTTTATCATGGTATAGTAATAGCAATGGTTAATATGGCTAAATGGGCATGAGAGCAATATGACTTTAATGTTATATGGAAGGCTGGACATATCACTGCTTTAAGATAGCAAACACATTCTTTCCACCATTCATTTTCATTTCAAAGCCTGAAACCAATAATACTATGACTGTGGGGTTTTGAATCCTCCATCTGAATATTTGAAACCACCAATGATGCCACAAATGCGTTCAAAAACATCAAACAATGGATAGAAACCTGTTTGAAGGCAGCTTGAGTCAATTCCAAGCCAAACTGGGCGCTCAAACTAAATTTCGAAACCCTGTGTCTGCGTGGGTCGCGCAGCCTCTGCGTGGGTCGCTCGGCCCAGGTGGGTCGCGCACCTTGCAAACTTGCACTGCTGAACTGACCTGCGTGGGTCGCTCTGCCCAGGTGGGTCGCTCGGCCTCCACGTGGGTCGCTCGGCCCAATCAACACTGCCCACGCAACTTAAAACTCTGAAATCGGCCCTCCAAACTTCAAACACGATTTGGGAGCTATGAATTGGTTCAAATGAAACTTGTTTGGCTTTTATACATGTCACAAATATCTTCACAATCAGATTTTATTTCAAATCTAATTTCAAACCCATATTACAAATGTTTTTTGTAATTTCACTTTTGGCTTTTCAAATACAAACTTCCTTTGGCTTTTTTGAGGTCGATACTAATGATTTTGCTGTCTTCTTGCAGGGATATGGCTATCTTGGCTAGAGAAAATACCAGGGGTCTGCTTTTGACAATGTCTTCATGGCGGAACAATTACAATTTATTACAAAATGATAATGACAAATTTCTAGTTCCAAAACAGAGTTTTGGACTAGAAATATATTTTTTTTAAAATGCTGATGATAATAAAAATAGAAATCACAAGTACTGGACTTTCCTCACCTTGCAGGCATTATGACTAGTATATAAATGACTCAAAAACCCTAGACACCAAGACCTAGGACACTTATTGACATTTTTAATGACCATATATATAATGACAATAACTATGAATAATTTTTTTTTGAGGAAAAGTTTTTTAAAATAGCGCTGCAGGTATAAACATGAGGAAACATAGGACGACAGACCCCTTCGTCAGTTCATGGCATGATCCTAGTGAAATGCAACGAATTGGAACAAGCGAGACACCTAATAATGAATATGCAAAAGACAAAATGATCACTGACGGAGGGCTGCAAGGACCGACTCTAACATTGGCTCCAATGGGGATGGTGGCTCCATGGAGATGCCAAGAACAACAGATCTCTGGGGGAGTCAGACAGTGCCTCTCATCCATTGGGCGATGGAATCATTATTTCAACTGACAAGACAAACTTTGGACAATTTTATTGACTACAGATTTGACTAACGATAGACTGCAATTTGACCAAAACTGACTAGACTCAAACTGACATGACTTTAAACAAGAAGACTGATAAAACTTAACTTTACAATCTCAAACCAACCAACCTCTATTTCCAGAATTATAGCCTTCTCTCCGGGCCCCAGACTGAAAATGAGAGATCAATGCACACTTGCAATGAAACAAAAGTAAAATGATATATACAATGACAATGAGATCAGCAGCAAGTACTCAGAAATAATAGCGCTTCAGCAACCGACCATTGATCGGTCCACCAAGACAATCATCTCCATTCATTTCTTTGAGAAGAAATGCATTCTGCCCCCGATACGCTGCAATCTTAAACGGTCCCTTCCACAAATTCTCAAATTTGCCATGCTTTCCCTTATCCTCATTCCGAGCATCCCATTTCAAAACTACTTCATCCAACTGAAACTTATATGATTTTTCCTTTCTGTCGTAGATCTTCTTAATGCGCTCCTGCAACTTGAAAGTATTTTGAAATACCTCCTCTCGTGTCTGCTGTAAATGAATCATCTCATTAATCCTCCGCTGCATAGGATCCTCTTCACTTCCCGCTTCTTGAAGCAATTTGACCACTGGGACAGCAAGTGAAGTAGGAAAAACTGTATCCGTCCCATACACCAACTCGAAAGGAGACATGCCAATAGAATTTTTCTGACTTACCCTATCAGCCCATAATGCATTCACCAACTTTTTGTGCCAAGCCTTCTTGTTGATTTCCAGCAATTTCTTAATTATATTCACCAAGGATTTGTTTGAAGATTCCGCCAAGCCATTCCCTTGCGGATGGTATGCGGTTGAATGTCCCAAGGTAATATTGTACTTAAAACAAAAATCAACCATCCTCTGAGACTTAAAAGCTGCTGCATTATCTGTGATTATTTTACTAGGACACCCAAAGCGTGACAAAATATTGTTTTCAAGGAAAGAGATAATTACTGCATCAGTGGCCTGTCGAGTGGGAATCGCCTCAATCCACTTTGTGAAGTAGTCTGTAGCTGTCAAGATCCATCTATGCTGTCCGGAAGATGCTGGGTGGATTTCTCCGATAAAATCCAATCCCCACTGCTGGAATGGTGCATTAACTTCGATTGGTTTTAGAGGCAAAGGCTATAGTTTCTGCTTCCCTTCGAATATTTGACACTCATGACAATTTTTAACAGCCTTGAACACATCAGAAAACAAAGAAGGCCAATAATACCCCGCCCTTAGGATCTTATTCGCTGTGGTCTTCCAAAACAAATGACCTCCACAGTCACCTTTGTGAAAATCCTCCAAAACTCTTTGAGCTTCCTCCTCTACCAAACAATTCAACAACATACCTCCAGGGTCTTTCCAATACAATGCAGAATTCAAAATGCAGAATTTAGCAGCTCTTAACTTCAATGTTCTACTCTTATTTCGAGGCATACCAGGCGGTGTAGACAAATTCTGAAGCACATATAAAATGTCAGCATACCAAGGAGAAGAAACAAACATATCGGATACCTGAACTGACGTACTTTCCTCATCTTCATCAGACATGGCAGCAATCAAATTTATGTCTAGAGCATGCAGATTTGTTTCAGCCATGAGCTTGGCGAGTCCTTGTCCTTTGATCAGCTTGGTCGGTTTAATATCCACATCGTACTCTAACAACGCAGCGATCCACTTACCTCTTCTTCCTTCTGGATCTGCCTGTACCAAAACATCTTTAACTGCTGCGTTAGGAACATATGCTGTAATATGGGAATGCAATATGTACACACGGAAATCCTTCAAAGCCTTTACAAGCGCAAGTGCCTGTTTCTCAATGATATTATACTTCAATGCTCCATCTCTTATGATCCGACTGAAAAAAGCGATGGGCTTCTCAACTCCATCCCTTTTTTGCATCAAAACAGCTGCCAATGTATGCTCAGAAGCGAAAGAAAATAAAATGAAGTCTTGTGTGTAATCGAGGCTGATTAAAATAGGGGCTGAAGAAAGAGCTATCTTTACCAAATTGAATGACTTTACTGCCTCTTCTGTCCATCTTACCTGACTATCCTTTTTCAGCATGTTCGTGATTTCTCTAAGGTGTTCTGCAAGATTGGGAATGAAACGACGCAGAAAATTCATTTTACCATTAAATGACTGTATCTCTTTCTTGTTCCGGGGCTGTTCAATCTGCTGTATGGCTTCAACACATGCAGGATCAACTCGAATGCCATCTTTCGATATGATGTGGCCAAGGAGCTTTCCTTCATCCATGGCGAAAAGGCTCTTCTTTGGATTCAGCGAAATGCCATATTTTCTGCACTTTTGGAAAACAATTTTCAGATGATATAAATGTTCCTCATCAGAATTGGAAAACACAGTTAGATCATCAAGGTAAACAACCAAAAACACATCTTTCTCATTGGCAAAAGCCATGTCCATTGCACGCTGAAAGGTGGCGCCTGCATTCTTTAAACCGAACGGCATCTTTGCATAATGAAATGTTCCCCAAGGAGTGGTGAACGCAGTCTTGTCACGATCATCTTCTTGCACTAAAATCTGATTATAACCCGAGTATCCGTCGAGTAGTGACATCCTTGATGCTCCAACTACTCGCTGCAATATATGATCCATTTTTGGCAGTGGATAATTGTCCTTTAATGATACCTTATTCAGATTTCCGAAGTCAATACATAAACGGATCTCACCTGTCTTCTTTCTCACGGGCACCAAGTTTGATATCCAATCTGAAAATCGAATAGGCACAATGATTCCTGACTTATACAACCTATTTACCTCTTTTTCGATCGATGGTAGCAGCTTTGGATTGATCCTCCTCAACTTTTGACGAAAAGGCTTCTGTTTTGGTTTGATGGGAATAGTATGCTGGATGATATTGGTATCATATGTTTTAAGATCTGAATAATCCCACGCAAACACATCAGAAAATGAAGATAACAATTTCACATATTCTGCTCTTACCTTTGGTGACAATGACTTTGAAAATTTCACCATCTTGGGATTCTCAGCTGTCCCAATATTTACCTCTTCGACACCCTTCTCTGTTGGCCTCAATGTAGGCTTACGAGCTACATCATCTTGATCAAACAACTCTTCCAATGGAATCAATCCCTTAGGAATGATGTTATCCTTCAATTGCAGCACATCCATTTGATTTATCTGTATGTCATCAATACCATCATCAAATTCTGTATCTATGGAGGTATCTTTAAACTTACCTTTATTCTGCAGAAATTCACTAATCTCCTCATCATCTTCAAAAACTTGCCAACATCGCTGATTGTCTGGAACGGTGGGCCGGTGTTTCACATGTATCTCAAACTTGTTGCTGGAATTCATTGGAATCTTAAGATTGCTTGCTGCCTTAGCAAGTCCATCAGCAACACCGTTTTGTATGCGGGGCACACATGTTAAAGTATAATCAGAAAATAACTTCAGAATATCCAAAACTGCATTTCGGTAAGCCCTCATGCGAGGATGCTTAGCCCGAAACTCACCTTTAACTTGCTTTATCACTAATTCTGAATCACCATATACCGCAATCCTTTTCGCATTCAGCTTCTTGAGAATCTTAAGGCCAGCAATAAGAGCCTCGTATTCTGCTTCATTGTTAGAACAATCGAATGCAAGCTTGTAAGAACACACTCTCACATTGCTCGGAACTTTATCAGGAGCGAAAAATGGACTTCGAATCCACACACCAATCCCAACACCATCGCTGCCCACTGCACCATCAAAATCCATGGTCCAAAGACCATCTTCATCGTCCTCTAAATGCTGAAACTGTGTCGGCTCTGTTTTTCCTGTTTGCTGCCCATTGTCTTCAGCTGATTGCTCCAAAACAGCTTGTTTTTCTCTTCTTTCTTTTGCAAAACTTCTCTAAAATTCTCATTTATTTCTGGTATGTCTTCTGCCTGAACTAATTGACTTTCTACATCATTAAAACTATCAGCAAGCAACACAAACGACTCTAAATCAGTATGTACATAATTCACAGGATGATTGATTGGCTTCTCTTTGCTAGTTATCATGTATTTCATCTTCTGCTCACGATACAACTTTCTCATTTGACCGAAGACTGGAATTGTAGCATAAGAGAAATCTAATTGAAGTGTACCTTTCAACTTTTCCCCCCAAGATCTTGCAAGGAGCATTCCGAAACGTGGAGGAATGTCAGCAACCACCACATCCATCAAAACATTCTTTGCTGGAATTTGATCTAAACTTACCACCAAATCTTTGATGAGTCCTATACACTTTACCCGGCTGGAATCGAATGAATACAAATCATGATACTCTCTTGTAATGTATAATCCCAACTTTTCCATGATTGCCTTTGGCATCAAATTGTGCGAAGCACCCGAATCAAGCATAGCATTGTGCAATATATATTCATGTAACCTCAAACTGATGTAAAAAGGAGGAACATTACTGTCAGGAGACTCACCATTTAATGCAGGCCCAAAAATCAATTCCGGCTGATCATCCTCAACATTTACCGTGTCAATCATTGGATCAAAGTTCAGAATTTTGGTGACTTGACTACGGTAACTGCTGTTCTTCATAATCTCCGTCAAAGGAATGGATATTTTCAGTTTGGAAATTTTATTTTCCAAGCTAAATGCTGAAACCTTCTCGACCTCTTTAACTAGAATTTCCTTCCTTTCAGCCTTGTCTTTCACTATACTTGACTGATTTACCTTCTCAGCTGAAGATACTTTACTTGCTGCGGGGTCAATTGTCTCTTTCCCTCTTTTCTGTGGTATTGGTGAATCTGTCTTCGGTGCTGAAGCTTCCTTTCTTTTCTGAATGGGATTTATAGGCACATCTCGATTTCTCAATGAATATTGTTTCTGCTGAGCAGTCAATGCATTCAAATATCCTCTTTGGTATTCATCCGACTCTTCCTCTAAATCAACATCATTTGTTAGGATAAAATCCTCATCTTTCTGAACAACTGAACTTTCACCATACTCCTCTTCCTCAGTAATATAAATAGGCAAATCATCAGGAGTGAAGAAATGATTTTGCTCACCTGACACATTATCATCATCATCGGAATCATGACTCACAAAATTCTGCAAAAGAGGAGTCTTAACCTGCTGTTGGGCTGCTGGCTCTTGAGCTCTTTGTTCACGCTGCTTAATTCTGAATTGTGGCTGCTGCTGGCCACGGAAATTTGGATTTCGAAACTGTGTTTCTGCTTTGTCAAGATTTATTCTTCTTAAAGCCTTTTCCAACTCACGAGCTAAGTGCTGTTCTGATATAGATGTAGAAGGCTCTTCCTTTATTGTCACTCTTTTCTCTGCTTTCAACCGTGCTCTTTTATCATTCAGATTTGCCTCAACACTAACAGCGACCTTCTGCATATCTTCTAAAGTAGGTGGATCTCTATCACGAAGGGAATAAGCCATCTCCGGATCAAAGCCATCCCGGAATTTAAGGAGAGCAGACTTTTTGGACGGTCTCAAATCATCTGGAATAGCATTATACACTGTATTGAATCTAATGATATAATCCTGAACAGACTCACCAGGATTACGTTTGAGGTTTGTATATTCTGAAGTAATCTGCAGCGGATCCTTTTTCATCTCCCATCGGTCTAAAAACTGCCTCTGAAGTTCTGCCAATGTATCGATGCTTCTTTGTGTCAAGGCTCTGAACCATTTCCGTACCTCTCCTCCAAAGGTTTGCACAAAAAGCCTCATAGTCACATTTTCTTCATCAATCTCGAAACGATCAAAGAAATCTGCCAGATTGTCTACATGCTGTTGTGCAGGAAGACTCTGTGGAGTGCCATCAAATGTCGGGATCTTACTCTGATAGTCTGCGGGCATATCATTCAACTGCTGGGGTAACACAAGAGGTGCAAAACGAGCAGCCATAGCTCTTGGTGGATTGAAAACAATCCGTTGTCGAGGAGATACAGGAGGAGTAGGAGCAGTAGGTCTATGAGATGTATTCAATGGAAACGGAGAAATTACTATTGATTGCTGATCAGAAAACTCAGGCTGAACCGGAATGGTAGGGACAAAAGGAGGTTCAGTAGGGATCCGTGAACTTGATGCACTTTCAGATGGGTCAAGAACTTGTGAAGCAGATTCAGTAAATTCAAAAGTGTTAGTGTCCTCAATAGAACTTTGCAGCTGTCTATCCAAGTATTGTGAAACAAATCTATATTGCAAATCTTCAGTAAACAATGGATCTGGGACTAATCTTGACAATTCGGTTTCGGAAAAATTCACAAACAAGGATGTTTCAAACCGTGCATCAAAGGGGATTTCATCAACATATATGATTTTGACAGGACAGGATGCAGATCGGGTAAGCACTCTGGAACTCTCAAAACTCAATTGGCTTTCTCTTTCAGAACACTCTTGGCTCCCTTGTTTTCTAAGGGTCCTTGGAATCAAATTCGGATTTTCGAAGATTGTTGGTGGATGAGGGTCAGGATTCGCCCTAGTATTTCTTCTTGAAGCCAGTGTATTGATCTTCTCGGAAAACAAAAATTACAAGGAACACAATCAATTATTTTCAGCCTTTCGACTTCTAGACTCAATCATCCAAAAGGTCTAGAACGAATAAGTATACTGGGGTGATTTACAAATCAAGTACCGAACACACAAGCTTACCGGAGATCGACTGAAGCAACGTTTATCTACTTCCGCTTATGCATAACAAAAGCGTTTCGAAAGCTACCTGGCGTGACTTCAGACTCCGTCTAAGACTCGTGGAACAAACACATCAACAAGCAAACCATTGAGTTTTTTCCCCAGTATGGTCGCCACTATGTTAGCACTCAAATCTACCTCAGGCTGAAATGAAGCAAAACTCAAGGCTACATCAAACCACACTCAGCCTCGTAGCTAGCCCTACGAGGACAGGAGAGGGCTCTCTCCGTCAATCTCGAGAAAATAAGCAATAGGATGCGAGATGACTTACAATAAGAACTTATTTTAGGCTAGTAAAGAGATAGGTATGTTTGATTTTTGGTTTTTTGGGTTTTCGCTGGAGTAATGGGAAAACAAATTTTGGGTCCGGGGATAAGGTCAGACCTTTGCAGAGTTCAAGATGGGGCGAGGTAGGTGATGATCTTGATGCTTTAAAATGGATAGATGAATAGATTAGACCAACGAGGAGCTGAAGAGGGCAAAGATGAAATTGGATCCTCTCCAAACAGCTGAAAACATATAGAACTAACTGAATTCAAAGGTTAAGCACTGTAAACAATGGATTCAACCTTAATCTCTCATTCAATTTAGTTCAGAAGCATATGAAAGGATGGCATACATTAAACATGAAGAAACTTACAGTAAACAAAGGAGAAACATCATCAAGAACAGAACACCACAAGGATCCCAACAAGTGCCGCAAAACCCCTGATCTTTCCTTAGCCAAAATATGAAAAATATGTACAATGGTATCAAAATATCCCAAGAGTCCAACCTCTCCAACCCCTGAAAATGATTGAGAAATTACAATATATAGATCACTCTAACACCTTTCCCCACCTCTAGGGGTCGAATTCCCTCTTCAGGGATCAGTTTCAACCAATTCTAACCATGGAACTACAATCTAGGCAGCTAACAACTTGCCTCTAAAAGAGTGGAAACTGATCCATTACATGATTTTTTACTCATTTGAGAGTGAATCTTCTAGAAGAGATCAAAACAAGCCAAAGTTACATACCAAACATGAATTTACATCATAACAACCCAAAAATTCTACCCATAAGCAAAACTGGTCCATAATAGGCGAAATACTGAGCTGGCAGCTGAAAACTCAGAAAAATCTCAAGGTGGGTCGCTCCTGAACTGCGTGGGTCGCTCATGTTCCAGGCTGATTTTGAGGTAGCTCCCGACATCCAAATTGAGCTCATGATAGCTCGTTGGAAATCCCTGGATGTCTACTTTCCAACCCAAGTGGAATTTCGGAATTTGGAGTTGATTTGACCCTCCAAAACCTCATTCTCCCAGAGGTACTCCCTGCTGGTGCAAAAGGTGGCAGCAAGGTGGTTTTCATGGTGTTTTTGAGCTGTTTGACCATCCAGATTTTGATGAAATGATAAGTTGACTTCAGAGGATGCATAATTAACCATGAAAAATCCAAAAATGTAAAAATCTCCTCCAGCAAGTGTCCCAAAAAAAAGTGAGCGCATGAGCGCGCGACCCACGTAACTGCAAAACCTGTTTTTTAGACCAAAAATTTGAAAATGACAAAATTTTCTCCGAATTTGCCCAAATTCGGAGTGGAGGTCCTCCATCATGTGTCCTGCCCATTCAATGAAGCCTCGGCCAAAATCCGGAGTGGATCAAGCCTTTTCCGCCGTCGAAGTGCTTTGCGCAACCTCCTCTTCATGATCTTCATCCTCGCTTTGCAAACATGCATGCGAGCCCAGTAATGGCCTTTCATGTGGCGAAGCATGTCTTTGTCTCGGTTGGCCTTCGCCAACAGCTTCTCCAGATGTATATTCACCCGCGTGAGTAAAGTATCTCTGTCAGCTGGTGTCATGTCACCGGGCCTCTTTCGATTCCACTGCCTGTCCTCACGGATTTGGCGCACCTCATAAAATGTGAGCTCATCCCCGAGCTGTTTGTTGCGCTGATCCAAATAGTTAATCACCCACTGAGCCTTCTGCAATTGGTCTTTCAGCTGGTCATTCTCGGCCCTTTGCTCCTGGATGACTTCCCTCAGCTTCGAGCTAGGAGAGCCCGTATCAACATCAATGACCGTCATATCGGTGTCCCGGCCTCCTGATGGGCCCTCATCATGCATGGGCCTCTTGCCCCTGTCTTGTACCTGTACCTGCACTGGAGAAGAAAGCGAGACCCTTTCCACATCACGTGGAGATAATACTCGCCGTGTCGATGAAGTCGACAGGACCCCTTCCACCTCACGTGGAGATAGTACCCGCCGTGTCGCTGCAAATAAGGCCCTGTGGCCTCGCTGATATGTCTGAACCAAAGGAGTGATGATATGCTCAACCTCAAGCATGTTCGGCTGGTGTGAGGGCTCTCCTGCATCATAAACTGCCTCGGGAGGCTGCTGTGGCACTCTGAAAAAGTCTCTAGAAATGAAATCCTCCCAAGTGATGCCCTGCTCTGCCAACTGATGTGACACCAAGATTTTGATCAAAGCGAAATGATATATACTCCTGTACTGCTGCACTGGGCTCGTCTTCTTCTGCACAAATGTCACCATCCTCTCTATGTTGCGGTATATGAAATACGGAATATTCATCATACACACCCTTGTGAAGTGCATCAGCAAACGAACATGATATGAGAAAAGACGAGCATACCTGCCCTCACAACTAAAATACTGAATGATGAGCCTCATGAGTGGTGCATACTCATCTCTCAAGAATCCGAATGGAAAAACTCTGCTCAAGTAAGCCACATATCCAGTTTTAATGTATGGCTCATAGTGAAATTTCTCTAACTGCTTACCCTTGCTCCATTCCTCGCCTATGTTCGTTATGCCAGTGGCTTGAGCAATAGTCAAAGGTGATACAATGAAATCAACCCCAGCAAGGTTTACCCGATCACCCCGTAAATGAAGAACAAACAAACGTGCTAACTCACGATGAGGTCGGGTTTGTACAACCATCTCACAAAATCTGAAACATGACAAGAATCGAAAACAATCCATAGCTAATGGACATGCCTGCAACCGAGCCAAAGAAGTAGGCTCCTCTCTGCGATGATCACCACTTCTATTTTCTCTGCGAGAACCCCGTGGCACATTACCTTCAGCCACCGAATCACTGCCTGACCCTGGCTCATATTCTGACTCTGTCTCTGACATATCTCTGATCAAGCTTTTGGCAATGTGTATACTGATATGAATGCAGTGAAAGCAAAATTAGGATGTATGTTTTAACACCCAACCAATATTCCCATCGTCAAAGCACCATCAAGGAATCAAATCATGGATAAAATCTCAGCTTTAAATGGATTGGAAAAGGCACAATCTCTGTTTTGAATGCAAACTAAATTTTGACCAAATAGGAGCAGGCAACCTTCAAAAGTTTGAACACATCTAGTCAAAGGAGAGCATGGCATTAATAGTAATATGTTTGTCTATGAGTAATGATCATAAAGGTTTCAATGGGCAATTTGAAACAAAGTTATGAGCATATTTTTACATTGGGCTGTGAGACTCATTACAAACACAGTCAACATGGCACAAAGGGTTTTATCATGGTATAATAATAGCAATGGTTAATATGGCTAAATGGGCATGAGAGCAATATGATTTTAATGTTATATGGAAGGCTGGACATATCACTGCTTTAAAATAGCAAACACATTCTTTCCACCATTCATTTTCATTTCAAAGCCTGAAACCAATAATACTATGACTGTGGGGTTTTGAATCCTCCATCTGAATATTTGAAACCACCAATGATGCCACAAATGCGTTCAAAAACATCAAACAATGGATAGAAACCTGTTTGAAGGCAGCTTGAGTCGATTCCAAGCCAAACTGGGTGCTCAAACTAAATTTCGAAACCCTGTGTCTGCGTGGGTCGCGCAGCCTCTGCGTGGGTCGCTCGGCCTAGGTGGGTCGCGCACCTTGCAAACCTACACTGCTGAACTGACTCTGCGTGGGTCGCGCTGCCCAGGTGGGTCGCTCTGCCTCCACGTGGGTCGCGCAGCCCCAAAACTCTGTCCACGCACTTCAAAACTCTGAAATCGGCCCTCCACTTTGCAAACACGATTTGGGAGCTATGAATTGGTTCAAATGAAACTTGTTTGGCTTTTATACATGTCAAAAATATCTTCACAATCAGATTTTATTTCAAATCAAACTTCAAACCCATATTACAAATGTTTTTTGTAATTTCACTTTTGGCTTTTCAAATACAAACTTCCTTTGGCTTTTTTGAGGTCGATACTAATGATTTTTCTGTCTTCTTGCAGGGATATGGCTATCTTGGCTAGAGAAAAGACCAGGGGTCTGCTTTTGACAATGTCTTCATGGCGGAACAATTACAATTTATTACAAAATGATAATGACAAATTTCTAGTTCCAAAACAGAGTTTGGACTAGAAATATATTTTTTTTTTAAATGCTGATGATAATAAAATAAAAATCACAAGTGCTGGACTTTCCTCACCTTGCAGGCTTTATGACTAGTATATAAATGACTCAAAAACCCTAGACACCAAGACCTAGGACACTTATTGACATTTTTAATGACCATATATATAATGACAATAACTATGAATAATTTTTTGAGGAAAAGTTTTTTTAAAATAGCGCTGTAGGTATAAACATGAGGAAACATAGGACGACAGACCCCTTCGTCAGTTCATGGCATGATCCTAGTGAAATGCAACGAAGTGGAACAAGCGAGACACCTAATAATGAATATGCAAAAGACAAAATGATCACTGACGGAGGGCTGCAAGGACCGACTCTAACACCTCTCCAAGATGGAATTAAAGGTGGAATTCAGGTAGTATAAAGGTGATGTCGATGCTTTGAAACTAAATCAAGTGTTGTAATAGTCATATTTTTACTTTAATGTTCACCATATATATGAGGAACCAAACTTTTCAATTTCTTGTTTAAAATTACACGACCATAAACTAACCTAGTGGGAAATCCATATGGAGACCCTTAGGATAGAAAGGGATCATCTAGTATCTAGGTGGGAATATTTTAAAAGTATCATTAAGCATTAATTATACCTATCATCAAGAATGTACAGGACCATGTTATCTAAAGGCATTACTTCAAGAAGTGGTGAGGCTAGTGTATAGAGTGTATAAGATTGTCCAAAAAGAAGGCAATAATGTTGGTATCTTGCCCAGAAAAACAAATGTACTCCTCAAGTATATGGAATCTCTACCTAGCCATTAGTGAAATCAAGTGATGATGTTGAAACCCAAAATGATGGATGAGGCTTGTGTATATGCAAATTACCTAGAAATTATGAGCCATAGAAAGGGAAGTTAGGTCGTTCGAAAGAGAAGGAACATTACGAAGCTTCCGAGGGGAAGAAGAAGTGAAAAGGGGAAAGGACAAGAAGAAAAAACTTACAACACACTAGTGCAAAGATCCTAACAACCACTACAACATTGATGGGCACATAGAGGAGAAGTGTTGGAAATTCCACCCAAATTTGAACCTCAAGAAGGATGGTAAGAAAATAATCTCATCACCATGCATTTGAGTAACCAAGTGGAAAGAAACTATAAAATGGAAGAAAATATTTTCTACACCTCTTTGTCGAAGGAGGTTAATCTTATTTTCCTTCATTGACAAGAATGTGGAAAATATAGCAAGAAAGGCTCAATTTGACTTTCTCTTGGTCAAATTGAGAAAATTTGAATTTCCACATCAACAGACAACTTGGAGGGAGTTAATTGAGGTGGCATGGCTATTATCACTCAGTTAGCTCAATAAATTCGAGTTACGAGGCTTGGAGTGGAGTTAAGCATGTGTGATTGCTAAATTTTAGCGATCAAGTTTAGTTATATCCAGTTGTATATTGTTTTATTCAACTCAAAATAGCGAGTGCGTGTAAAGAATTTGAGTTCCCCATTTGTGGTAGAGATTCCAAGGTAGTGTACAATTAATTATATACAAGATTGACTGTACCATTTAGAGTATTGGTCATGTGTTGAATCATTGGGAATTGCTCAATAAATTTGGAGGAAAATCCAAAAGTATAGGGGTATATTTCCTAAGGAATAGCACAAGGAAATAGGAGAAAGTGAATGTAACATGATTGCGGGAAAAATGAGTACGGGAAACGTGAGTGGGGGTAGCACAAGTCCAGCCAGAGTGAAAGAAGGTTTACTCTTGTAGTTTTTCATGAGAGAAAGAGATCAAAATTGTAATTGTTTCTAAATTCACTTAATTAATGAAAATGGGCTTAAGGGGGTTTTAAAATTTTATTTCCCATAGAAAAACATGTGTACTTATGTATTTAATGGTGCATATTTCTGGATGTTGTTCTAAATTGTGAATCAATTTCTACAGAGTAGTAGAGCAGAATTGTGTATCTTGATTTAGATTAAATTTCTTACGCAGTTGCAATTCTATCACCATATTTCTACATCTTATCGGATCAGGATTCACATTAGAACAAAAAAATTGAATTTGTTCCTAGGGAGGTTTCAATTTGTAGCTTCAGTGTAGCAGGATCTCTTCATAGTTGGGAGAATGACCTTCAATGGACTAATATTGGAGTATGCCTTGGAAGGTGGCTCAATTTTCAATGCACAGAAAGATCACATGGATGAAGTTCTTGACGACATCAGATTTTTGGAAGATGTCAAGATAAGCAATGCAAAACTAGGATCAATTGATTCCCATAACCTAGCTCAATGGAAGAAAGATGTAGCCAAGGTGAGGAGAATAATCTTGGATAGAGTACGAGACCAAATTGTCTCAAATGTACATGGTAAAGGAAATCCTTTCATAAAGTGGAAGCCTACTGAAAGAGTTACTCGAAAATAGAACTGACCATAGAAAACTAGCCCACAAAGACAAACTTTGGAATGTCAATATTTATAAGAATGTCACTATTCCGCAGTATCTCACTAGATTTTCACAAGTTTGAGATGAGCTTGGAGGGGTTGGTGTGAATGTTGGTGAAGATGACCTAGTGAGCATAGCTCTCGAAGGGCTTCCCAAAAGTTGGCATAACTACGAGGACTTGGTGAACTAGGGGGATAAATTACCAAATTGGGAATGTTTATGGTATGATTTGGTACAAGAACATATCAAGTGGAATAGTAGAGATGGAACATCATCCAAACAAGAGAAATACAAATTTTTTATAGTTGGAAAACGATTGAAGTATTCTCAATTGCATAAAATTTTTGATTATGCATATGATTAGTTGGTGGAGTATTCTCCCTATGGTTATGTTCTAGTCACATTTTATTTTGGCTTGGTTAGTAAATAGTTGTGGGAGAATGCGTTGTTCTTAACATTTGAATCACTTCATTTGAGGAGGGAATCCAGAGGAGTTGATTCGAGTTTATCCTTGAATGCAAATGGGACTATTGTGAATGTTATTGGTTTCATTATTAAATATCTTCCTTTGCTCCATTATTTAGGATTTAGTTAGATATATTGCATACCACATTGTTGCATTGAATGGTTTTTTCATCAGCTGGTTTATACTCACAAAATCCTATATTAAGGCCGTTAGGCCATAGGTGGAAGTTTGAACATAGAAAGGTCTAATTGGGTGCCTTTTCCAAGTAAGCATATGAAGGTTACAATGGTCATTTTCTTATGTCAAAAAGATATTTTCTTGTGTTTTATATGAGGAAGAAGCTTGATAATCATATAAGGCTTACCATACTTTATAAACTTGGTGAAACATATTTTTTCTTTGTTTTGTCTTATTATGTTTTTACTATACTAGTGAGGCTTGTAAAATTGCTTATAGAATTCCTTGATTTGAATCATTTTTGGAAGAGTTAATGGAGAGTAAGATAAACTGTTGCACTTTAATATCATGCATTTAAATTATGATGCTAAAGATAAGATTTAATGACACCATAAAAAAATAGCAAAATATAATAAAATAATACTTTAATCAACCACACAAAGTAAATTGAAATTAACTAAAATTTATGCTTCATACGAAACTATGATCATGAAATTGATGTTTTTTTATGCTTCATACGAAACTATGATCATGAAATTGATGTTTTTTTTATGCTTCATAAGAAACTATGATCAGGCTATTTTGGCAAGTGGGTTGGATAGCAATCTCAATTGCATAAATTTTTTTATTATGCATATGATTAGTTGGTGGAGTATTCTCCCTATGGTTATGTTCTAGCCACTTTTTATTTTGGCTTGGTTAGTAAATAGTTGTGGGAGAATGCGGTGTTCTTAACATTTGAATCATTTCATTTGAGGAGGGAATGGAGAGGAGTTGATTCGAGTTTATCCTTGAATGCAAATGGGACTATTGTTGATGTTATTGGTTTCATTATTAAATATTTTCCTTTGCTCCATTAGTTAGGATTTAGTTAGATATATTGCATACCACATTGTTGCATTGAATGGTTTTTTCATCAGCTAGTTTATACTCACAAAATCCTATATTAAGGCCATTAGGCCATAGGTGGAAGTTTGAACATAGAAAGGTCTAATTGGGTGCCTTTTCCAAGTAAGCATATGAAGATTACAATGGTCATTTTCTTATGTCAACAAGATATTTTCTTGTATTTTATGTGAGGAAGAAGCTTGATAATCATATGAGGCTTACCATACTTTATAAACTTGGTGAAACATATTTTGTCTTATTATGTTTTTACTATACTAGTGAGGTTTCTAAAATTGCTTATAGAATTCCTTGATTTGAATAATTTTTGGAAGAGTTAATGGAGAGTAAGACAAACATTTGCCCATTAATGTCATGCATTTAAATTATGATGCTAAAGATAAGCTTTAATGACACCATAAAAAAAATAGCAAAATCTAATAAAAATAATACTTTAATCAACCACACAAAGTAAATTGAAATTAAGCAAAATTTACAATTAATTAGAATCCAAAAATTCTTGGTTCCAAATTAAATTAAATAATCATATTTATTTGAAAACAACTTTGCTAAATGAGTACGTGTACCATTATACACCTTTGATTTGAATGTTAGACGATTCAAACCATCTCAACCCTAGGATTAAATTCTGTTATTTTAATCAGTTATACTTCTCCGATGGCTGCCGGCTCATTTTCTTCTTCTGAAAAACCTGCAATCAAGGCGCTTGGATTTCTTTTCCGACCTTTGAAAACTGATTTTGTTCCTGCTAACAGTTTACAGATCTGTTTCTCAGCGGTAACTCTGATCGTGTTTTATTCTTTATGCTTTTCTTTTTCCAGAGGAACTCGTGCCTAATTCTTGAAAATTGCCGGCGTTTCGCAGTGCGGTTCTTCACCCTGGCTTCCAGCTCTGTGATCCAATCATGACGTTGTGATGAGATTTCAGATACCGGGAAGGATTTTTCCTGAAAATTTCACGGTTTTTGAGGAGCGTTCAATGTGAAGTTTGAAGCAGCGGTTCGCGGATTGTTTCTTGCCTCCTTCCGCAATATTTTCGGTGAGTTTTGAAATTAACCGGTTCGTTTTGCTTTCTAGGTAAAGTTTTCGATAAGCGTTGCAGTTTACACGATTATTTGTTGCAATTGTGGGAAACTTTACGGATAATTGTATTATCTTGCGTTTTACGAAAAAAATACGATATAGTTTACGGTTCAGTCTATTACTTTGCGGTTTATGCAATGCATTTATGGTGACATTTACGATTATCTGCTCGGTTCTACCTTGTTAGTGGATCATAGCCGTATCGTGGAGATATTTGAGACTTGTACAGGTAAGTTGATGACTGCGCTTTACGAGCTTGATCCGTTCTTAATTTGGAAGAATTCTGGCAGAGCACTAAATTCAAACCGTTATAATCATGACAATGCATGAAATTCAACGCAGGCCAGCGTAATTCGCTTTTGAAATCTTGTGTCCTGCTGTAAATTAAGGCGTATTTGACCGTGCTTTGGCTGTTTTTTCAACATTTTAGTATTTAATTTCATAAATGTGTGCTCTGCTGTTTTTGCAGGCTCGTGCTTTGCGGTTTATGCAATGCGTTTATGGTGACATTTACGATTATCTGCTCGGCGCTACCTTGTTAGTGGATCATAGCCGTATCGTGGAGATATTTGAGACTTGGCGCTTGGATTTCTTTTCCGACCTTTGAAAACTGATTTTGTTCCTGCTAGCAGTTTACAGATCTGTTTCTCAGCGGTAACTCTGATCGTGTTTTATTCATTATGCTTTTCTTTTTCCAGAGGAACTCGTGCCTAATTCTTGAAAATTGCCGGCGTTTCGCAGTGCGGTTCTTCGCTCTGGCTTCCAGCTCTGTGATCCAATCATGACGCTGTCATGAGATTTCAGATACCGGGAAGGATTTTTCCTGAAAATTTCACGGTTTTTGTGGAGCGTTCAATTTGAAGTTTGAGGCAGCGGTTCGCGGATTGTTTCTTGCCTCCTTCCGCAATATTTTCGGTGAGTTTTGAAATTAACCGGTTCGTTTTGCTTTCTAGGTAAAGTTTTCCATAAGCGTTAATGAGAATATAATGTTATTTGCTTTTTAACCCCGAAAAGTTTGACCGATAGGTTAAGAAGGGATGATGATATTTTTGTTGCATTTCATTTTTTATTATTTAAACATTTATTAATCTATAAAATTTATTTAGTATTATTTGTTACATGGCTTGAAGATTTTAGTTCTAAGGGTTGGTAAGTCATTAGCTTTTTTTTGTTGTGTGAGTATTTATAAAATATTTGTATTGGTGTACATGATGTTTGTTTATTTAAATTAAAAAAAAATAATTTCATGAATTTATTTAAAATTTTATAATTTATTTAAAAAAATTATATTAAATTTTTATGATTTTTTTAATATTTATTGGGTTTATTAAATTTACATTTGTTTTGATTTATTTGTTGTAATTGTATTATAATGTGTTTATGAATTGAATTTAGGTAGGAAAACTAATAACTATTTTACTTAATTATTTATTTGAAATAACTTTAATTATTTTTAGAGGTGCTTTCTAGTTTAATATATAAGAGATGTCGTAAAGTTATGCTATGTTATGTGATGTGATGTTATGTAAACATTTTGACTAAATCTAATTACATAACAATAAAATTAAAACCAGCTTAGATTCATCTTAATTTAGATCCATCTTAACTAAGATCCAAATGCTAAAAATAACCAAATCTCATTTCATTCTAAAAAAGGTTTGCATTTCAAGATATTTAATCCATCTTAATATTTAGTAAATCCGAAATTAAAATAAATCTAAAATAATTAACCTATAATTAATTTTTTTTACAATAATAATAAAATTTGTATTAATAAAAAAATGTATTAGTTATATATTGAGTTATTTAACTTTTTATATTTCAATTAAATTTTAATTACAAAATAGTTATAATTTATAATATTGTAAATGCCATCAAACTATCCACAATAATAATGAATATTTAATTAATTATAATTATAGGTTTAATATATTTAAAATTTGTATTGATTATAAAGAAGAAGACTTTAGGTTTGTCCAAATTTCAATTCGTTTAAGGACTCCAAGGTTCATTTGGATGTCTCTTGCAAAGCTGCATTTCCCATAGAAATTAAGCATGTTCAATTCAGCTAAGTTTTGTTTTGTGGGTTATTTTTTTTACTGCTGTAGTTGATGCTTTGATCTCATTTGGTTTCAAAAAACTTGGATATGAGTATGTGAATATAGGTAAGCATGCTCCGCTGTCCTCTGTCCTCTACTCTGAAATGTATCTATGGATCTTTAAAGTCATAACTATATTATGTGTGATATGAAGTACTAATGTGGCTACTCTTGATGATTTGAACTCTGCAATTCGGCTTAACTAGATGATTGTTGGGTGGAGAAAATCGTAATAAAAATGTACATACTCAACGTGATTGTCGGACTGACTGAGCTTTTTACTTTCACTTATCAATATATCTATTTTTTGGGTCTTTATAGGGCAACTGATTATGTGCTCCTGGTCTTTATTGATGACGGAAAATCAGTTGCAAAGGCTTCAACATTCCCATCTGGGATCAAGGCCCTTGCTGATTATGTGCACAACAAAGGACTCAAACTGGGGATATATTCAGATGCCGGGTATGAATTGTAGGAAATTTACTGCAACTCTCACACTACTCTCGAAATTTCAAACTAAACCTCTCTACTCTTCTCCCATCATTGTTAATGTGGATTTTGCTAAGCATTTATGTACTTTCCAGGTTCCGTACATGTTCAGGGAAACAACCAGGCTCATTGGGATATGAGCAAATAGATGCAGACACATTTGTTGAATGGGTACATTTGCCTCCTCCTACAGTTCCATAGTGATTTAGATTGTAAATTTGATTTTTTATTATTATTTTACAGACTAATTCTCCTACACCTCATGACAAGCGGTTGATTATCTAAAATATGATAATTGCAATACTGATTCTAGCAAACCCTCCTAAATTCCCTGAGTGTATTCAACACATTTCACTTTTGAAATTATATGTTTAATTTTCAGTCAAACTTCACGCATTCACTTTACACGAATTGATTGAAATGACAGTAATTGGGAATTACTCTCATATGTTTCATTTTTGGATCTCACATGGATATTCTAAAGACTAATAATTTCACACAACCAAGTTTCACACTGAAACTACTTTATCATATACGAACAATTTTACTTATAAATATGAAAAGGGTGATGTCCGTTTTCATGAAAAAGAAGAAGAGGGCTTGTTGTGTTTCTTCCGCAAAAGAGATGACACTCGCCTTATGCTATATCTCACATCAATAAGAAAATGTATGAGGCCACGCCAGTGTCACCCTTCTGTGGATGAAACATCATGTTCATCCATGTATCATTATTTTTTTTTATTTCCTTACAATGGCCTGTCCATAATATCTAATATGTATGAGGAAGTGTCATATCTCCGTGTATGAAACCTCCTCCTATTCAAATAACCCAGAAAACTTCCAGAATTGTTTGGCATTATGGTTTTTTCCTCTATATTACTATTTCCTATGTTATTGCTTTACAACGTTTTTTTTGCAACATATGGTGCAATTGCTAGTTTATATGATTTCACTAATTATACTTTTTTAAAATATTTGAATGAAAAATACGTCAATAAAAACTATAATGTATATAATTACATTAATAATTATAAATAAAACAAATAACTATAATGTATATAATTACATTAATAATTATAAATAAAACAAATAATATTTAAAATTTTGATGTAAATGAATAAATTTGTAAAACAAATAATATTTAAAATTGTGATGTAAATGAGTAAATTTGTGAAATGTATCACACTTTTTTATAAGTAAAACGGGTGGAAATGATCGAGGAATAATTTTGAATGAATATTTAAATCCCATAAGTATTTAAAATCTTAATTGGGGTAGAATATTGATTGAAAGGTTAAAACCACAATAGAAGGTTAAAGGCATAACGAGATATTGATCAAGGGTTTATGAAAATATTCAATCTATATATTGCAAAACTATTGATGAAGGTTTGAGGGTTTAAAATGAACAAATATTTTTTGGAA
Source organism: Pinus albicaulis (assembly GCA_034641835.2). Classification (NCBI taxonomy): domain Eukaryota; kingdom Viridiplantae; phylum Streptophyta; class Pinopsida; order Pinales; family Pinaceae; genus Pinus; species Pinus albicaulis. Next base: position 545,539,685 of record CM076582.1, on the reverse strand, counting down.
TTGAACTTCCAATAAGTGAAATCTTTTTATTTATTTGATGTAAGGTGGTGGACATGGTATCTTTATATTCATTATTGAAAATTCTTTATATATATATATATATATATTTTAGTATTATATTTTAAATTATCTCTCAGACTTTTATATATTACACTTTTTTATTTAGACCATTAAAATTTTTCCAAAACAAAAAATATCTTAAAAATTACACTTAAAAAATTAAAAAAATATTTTATAATATATATATATATATATAACATTATTCATACAATAACTAAAAACACATTTAAGAAACACATCCCCAAAACAATTTCAAACTTTATGAGATAAACTCTATTACACAAGAGAATTACTTATTTAACATTGAAATAGTTATTGGAAACATAAATTATGTGTTGTTCAACTAAAGAGAATGCCCTTTTGAAAAATTAAATGGCATTTATCTAAAAAAAATATATCATTAAAATTATAATACAAATTTTCGAAATTGTTTTTTAATTGAATTTCAAAATTTACAAGGTATATTTAAATTTTGAATTTTATTTTGGTTGGTTGACTCACGACGTTTGAAGTTGGACACTTTATTATCAAGGATATCACCATTTGAGATATCCGTGAGCTTTTGAGGTATTAAATTTAAAAGAAAGTTGTAAAATTTTTATCATTTCAATTTATAAAAAAATATAATATATTTATAATTCAACCAAATGAATTATAGTATGTTAAACAATTTTTTCATTAAATCATTAGAACTAAAAATTTTGAACTTTTAGTTTTTGGAACTTAAAAGTATATATAATAAATTAATTAAAATAATATTAAATAATAAACATATAAATTAATTATTGACTCAATTAATTTTTTATAAATGATAAAGAAGCATCTTGATAATACATATTGCATTTATAGCCATTTTTTGGAAAATTTTCGCAAATTTTCACTAAGTGAAACATGTTCAATTATTTGAATAGGCCTCGGCCATAAACACAATATGTGCCTTTATGGCTTCAACTCAACTCCTTTAATGCATCCATTTCTATATTGATTAATAAGAATAACATGTTTTATAATAATAAAGATGTAACACGGATTTATTGATTTAACCATTTTATTGTTATTATTACTATATAAATATTCATTTTATTATTAATAATAACATTATAAAAATATTAATATTTTTTTATTATTTTAAATTTATATTAATTATATAATATAATGAATATTTATAATAAAATAATAAATTTATTATATATTTTTTATATAATAGATTTAATTGTTAATAATTTTTTTATTTTTTTCTAAAAGGTTATAGATTTAAATTTGGAGGGAGGTTTCTTGTCTCACAAACAAAAAGATATGATCCACTAATTTGTCTCAAGAATAAGGAAATCTCATACAATTATTAAGAAATCTCACTTTAGGGAGCATCTATCCTTTTAGCCTTATCATAACGAGCAAATATATCTTTATGGGAATTGAACACTAGTGCTTACTAAAACAAACATTTAGCTCACTCACCCCAACTATGAACCCTAAGCATATCTTTCTTTTTAGTATTAATGAAAGACATCTCAAGTTATTAATATATCTAAATTGTGTGAAGTTAGATACTATCTTGGTGTTATAATAGTAATAGATAGATTTGGTCTTCGGCTTTAGTGTTATAGTACTAATAGATAAATTTGATCTTCAGCCTGGTTTAACTTACTCCAATAAAATAAAATAATTATAATTGCATCTTAATTAATAAAATTCTCTCGTAGAAAACAAAACAAACATACAAACAAAACAAAAATACGAACATATATTTATGGTATGAGCGATGTGCAAAAAATATCGTGTGAAGGTTCAATTGTAATGACTAAGGTTGAGAAATGATTCTTAAACGCGCTATTATTTGGGAGTAATTTTGATCGAGAGGTTAGAGGAACAATCGAAGGCTAAAGTCAAAATGAGACCTTGTTCAAGGTATATGAAATCTTTTCAATCTAAATGTTGCAAAACCATTTATCTTTAAAATTAAGATATCTTTTTTATTTGCAGGTTTTTATGCCGTTGCAACTTCCAACGTTTTATTGTGTAAGGTGGGGAATTTAAATTCATTAGGGATTTTTTTTATCTAATGTCATATAAATGTCCTTTTTTTTTCATTTTTTCTTTTATAATTCATCTCTTACACAATTATAAAATTTGAAAAATATTTATGATGTCTATAAATATTTATTCTTGAAAAAAATATTTTTATTTTTTTAATAATCATTTTTTATTACATAAATTTATATAAGATATTATTCAAATAAGAATAAAATCATTATAAAAATAATAAAAAAGTACCATTTCTCAAAAAATATCAAAATATATAAAATAAATTATATTATACATTATTAAATTATAAATGATAGGACAATTATATATTTAATATTGAAATAGTTATTGGGAACCTAAATGATGTGTTATTGAAGTAATGAGAAACATCTAATTAAATACGATTTTGAAAAATTAATTGACGTTAAACATCTAAAAATATATTATTAAAAATTAATTGAAGTTAATATCTAAAAATATATTATTAAAATTATATCAAATTGTAATACAATTGTTTAAAATTATTTTTTTATTATTGAATTTCAAAATTTACAAACTGTATATAAATTATGAGGCATTGTTTTTTTTTTTCTAAATAATTTTAAGATATTTAATTATTTTTTAGTTTTTTTATGCGAGTTTGGAAGTTAGAATTTTATGGAACATAACACTTCATTATCAAAGTGATTGCCACTTGAACCACCTCATGAGCTTTTGAAATATTCAATTAAAAATAAATTGTCAAATTTTCACTTCACTTTACCAAAAGATATAATACATTTATAATTTAACTAAATGAATTATAATATGATCCCCTTGCCAAAAAATATTAAACTTGTTTAATTATTATAAAAGGGTGATAAAATTAATTATAATAATAATAGCTTATTATCATTAAACCAAATTAATCCTTAAAGTTGGAAAAACAAATTGTTTACCAAGCCATTTGAACTAAAATATTTTAATTTCTAATTATGAAAAATAAGAAATTGTCAATGGGTATTTATCTCTAGTGATAAGGATGGTTGTTTGCCAACCCATTCACCCAAATTCATACCCTTGACATAAGTTGTTAGTCTATATAATTTGTGTGATTTTGGATATACTCTTGTAAAAGATTGTTCCTAGTAGGCGGCTAATTAGGTTCCGTGATTGTTCCTTTACGCCTTTTCAAGACGGAATACATTAAAGCAGCCTCCGATCAAAAAAACACGAGAAGCCCGAGGATAATAGCTCACACGTGCTGTATGGAAGTCGGAGCCCTGACACGGTTGAAGTCCAAAGATCACTACTCAAGAATTAAACCATCCCTTCGACCATAATTTTCGAGCGGTCATCCTTTGAGCTGAAGAAAAACACAGTCAGCCAGCCTCTCACCATTACGTGAAATTTCAAAAAATAACCAATCTCTTCTAGGGGATGTAGAGCAACCACTAGGGTAGAAAAAATCAATGAGATACCGCCTTTAGCGCATTCTTGAGAAACATAGCTCGGGGAAAACTGAACATACCCATTACCGTGATTAGCATTGAATTGTGTGTGGCTGCATGAACCTTTTCCAACCCGCCAATGGACTGCGGGGGCCTTCCTCGCAAGCAGCTGCACCGTCTGATAACAGTGTGAGAATGCTATCTGTAAACTAAGGCACCGCTTGGGTTATTTTGGCAATCCGCGTCGACCAAGTTGATGTCTGAAAAGGGCCGACGAACATCGGAAAAAGCATCAGTTTTATGAAAGTTATCCCTATACATACTTCCCATATTATTTAGTTTCCACTTATCTATTGATAAATAGCATTTTACGCAACAAGATGGAAACGTATGTATAGAGCGTGAAAGATTAAATTTAGTTAGTTTTTTTTTTTAAATAAAAATAAAATATTTTTTAAATAGAAAAGTAAGGATAATTATAATAAAAAATATATATATATATAATATATATTTAATGGTAAATATGAATTAATATAATTTTATCAAAAGTAATTATCAAAAATTATATATATATATATATAGATAATATTATAATAATAATTTTTTTTTCTACTTAATTTTAATTAAAATCGTGTAAAAGATTTTAAAAACATGAGTTTATGTTATATAAATATATAATTTAAATTGATGAAATGACCTTTTTCAATTCTTGCAAAGATTTTTTAAAATAAATTGTTTTATTGGACACCTAATTCTCTAAGGGTTAGTGTAGAAAACAAAAATACATAGGAATTCCAAGAGACCTTCTAATGTGGAATCCAAGGGTCACCACATTGTATTATAAATGTACATCATATTAATGGTAATAACATCTCAAGCATATCTTTCCTATTTTCTGTCTATTCCAGACTTGTATTTGACATGGTATCCGATTTGGTACCAGCTCAATAACCAACTCAATATTGTGTGAGCCACTTCTTTTTTGTGGCTTGTGTAAACCTACAAGACCTCGACATCTTTAAGCATGTCAGCTCTGCCTCTATTCAGCATTTCTGCAGACTGACACATCGACACTTGTTTCAACCTTCCCTATATTCGTTTCTAAACGCTACCTGTTCATCACTGCTCGACACTCAGCCCTGCTCCTTTCCTCCGTGCATACACAGCTGCTACCTTCCATCACAACAACTCCTCGCAGCTCCAGTTCCCACTGCCTCCCGACTCCCCTCGGTCGGTCGCCGACTCACTATAGCTCTGGCTCCCACTGCCTCTCGGCTCCCCTCAGCCCATCGCCGACTCACTACATCTTTGGCCCCCACTTCCTGTGGGCTCCCCTCCATATGTTGTTGCTCCCTTCGCAGCGCTCGCACCACTTCCCACTCAGCTCCCATAGTCGCCCTCCTCCCCGCTCCCTCCTCCTCGCTCACCTACCTACCTAGCCTTCCTCAATACCGCTCGGGCCTTCCTCTCTGCCGTCCTACCACCTCTACTGACCCCTCCACCTCCCACCACCTCTTCCAGCCCCTCCATTCTCCTCCCTGCTCCCTTCTCCATGCTCCCTCCTCTGCGCTTTCCTCCCTACTCCCTCCTCCTCGCTCACTTACCTCCCTAGCCTTCCTCAATCCCGCTCGAGCCTTCCTCTCTACTGGCCTACCACCTCTGTCGGCCCCTCCATCTCCCACCACCTCCGCCAGCCCCTCCACTCTCCTCCCTACTCCCTCCTCCCCGCTCTCTTCCCTACTCCCTCCTCCCCGCTCCCTCCTCCACGCTCTCCTCCCTACTCCCTCCTCGCTCCGTCCATTCAGTCTCCTATCTCCGCTGTCACCTCCCACAGCTCCACCCTCCCTTCATTCGACCTCCCCTAGATAACACCTTTGCAAAAAAAAAAAAAAAAAAAACAAAAAAATTCAACACTAGAACTGAGTTTTTTTGGCAGCACATTACATTTTAACTCTAGAATTGAGATTTTTTAGAGCAAACAAAAAGTAACACATGAAGCTAATGCAGCAGAGCCATATTTGTTATGGTCTCTTGCCAACTTTCAATATGATTTCGACACAATAAACATCTGCCATAAGAAGCTGCAACATGCCCATAATTTCGACACAGTATTTGAACGATTGTGGAAGTCATTCAGAGCTATGATTAGGATCCTTGTTAGCTTCCTCAACATGTTGTTATGAGAAAAAATTTAAAAAAATTTCCTTATGAATGAAGTAGGCTCAACAATATCAGAACCCATAACTTCACTTGAAGAGGTACAATTTTGGACATTCTTTCCATGTGAATTCTTTAATGAACGTGTTGTTTGTTAACATAGAGTAGAGGAACTTATTTCTTGGCGAGACACAAGGAGAATCACATTTTCAAGGATAATATTTATTTCTTGTAAAAGGTTATTGATTGTGTAGATTTCCCTCTTATAATTAGACACATTTAATTTTGGATGAATATTGCAGGTAAATTTGTGATCATTTCTTGACTAGAGTTGTTTGAACCATGACAAAATTCATGGATTATTCGAGTTATTGAGAACTCTAATCATGTCAACTGCTAACAACACAATCCAAATAAGTAAGGAGAATGTCTATGATATTCTAGCCTGTTTACAAAATGCACAAGAAAAGATTGATTTTTTGCAACTTGAATATCAGCTACAACAAGAAGAATTACAGTAGAAGAGACATCATTCTGAGCTTTTTTTGTTTAGAACATTGAGACAAACTCATATCAGCAACAAGAAACTGTTCATATCATTAAGCCCAGTACAAGAGAATATTAGAATGCATAAACAAAAATGCAGCCTACAGGCTACACTTCCCAAGCCCATCATCAAAACTTGGGATGAGCTTGTCCATAACAAACACAAAAATTGTGTTGGATATGACAAGGATGTGTCCTTTCATATTCTAGACTATTCCAAGCCCATTCAATTTCAGAGTGCCATATTTCTTCACGATAGATCGCCTTCAGTTGTTATAGATTCTGCTCCTCTTCCACAACAACAACAACAAATTTTAAAATGCCAACATTGTGACTGAGTTGGCCATATGAAAAATCATTGTTTCGATCTTCACCCTTGCAAGAATTGTGGTTGACACACTCATTCTTTACACAGATGCTTCAAAAACAAGCCTCCTACAAAACAAAGATTTATCTTAGATGGATCACTTTTTGGAAATGGGCATCAACAACCAAGAAGATGTTTCATTCATATGTCAAAACTTGTTCTAGATTATTGAACAATCTTGCAGTTGAGTTTTCGCCATCATCTCACCTTGTATCTGATAGGGGGGAAATGATGGTCACCTACAAGCTTCAAAGCCACATCAATTGAGCTTGAGCCACAACCTGCCATTCCAAATTCAAAGTTGTAGCTAGAGACACAACAGTTCAAGTGAGCCTGAGCCACTACCTGTCCTTCCAGATTGAGAGTTGTAGCGAGAGACACAACAGTTCAAGCGAGCCTGAGCCACAACCTATCATTCTAGATTCAGAGTTGTAGCTAGAGACACTGATGCCCATGAACATGTATTTGGTTGGTGGTCAGCCTTAAACCATCTATGTGAGGTTGAGTTTCTTCCTTTCAAAGAATTCAGGACACTTCCTCTAGCAGAATACTTCAACTTTTTTCCAGTTTTGGTAGAGTTCCAGGAAATGCATCAAGCATTCCAGAGTTGGTGGTCATCCTTAAACCATCACAGGTTGTAGGCCTCCCTTCTTCCATGTTTAAGGTCTCCCTCTTCAAAATATGAGGAGCACTCCTCTAGCAGAATACCTCAGCTTCTTACCAGATTTGAAAGACTTCCGGGAACTTCACTAAGCATTCCAGTGTTGGTGGTCATCCTTAAACCACCTCCTTATGCCAACATTTCAGAGAGCACATTCATCCTAGTGCTGCAATTTTGTGTTACAACTCCCTTCTTGGACTCACAGACACCCCTTCAGATTAAGGGGCGGAATTTTGGACATCTAATCCTCTAAGGGTTGGTGTAGAAGGCGAATGGACATAGGAAGTCCAAGAGACCTTGAAATGTTGAATCCAAGGGTCACTACATTGTATTATAAATGTACATCATGTTAATCGGAATAACATCTCACACTTATCTTTCCTATTTTCTGTCTACTCTAGTCTTCTGTTTGACATGTTTAATATGCAAAATTCAAAGGCCTCGAGGGTTTTTCAGGGTGTTGAATCATTTATACATTCAAAAATGCATTTTAAATGACAAAAATTTACATTATTTCTTGAAATAATTTTGTGGGGATTCGGATGAAAGAGTCTATTTCATCTATAAGTTAGGCTATATATACATATGAGAGAAAAATGTTTAAACATTATACTTTTCAATTGAAAAATTGACTTGCAGATATTATATAATCTTTATAACATTCAAAAATACAATTTGAACAATAAAAAATTACACATTCTTTTTTTTATTCTAAAATAAGTTTTCTTGTGAAGAAATTAGATCTCTCTCAGCTCATGTTAGAGCCATGATTAAAATGGATCTTATATGTAATACAATTATATTAAAAATTGACTTATTATAATTATGTTATATACATACATTAATAGAATATATTATCAAAAGAATCATTATAACATTTACATTTAAAATGTCCAGTCCCACTGGTACAGACAGTTGGGGATGGGCTTGGTCATCACGATCAAACTTCACTGGGGTGGATGTGCCCTATGCTAGGGGGAGGAAACATGATAAAAAATCTAGTTGGTTAAAGGGTCGGTGTGGCCCAGGCCAGGTGCTATCCCCGAGTGACTTTGATATGCCCTTGGGTTAGGGTTCCTCATGCCACAAGTGAAGTGTGAAAAATCATAAACAACTTGCCACAAAAAAAAAACATTTACATTAAAAAAATAAAAATGATGATATAATTCAACAAAAACAAATCATTACAACATTATATTTACAAAAATATTTATAATTGTATATTCACACTCTTCATGTTTCTAAAAATATTTCTTAAATTAGTTTTCTCTCCATTCCTCTACATCTTGATGGTCTAAATTATTGAAAATAAGAATAAACTACCAAAATGTATTAATCCATTAAATTTTATTTGACTAAATAATAAATTCTTAAAATCAAAATATTTACTTTCTCAATTTTATTTGAAAAAATAACAAATTAGTAGAATCAAAATGCTTTATAAAAACAATAGAATAATGTTGGATATGACAAAGATGTGTTGGAAAGAGATTTCCCCTCATCATAAAATGTAAATTTACAAGAAAATAAAAACCGATAATTATAATTGTGTAATAAATTTTATATTGAATAAACAATAATTTCATGCATGTGGTTGACTCGATAAAAAAATGTTTTAAAAAGGGGAAAAATTAAAATGGCTAATTAAAGATAGAGACTTGATCATATGTGATACTATCATATGGATCATTTATTTTCAATAATAAAAATAATATTAAAAAAATGAATATATCACATGAAAATTATAAAAAAATATTTAAAATATATCTTAAATTAATTAAATAATGAAAAAATAGTTATAATAAAAATACCCTATACCATTAAATCAAATTAACTTGGGAGAACATCTAAATATAAGATACGCTCCAACATTAAATATAACATCTATCCCTTCTTTTTAAAATAAGAATAAGAAACCCGATGTATATATAAATATGGTTTCTTATTAACAGAAGAATATGAAACATGATGTATATATAAATACGGAGAAGATACCACATTAGATGTTTATCGATGGGTAAACGCGTTAGTCTAATTAATTATAAATATACGTAATAATGCTATAAAATTATAACAAGAATATTTCATTGTCATTTAATTAAGGTTTAATTGTTAGAATTAATGGAGAAAGTTTAGTTAGGATAGGATTGAGATTCTAATTCTAGATCTCAGATCCTAATATTCAGGGAGTGGTTCAAACCACCTGATTGTGAGAAAGCCTATATGTACTAGGTTGTTCTCTTGATTCAATGTATCAGATTGTGTGAGTGTGTTTGTACACTCTCCAGGTTCTCACCTGGAGAGTCATTTAGTTTATATTCAGTTTTTATCATGGTATTAGAGCTTCAGGTCGAAGCTAAATAGATCTGTGGGAGAGGATGTTGCAGAGCATTGTAGATTAATAGATAAATTGGGGAGCCGAGTTGTGTTGTCTGGCGTGTCCGCTATTGAATTGGTGATAGGCACTATTGTTAGCTGCATCAGAGATCAGAGCAACGTGGAACGAGGATCGGGCAGCGTGGAACACTGTTGGCATAGGGAAGGGTCTGTGTCCTGCTTTCGAATCCATATTTGAAGCTGCAGGATCGTTGTGCATGCGTGGAATTAGTTTCCAGCTTGATTTGTTTTGGGTCATGAAGGCCGAGCCTGGAGAGGCTGTTGATTTTTTTTAGGCCGTGAAGGCCGAGCGTGCTGGAAGCTTTGAGGCTAGTGTTGGTGGACACCTGGCAGTTGCAGGAGGAGGTTCTGGTTCGGTTGCTCAGCATCCTCTAATTGGTTTGGCTGCAGGATATCCGCGAGAGAATCTCGGGCCTGCGACCGGAAGAGAGGCGGAGTTTCTGTGCGCCATCAAGAAATTGGGAGCCGAAGAAGAGGCGTTCGGGACTCTCATGATGAAATCGCCCCATACTGCTTCCTTTGCCACCTGGGAATTCGCCCATGTGATCGAGCGTCTGAGAAATTTCCTGGTTAGGGTGAAGGAGCAGTGGAGGCGAAGCCTGGTGAGTTTGTTGAACCCGCATGGAGGCCGTGAAGGTAGGATTCCGTATGGGATGTTTGATGAAACTGACGGCAATAAATCATAAACTATTTTTTTCAAGGCTGTGTGTTTTTTGAAAAAGATGGACTGCTGTGTTACCTCCAGAAGGCAGAGATTGCCCTAGTTTTTTTTTTTCTTTCCACGTGAAGAAGCCAGCTGAGACGGCTTGTGGTTGATCGCTTGAAGAGAAGGGCGTGAAGACTACGGGTGCTCTAATGTTTGCGCAGAGGAAGTGTATTCACTAAGATAAGCTCGGTGATTGAAAAAGGTTCGTTTAGAAGTGCAAAGCATCTGAATCAGAGATGTGAGCGGTTGGCAGGGGAATGACAAGGTCATTCTCGTTGTTGTTGTGGTCATCTTCTCTACAGTGGGGAGGAGTCTCGAAGAGGGAGAGCGAAAACTGCGTTGCCGCTGTCCATCGATCTGGCGCTTGCATCATCGAATGTTCAAGGTCCCACTCCTGTGCAACTGAGTAATTATGTTCACAGCCAATGATCCCCATTTCTACGTGTTGTGTGCATCGTGAACACATCCGTGACCTACTGTTCCTGCTCGCACACCTTTTGTTTCAACTGCCCTTCGTTTCTTTTTGTTTCCTTTCGGGGACGTGAAAACTATGAGTACAGGCCATCACACCAAACATGGATGGATTGCTAAGAAATGAAGGAAAACGAAGGAAAGATTCATCCAACAGTATACTTTTCTATACTTAATGTCTACTCCACCTCACATATTTCTTTTCTTTGCTTCCGTCCTTTGAAATGCTGAGCAACAGTCCAAACTGAAACACACGAGACATTCAGAAAAAAGCAGCAGAGAGTTCTAAACTGTACATTCAAAGACAGCTACCCAATTCACTTTTGCTTTGCATCTCCTATTACTCCTATATAAGTCATCGACCCATCTGTGTTGTTTTCCATAGCAACCATATGAAGTATAGATGTGACTGTTATTTGAAGATTGATTGGAATTCAGCGCAGAAGGCTAAGATTTCAATCCTCTCGAAGTTATACTAATAAATAGTTTGAATACTCAATATTATTGAATTCTCCTCCTTGGTGTCAGCTGGAATGATGCCCTCGAGAGGAGCCTTTGGAAAAAGAGCTCATGAGATCAGGAACGCGGGGTGGTTCATTTGATTCTTTGGTGAAGGACTGTTGTCCGTAGAAGAGCACTTTCGTGCTGTGGGGGAGAAATTCCGTGTTGAGGAGCCGTAGAGGAGTGGAGGAACACTGTCAATGACGTTGCCTGTAAGTGAGTCAGCATATTGAGTAGGGTTCTCTGCATTCTATCCGAGGACTTCTTGCGCTACACCTAGTTCAGTCCGTGGAAGGAATTTTTTTTCATGCAGAGATCGTGTAGATTGCATTGATATGCAAGTAGCCCACAATCATTAAGCAGAGGTGGGAAGCTTAAATTATGTGTTGTTTCCTCTGCACATTCAACTATTATTTCTTTTCAAAAGCGTTCGGAGTATGGACATCTAAGTATTGTGTTGGCATTATATAGGCTGCATTCTGTTGTGTTAAAGATCTATTCTACAGTGAGATATATTTTGCAGCAACTATGGCTATCGATTAAATGCGTTGAGGCTCCGACACTGAGAGCCGACGCTGCCATTGAGGCTCTGGTGTTGTCTCAACCCTCAGACAGGAGGAGCATGAGGAGCTGTGGTGCCTGTGTAGGTTAACACTGCAGTGGAAAAAGTGTTCTGGCAAGGGAGACAATAGAAGGAGAAAGTGGGTTGTCAAAGTAAATTGAAAGAGTCTCGAAGAAATTTCAGGAGAAAGCATCAACAAAGAAGTGCAAAATATTGTGTTGCAAAATTTTGTGATTTGTTTCAGGTTGACGGTGATGGACTAGCTGCTGATCAAGGTGTTGATTTGGAATTTGGTGAGATTATTAAATGGTTAATGCTAGATTTACCATCTTTTTTAGGTATGAATTATGAAAGCTGGGCAAATGAAATAAAAATAGTACTATGGAAGTTAAATTTACTGGATTATGTTGAATATTTTATTAATGATAGTGGAGATACAGTAGTATTAAGTCTTATAACATCTGCAGTAGATGACAACATCATATTCAGCATAATATATGAATATGGAGAGATTCCTAGTACAAAGTTTCTATGGGATGTTTTAGAGATGAAATATTGTTTGAATATGGGCAATGATGCTGAAGATATTTCTCTTGATAATGATCCCATATTTGATTGTGAAACTAAAGATGCAATGATGGGTGATGCATGTGTATCTGTAATTGAAACTTGTAATGATGAAAACACATCCATTATTGTAGAACCTGAAAGTTTTCCTGATGTAGAACCTGGAAGTTTTCCTGATGCAGAAATCAAGTTTGATGAGACTTATATATCTCATGATGAGTGGATCAATTTGATGATTGAAAAACATCAAATTGATGAATTACTGTTTGGTGAGAAGGAAGGCCTATCTTCACATACAAATCAAATGCAGAACTTGCTTGTAGCAACAGAACTGGATGAAGGCATAATTATGTCAGCAGAAAGCGATGAAGTAGGGAGAGATGGTGAAATGAAAGCTCTTCTGAAGGAGTAGGAAGATGAAAGTAATTGTGGTCATCTTTATAAATCTAACATTGTTTTTTGTGCAGATATTGGTAGGAAAGAAACAACAATGAATTTTGAAGAAGAACTGAAGTTTCTTGAAGCATGGCTTGAAACACCATGTCTTTATGAAATTAGCACAGAAATTGCTGTAATCAATGGTGAAGATATCATCGCTGATGTTCAGATGATTGACACTGGAAATAGTGAGAAGGAGCAGTCTCCTATTAAGCCTGCCATAATGCTGAGAAGGATGACAACAAGAAATCAAGGTTTCCTTCACAGGGGAATAAATGAGGCGAAGATACATCACTATCTCATGGCAAAGAAAGTGAAGATGAAGCCTCATCCATGAATGAACAAATATGGTCTCAGAAGCATAAAGACTAAGATGAAAACTTTGTTAGTTTTTTATGTCTTTTACCATTGTAAGCCTAGCTGAGACTAGACTAGTAGGCATATGTTATTGTTCAGTACCCTTTCTCCAGTAAGGGGGAGTGTTAGAATTAATGGAGAAAGTTCAGTTAGGATAGAATTGAGATTCTAATTCTAGATCTCAGATCCTAATATTCAGGGAGTGGTTCAAACCACTTGATTGTGAGAAAGCCTATATGTACTAGGTTTTTCTCTTGATTCAATGTATCAGATTGTGTGAGTGTGTTTGTACACTCTCCAGGTTCTCACCTGGAGAGTCATTTAGTTTATATTCAGTTTTTATCATTAATTTCTTTAATTTATTTTATAATTAAATTTATAGACATGTTAATTTTCTAATAAAATTTCTAAAAATTTAATCTAATTACTAGTAATTATTAGGTGGATGGTAGGTATTTAACCTCCATGAAATATTCTAGAATATTCATAATAGTATACACAATTTAAAGTATGAGATTTACCTTCAAAGTAGTTATACACATTTTTATTTTTAATTAAACTAATTAATTCAAAAAAATCATCTCTAAGTGTCATATGAAGTGAGTTATGGTTTTTGTTGCATGTGTTATTGATAAGCCATGTATTGACCCATGGTATTGTAATAAATCCGACGTATCGATTAAGAAATTGGGGGTAAGAAAGTGGAGCAAGTATTTTGATGCTTATTATGGATTGATGCTTATCAACATTTACGAGCCATTTTTATGGATGTGATAATATCTTCATTAATTTAGGAGAGGATAATAGAAATGGAATAATGACATTTGCACTAATAGTATTAGTGGTATATGAAACAAAGAATATATTACCCTTATTCATACGACATAAAACCCTTAGCTAACTCTTTATATTTTCCAAAGACAAGGCCAATGATATGTTTGGCCCAAGTGTCTTTTGAATTCTCTATTCCTATAGAAAGGCTTACATAGGCCAAACAGGGAGGTCATTTAAAGCTAGGTTCAAGGAGCATATAGTAGAAATATTTCATAATTGTATATCTAAGTCTGCTATTCTAGAGCACTCTCACAACATCGAACGCTTAACTTGCTTTGAAAATTCGAGGATCTTGCCCTCTAACCCCTTTCACTCCACTGCAGTCATCAGAGAAGCCCTCGAATTGAGAAAAATCCTAAAAAATTCAATCCTGATGATGGATACAAGTTCAATGATTTGTGGAAACCCATGATTCATCTTCTCTCCTCTAGGTCATAGTCTTCCCTTTTCCTCTCTCATTGTTTTTTTCCATGTTCATCTCCCCCCATCCCCCTTCTCTATTTATTTCATTCCCCTTGTCCCCTTGGTTTTCTTACCCTCTTAAAATTTCTTATCACCCCGTTTCTTGGTTCATCGACATATCTTAATTATTATTTCCCTAAAAGTAATATTGTTAATCCCCCATTAAAATAAAACTTTTTACCTTTACTCACTACAAGGAAAAGACCCTCTAGAAGATGTTTTTGAGGAACCCCACAAAAAAATACCCCATACATCCATTTCTAGCGGAGGTTACTAGAGGAGGTTGGTGAGTGGAGGGTTTTGCGGATGGTTTCCTCTCAGTGCGCTTATCATTACACGTCGCCCCGGTGCACTCGAACCAAGAAAGCACCGATGCGGACCAAAACATTGGCAAACCGGACACCGTTCACTCCGTACACACCCGCCCAGTGCGTCTTATTATTCTATAGCACTGGTGCATTATAAAACACCGCGCCAAAATCAAAACCGCGCGGTGCAGTAGAAATAAACCGCACTGGTCCATCATAATACATCGCGCCAAAACACAAATGAACGAGTGCGTTTGTAAGAAACAGAACCAGTGCGCCTATAAACAATGCGCACTGGTAAAGGGTTATATTAAAAAAAAAAATACGGCAAAATAACCTGGATTTTTTAGTTTTCCAGTGCGTCTGAGCTCTCAATTACCGGTGCATGCCCTACCATAGAACACACTGATGCGCACAAGACATTGGCGCATCGGTGCGACATACACACACATCTGGGGCCTCCTATTACTGTAATGCACCAGTGCTTCATCAATCTTCCACGCTGGTGCATCATAAAACACTGCGCCAAAACAGAAATGCAACAGTGCATTCTTATCCAAGAGCACCGGTGCGCCGATAAACTACACGCACTGGAATAGTGTTACATAAAAAAAAATTTAAGGCTAAAAAACCAGTGCTTTACAACTACTACGCACCGGTGCTTTACGGATTTTCCGCCCTAGTGCATCATCAAATTTTCACGCCGAAACTGAAGCATCCCAGTGCGGTGTTAAGGAACCGCCCCGATGCATTATAAACAACGCACCAAATTTGACACAGCTTGGTGCGGTTGTAGGTAAGCGCACAAGTGCACCTATAAAACCCCGCGGACTGGAACAGGGTTAAATAAAAAAAAATTATGGCAAAAAAACTTCATTTTTCACTTTCCTCAATGCTCCAGAGCTCTCAAGCACCGGTGCCATTTCCCCTTGTCTGAGCTGCCCTGACATCGGTGTTCTCATTGCACCCATTACACACACTGCTGCTTTGCATTGGCCACCAATCTCCAGCTTGAATTTTGAAAAATGGTGGGAAATTTTTCTTTTGCCAAGTTTACAGCCAATATGCCTCCTCGAAGGCAAAATGTACAGGTATTTTTCTATTTTTTCTATAATTAAGCCTTTTAGCGTATTAGAAATTGAAATAACCTTAAAAATAACCATTAAAAAAATAATAATAATTTGTCGCGTGGTGCGCCGGGTCTGTTCGACTCGCACCTGATAGTGATGCTGCTTGTAAAAATTACATGCCGCACCGCCACTGGTGCTAATGGTATCCGCACCGTTTCCGGGGCAGTACCAAAAGGCGCCCTGAATAATTTTAAAATAAAACAAATAAAATAAAAGGCAGTGCGCTCATTTATCCAGATGCACCATTGACCACTAGAATCATAGTGCAGTGCATTGACGAAATTATCTTCCCCGATGTATGTCAGCGCATCACATTCTGGATTCCAAGAGGGTCAATGGTGCGGCCGAGTAAAAGAACACACCGTCAGCTATGTAATTGTCATGAATTCAGTGTGCTGACACAACTATATGCGTTGGGGCGTATATTTCAGTTAGCGCCCCGCTATTCTGAACTTTGATAAAGTTAATAGTGCTTGAAAAATAGACAGTTGCACCGAGGCCGGTGCATTGTATTTCATTAGGGGAACCGGGACCGGTGCTCTACATTATTAATACGCACCGCGATCGGTGCATGACTATTTTATGGCACACCGACTTGTCTGTTTGTTTTTTTTCAAAAACAAATATATATGTATATTCCTAAATACATGTTTGTTTTAATAATTTTTTTTTAACATGGAAATGATTCAGAGAGAAGAGGAGGAACAACAACAACAATAGGCTGAACAGTATGACATGATTCACCAATGGGAGGCCCGAGAGAGGGAGAGAGATGCATACCCTCGCTCTATTACTGCAGATACCCAGGAGATCCTTAGGTAGGTAGGCCTCCTCAAGTTCTATGAGGAGGCTACTTCCCTAAAGGCGCATAGTGTGTTTTTGAGATATCTTATCCGTAGGTGGAATTCCCACTGACAAGCTTTCCAGGTTGGTCCTGACCAGTAGTACACACCCACTGAGGAGGATATTTATTTTATTACAGGACTATCGAGGAGAGGGTGGATTTTCCCTCATTCCCAGATGTGCCAGCTGGTTGTGCAGCAGGGAGTCAGTTAGTTTACTCCCAGAGATACATTGGAGCACATGTATTATCTCCTTCAGAGTTTTAGGTACCTGGAGGTCAGTTACGTATAGGTGCTTTTGGTAGACAGGACGTGCAGTGCCTCCCCCTTATCATTTTGACCATTTTGCACAACACCAATGACGGGAAACACATTAGTTGCTCACTTTTATATTATGTTGATTCTGTAGTAAAACAACCATGACTTTTCAGGTGGTCTGCCATTTTTTTGCGGCAGTTTTGTATAGCCTTAAATAGATGTCGTGCTCATGCACAAGGGAGGGTCAAATTCCCTTTTGCTTCAGAGTTTTATTTTTTATTTTTTGAGAGGTTTCCAGAGATGAGACCTAGTTTTGTTCAACATCCTCGTAGGCCGATGTTTGAGGCTCGGATGCACATGTGGGGGCAGATGATGCCCAAGAGGGGAGACACTTTGTTTCCAGCCAGGATATCACATGATTCACTGGACTTACTAGCCAGTGTTGATGGACTACATTCCTTCATTTTGGTCCCATGTCCTTATGCTGGCTTAGATTGGCGAGGGTGTCCCAACATCCTCTTCATAGCTGATGAGCTGCCAGATGATAGAGGTAATATTACTGTTTTATTTATATTTATTCTAACATGTTCTTAATTAACTTGTTTTTATTAAATTGTGTAATGAAATTGTCTAATTATTGTTGTGTACTTGTATATATTTTGCAAACATTGGCTCTTTTGATGGCGAGGAGATGCCAGGTCCACCACATGATCCAGGTGTGGATCCTGATGATGACGATCAAGATATGGCCGATGTCAAGCATGATCATGATGAGGATGAGGCCAGTGTAGCAGAGAGACATGCTCCTGCTCATCATGGTGCACCGGTGGCGCATTTTGCTAGGCGTGGTTGACCTGAGACCAGATATAGGATGGAGTGGACCAACCAACTATCTACATTGATTGTTGATGTGAGCATCAGGCCCGTTCATTACAGAGACATACAGGCCAACGATAGGCTGTTATAGATGTGGAGAGGCATGCCGCTTGACATGTACGGCCTGATGTGGCATGTAATAGGAGCTACGAAAATAGTTATGCAACTCAGGAGGACTATCCGTAGCTATAGGCATAGTCGAGCCACGACAGGTGATGGACATGAGTCCATGAGTAGCGACTCACATGCATCTCATGATCGTTCACCTTGCGGCACGCCTGATGAGCATGACGCTCCACTGGCAGCATCTGACAGTCATCATGGAGATGTGGTTGGATCATCGGCCACGTCCAGTCAGCAGCCTGCAGCTGCATCCATCAGTACTAGTCGTGATGCTCATGAGAAGGCTGGACCATCGACCGCCGAGGCTACACTATTCACTGAGCAGGCCTCCACTGCTACTTCTCATATTGATGTTGTACTACCACCAACGGATGCATCCATTAGTACTAGTGATCATGATCATGAGCAGGCTCGACCATCGACTGTCTAGGCTGCACCTAGCTTTAATGAGCAGGCATCCACTTGTAGTACTTCTATTGATGTTGTTATACTACCACTAGCGCCTGATCCATGACATTTATATTACAGTTGTATATTTTTAACATTATTCAGTTATATATATATATATATATTATGTTCATGTTGCAGTTGTACTTAATTTTCATGCTAGTGATCATCATGATGTGGCGCATATTGTTAGATCATATTAGATATGTTCATTTAATGTTTAGCTTGCAGATAGATGTGTATATGTGATAGCATGAGTTATTTGACATATTGAGATGTATATTTGATGTTTGTGTTGTGATTATCTTAATATATAATGTTAATTTGATGTTTGAATGTGTTTATTAGTCGAATATGATGTTTGTACGATGGTTATCATGATCGTGATGATGTTTATTAATTAATTTAATATTAAATGACCATGATATTTATTAAATATTATGTCGTGATTGTAATTGTAATTTAAATTTTAACTGTATGTAAAATTGTAAAATTGTATTTGTATTTGTACTTATTGTAATTTAAACTGTAATTGTATGTAAAATATTTATTAATGTAAAATTTTAATTGTAATTGTAATATTTAATTTATTCTGAAATGATTGTAATTGTATATATGAAAAATTGTAAAATTGTAATTGTAAATGTAATTGTATGTAAAATTCTAAAATTGTAGTTGTATTTGTAATTGTAATTTTAATTGAATTGTATCTAAAATATTTATAAAATTGTAATTGTAATTCTATGTAAAATTGTAAATGTAATTGTATATAAAAATCTAAAATTGTAATTGTATTTGTAATTGTAATTTTAATTTAATTTTATGTAAAATATTTGTAAAATTGTAATTGTAATTGTAAATGTAATTCTATGTAAAATTGTAAATGTAATTGTATGTAAAATTCTAAAATTGTAATTTTATTTGTAATTGTAATTTTAATTGAATTGTATGTAAAATATTTGTAAAATTGTAATTGTAATCGTAAATGTAATTCTATGTAAAATTGTAAATGTAATTATATGTAAAAATAAAATTCTAATTCTAATTCTAATCGTAATTCATGTATGTGAAATTAATGTAAAATTGTAATTGTAATTTTAATTTTAATTGTAATTATTGTACTTTTAATTGTAATTGTATGTAAAATATTTGTAAAATTTTAATTCTATTAATGTGAAAATTTTAAATCTATTAATGTGAATATTTTAATTGTATTAATGTGAAATAATTTTATTAAAATATTTAAATTTGTAAATTTGCAAATAATTGTAAAATAACAAATCTAGAATAATAACATGTTGATCTCACTTATGTTTTTGCTTGCTAAAAGCATATCGTCAACATATAATACTAAGATAATGAATATTTCATTAATTAATTTCTTAAAGTAAACACAATGATCATATTCACTTCTTATATAATTTTAGCTCTTCATGAAATAATCAAATTTCTTGTACCATTGTCTTGGCAGCTGCTTCAGACCATACAATGATTTCTTGAGCCTATAGACAAATTTCTTGTTGTGATTTTGAACAAACCCTTCAGGTTGTTACATATAAATCTCTTCATCTAAATCTCCATGTAAGAATGCAGTCTTAACATCTAGTTGTTGTAATTCTAAATCAAGTAATGCAACTAATGCTAACACAACCCGAATTGAATTTTTTTTAACAACTGGTGAAAATATTCCATGAAAGTCAATTCCTGCTTTCTAAGAAAAAACTTTCGTAGCTAGCCTCACTTTGTACCTATCTTCTTTATCATCAACACCCCTTTTCAATTTGTAAACCCATTTACATCCTATAGTTTTTCTGTCTTTAGGAAGTTCTATGAGGTCCCATGTAGCATTCTTGTATAATGCCTTCATCTCATCCTTCATAGCTTCTTTCCACTTATCACTGTTAGAACCTTCTACAACTTCCTGATAGAATAAAGGTTCATCATCATTAGTAGTTAAAGCAATTGAAGTAACATAATCATCATACCTTTTAGGAGGATATATGATTCTCGTGGACCTTCTTAAAGATGTTTCTGGTTCTTCCACAATTTGTTGATTATTATCTGTAGGAAATTCTTTATGATCTTCATCTGAAACTTGTTCATCTTTACGATCTTCTGAATTTGAATTGGTTTCAAACTAAATATGTTGAGACTTAGGTACATTTTCCTGTTTCAATTTAATATCTACATTTGGATTATCGAGTGAAGATTCATTGCATTTAACATCTCTATTAATGATGATCTTGTGAATTGTAGGATCCCACAACCTGTATCCCTCAATCCCATCACCATATCCAACAAAGATATATATTTTTGATTTAGGATCTAATTTAGAACACTGATGTTTCAGAATTAGAGCATATGCATCACAACAAAAAACTTTCAGTTTAGAATAATCACAAGGATGGCCCTTCCATACCTCTTGAGGAATTTTGCATCCTATTGCAGTTGATGGTGATCGATTTACCAAATAGCAAGCCATAGATACTGCTTCTGTCCATAATTCCTTCCGTAAATTGGTGTTACTTAGCATACTTCTTGCTCTTTTTAAGAGAGTCTTGTTCATGCGTTCAAGAACTCCATTTTTCTGAGGAGTATATACAGTAGTTCTATGTTTTTCAATCCAAACTTCCTTGCAATAATTATTAAATTCATTTGAAGTAAACTCACCACCATTGTCAGTTCTTAAACATTTAATGGTTCTTCCAGTGATATTTTCTACTAATGCTCTAAACTGCTTGAAAAATATGAATACACCAGACTTTCTTTTTAACATATAGACCCATACTTTCCTAGAGAAATCATCTATAAAAGATACAAAATATGATGATCCTCCATATGAGGTTGTAGGAGATGGACCCCAAATATCAGAATGGATATAATGAAGGATTCCTTTACTAGTATGTTTTCCAGTTTTAAATTTCTGCTTGCTTTGTTTCTCATATATACAATGTTTGCAGAAATCTAACTTAAAAGACTTTAAACTAGGAAGTAACATATGATTAGATAATATTTTTAATCCTCTTTCACTCATATGGCCCAACCATTGATGCCATAGTTGAATAGAATCATTTTCGTTTTCAGATATAGTTGAAGCATGATCTGACTCTGCTTTTCCTTCTAACTGAAAAAGATTTCCAACCTTCTTTGCTTTCATTACTAATAAGATTCCTTTGTAAATTTTCATTACTCCACCTTGAATAAAATTTTTATATCCATTTGTGTCTAATACTCTTACATCAGTTAATTTTCATTATTCTGAGTTCAGGCACATGTCTTACATCAGTTAAGATTTTTTATTTTCCCATCAAAATTTTTAATATGGATGCTTCCAATTCCCACAACATTACATGAGACATCATTTCCCATGTAAAATACTCCATCATTGATTGACTTATAAGATTTAAACCACTTTTTATGGATGCACATGTGATTGGATGCACCAGAATCTAATAGCCAATGTTGATCATGATTTGAAAAATTAACTAATAAAACTTTATCACTTATACCAGAACCGGATGCCGAACCTATATCTGTCGTGTTTGCTTCTTTATTTTCTGTTGAAGAGTCTCCTTTGGATGTTTTTTGTCTCTTCCAACTGTCCTTCTTCAAATGTCCCAATTTGCCGCAAAACCAACATTTTAGCTTACTCTTCTTCCCTTTTCGATTTTGATCGAGAGTTGTTTTTCTGACTGAAGCGTTTTTCTTTAGATTGACCTCTAACCATCATTGCTTCTGATGTAGAGGTTTCTAAATTTGACCATTTTTGGTTTCTTCAGATAGCATAGCTCCAACAACATCATCAAATTCAAGGGTTTTTGATGAACTAAGACTTATAGAAGTAAAAAAATGATCCCATGACTTAGGCAAAGAGCATAATAAATTTACAGCTTTATATTTTGAATCATATTTTACTTCTATGCTATCTAATTGCACCAAGAGAGTATTAAAGGTATTCAGATGATTGGTTATTGTTGTACCTTCCTTCATGCGCAAGCTGTACAGCTATCTTTTCAGAAGAATCTTGTTTGTTAAAGATTTAGTCATGTACAATTTTTCTAGCTTTGTCTATATTCTAGAGGTTGTTTTCTATGACACGATGTTAAATAAAACATCATTCACCAAACAAAATCGTATGCCTCTCAGTGCTCTGTCATCGATGTCACTCCATTCGTCATCTGTCATGGCGAAAGGTTGTTTGGATTTTCCCAAAAGTGCCTTCGCCACACCTTGTTGTATGAGTAAGTCGTGCATCTTGACTTTCCATATTTCGAAGTTATTCCTCCAATTAAACTTCTCGATCTCAAACCAGGCACTTTGATTTTTCGACAAACTTAACAACATAAACAACACCACACGCAGTCAATGAAAAAATGCAGAATGACCCAGGTGTTTCCTTGCTTATTGATACTCAATCATTATGCAAATACAAGCGGTTAGCAATACAATACATGTCAATAATAATTGTAATCATCATGATATCATCTCTTTATGGAGAATTTGAGTTTTGGGAGTGATATCATATGGCCATAATTCCTATGCCTTCTGCTGGTTATTATTAAGAGTGATTAAAGATGTTTGGGCAGCGAGATAACTGAAGACTCTGCTCTGAACGCACAACAATTTAACTATATATATTTAATGATAGACATTGGCAATAACCTGAAAAACTTACATCACCAATAGCCTCTTACACGGCCATGCAAACTTTACAACGCCATTTCATAGCAATGATCATCTCAAACGACAGCGATGATCCTCCATACAAATTTTCTTTGGCGCTTGAAAAACATCTCTCACACGACACTCTCTCTCTGATTTCACAGCAATGACACTGCTCTCGGACGGCAGCTCATAGTCATCTGCAATGCTTCTGATGATCACTCTACAGGAAATCTACAGAGCTGCGAACATGCCACACCTCATGATCTCTGACTTGGGATTCTTCTTTAATCACCACAACCCACTTCCTCGAACCAGGTCCATATCCTTAGCATGCCAGTCAAGGAAATCACGAGATCACGAAATCACACCCTCCAAATTTGTTGTCAACATGAATCACTGCAACAGGCAGTGGCTCTGATACCAATTGTTCGAGTATACACAGCTGAAAGCTTAATAAATTCACACACACAACATAAAATAAAGACAATGATTTAATGTGGTTCACCCAACCAATCTGGGCTACATCCACCAAATAGAGGTATCGGCTTTCTTATTATTCAATAGGAGATTACAACAAAAAATTTCTCACATCTGCACTTCCTCTTCCTCATCCCTCATATCTTTTTCCTCTATTGGCTTTACAATTTATAGATGTAGAAGAAAAACTGAATATTAAATTCAATTCCATCCTATCACAAGAAAATAGGATTGTTATCTTATCTTCAATTTTTGATGCCTTCAGATTTGGAACAAATCCTATTTTTGGCATTATCCATGAGATTTGTAGCCAAATTAATTATGTAAAATCTCAACATTTTTGTAACATAATAAAGTTTAGAAAATAATGAAAATAAATTCATGTACTTTATAATTATCATTATTTTATTATGATCTTACATACAAAAAAAAAACTTTATATAGTCCGGTGCGCTTATCATCCTAAAACGCATCGGTGCGTCATATAAATAAGACGCATTGGTGCGTCACAACTCTTCCGCACTGGTAACGAATAAGCGCAAATAAAAAATCGCAACTTTATTTTCTTCAAGTGAATAAAAAAACAGCAATTTGAAAAATGGGCGGCAAATTTTTTTTGAAAATCTAATTTCATAAAATAATTCTTCAAATACTAAACACTTTTCATTATTTCACTATTTTTGCTAAAAGTTTCAGCTAGATATTTGCAGGAGACAACCTGGAGCAAGAGAGCAGGGGACACTGTGGAGCAGCGAAATACGTTCGAACAGAAGTATTCAGATAATCAGAAACGAAACCTCTGGTGATTCAAACCCTGTATCATCGAATTTGAAACTATCTTGTGATTAAATTTGATTATTTTTTTACTTTTTTCCTGCAATTTTTTACTTTTTTCTGCAATTTATCCATTTTTACCCTAAACCTTTTTTTTTTTTTTTTGCCCTTTCTTCTCCTTTTTTATGTGATTCCAGAATTAGGGTTTTTCATTTTATATTGACGTCCAACCCAAGGGATGACTTGCATAGTCGGATCCCAATCCGTTCGCCCATTGCGTGAATTTTTGAAAAAATGGATTTTTATTTATCGGTGCGCCTTGCATACTATGACGCATCGGTGCTCTGTATTATACATCGCAATGAGAAAGTACTGTAGTAAAAAAAAATGAAAACATTTTTTCTAAATCCGTGCGCCAAATCTGAAATAGGGCACCGGTGCTCCATTTAACTAGGAAAGCATTGTATGGTGTATTACATTGTTTTTGCGGTGCGTTTATAACACCCCACGCACCGTTAGGTCTATTACACTGTTTTTGTGGTGAGTTTACAATACACAATGCACCGTATGGTGTATTATACTGTTTTGGGTGCGTTGCTAATATCCCCACGCACCAGCGGCGGCGCGGACCTCGTGAAAGGTGCACGAGTACCTTGGGAATTATTTTCTACCTGAAAAGTTGAGAATTTATTTATAAATATATTAATGAATGATATGGTACAGGTTTCAGATTGAGAAAGAAATGTTTGACAAGAGATCAAGTAACAAAAATACTGTTAACACATCAAGAAAAGAAAAAAAGACAAGTTCTTTGTAAATTCTTTACAAAAAAAACTATTTTTGAACTATATGTAAGTTTAAATAATATGTATTGTTTACTATGTATCATGCAAAGACACAAAATGACGAAGCTCAATATGATTATTTCTGATCTAGAACCAGAAGAGCATAAAATTTTAATGGAAAAATTGCAAAAGGATGAATCAGGTGAATGAAAATATACTATCGATCCAATATGAGTTTCTTTTTTTTAATTATCATTAATAATATACTTAAAATTATTAGATAACATGTGTCAAAAAGTCTACTATTTCACATTTGTTTAATTTTGTACATGGATCAACAACTCAGAAAAGGAATGTTGTTCTAAGAAAAGAAAAAAATAGAACATGCAAATGAAAATAAATTGCTCCTTAGCTCATCCAGAGTGGTGCTGGAAGTTAACGAAAGAGGAAATTTTTTTACAAAAGTTTGAGGGATCTAGTGGAAAGAATGTATAGATGTTATTTCCAACAACAACAACATGCCTCAAATGTAAGATGTAATCATTAAATTTTTCGATCATTAGGTACAATAAATAAACAATTTAGCATTAGATATTAATTTTCAAGAATTTTCTTGTAGAAAAGAAAAGAAAATGGAACCCATTCAGTGCATAAAACAGGATGACAAGGAATAAAATGGTTGATCTCTAAGTTTGTGAGTAATTGTTACTTCTTTATAACAACTTAACTAGATTTCATTTTTGTTTTTTAAGTTGTTTTACAAAAATCATCATTAAATGTCTTCAAACAGGTGCTAACATACAAAGAAGAACCATCAGACGAATTTATTGAAATTGGGTTAAATATGGGTTGTGAGTATATGTTGGCATATCATAATTTAATTGTGGAATTTGTAAGCATCTATCGATCTTGTTTTACTTAGCTCCATATATAATTAATAGAACAAAAACATCTTTTATATTAAATATATGATTTGTTATGGAGTATAAAACTTGCAGGAAATAAAGTATGGAGCTGCGCCAACAGATGAAATTTTTGAAGATGGCATGGTACATGGTTTTGAAAGAATATGTATAATTTATGAGTCAATTGTTGCTATGGTACGTCATTTTTCTTTTCAATTTACATTGATGTACATTATTTAATATTGCAATTTTCATTATTCTCACCAATGTATATACACTCATTTCAGTGTATTTTTATGTTTGTAGATGGAAGGTGAATAAGAAGAAAAAAATCAACGCCATGAACAAAAAATACCTAAAAATAACCCAAGTCATGGAATTAGCTCTAGTAGTGACAACATTTCAAGCGAAGAATGATGATCACTATGTTTGGATATCAAAGCAAGGCATTTTATTTTTTGAAATATATATGTCTGTGAAATCAGACATTTTGTTTAATGTGGACATGAGTGTCCCAATTGAAAGATAAAGGATGCAGTAAATTGTCCCATTTTGTATGATAATGTTATTATTTATATATATATATATATATATATATATATATATATATATATATATATATATATATATATATATATATATATATATATATATATATATATATATATATATATATATATGTTTTAATTTATTCTATTGCATTCTCCATTGTCGTTCTCAAATACACTAATAAAAATTTAATTCATATGAATATTGTTATAAGATGTGTTGACTTTTGATGAATAATGAATTTAAAACAATCACAATAATTGGACTGTCACAGGTAGATTTTTCTAAAAAAATACAACATGAAAACTGGTGTGTGTCACTAACTATACACCGGTGTGTTTATGTGTCTATACACACCGGTGCCGTTATACAATCTATGGGACCGCACAAATACCGATACCAGTTATCAATATCGGTGCGTTTGTGTGATACTGCACATCGGGGATTTTTTTACGTATCTATAAGCACCAGTGCATTTTTATGATCTATGGGCACTTCATGAATACCAATACTAATTATAAATCTTGGTGCCTTTTTGTGATACGATGCACTGGTGCATTGATACGACCTATGGGCACTGCACAAAACCCAAGACCAATTAGAATGGCCTCGTGCATTGTATGACCAACACTACGCCTAGTGCGGTTTTACATGTAAACGTCCCGATGCATTGGATTGACACAGCCCCGGGGCACCGTCGACATGCACACACCGGTGCGTTAAAGGAAGAGTAGTGCACCAATGAAAAAACATCCGTAATAACCTCCGACTGCCCATTTTTTTTAGTTGTGTTGAATTTCCGTTAAAAGCTCCACCAAAACCTCCGTAACCATAAACAAATGTTGTAGCAAATGTTTTTTGACAATTTTGGCCACGTTTATAACACTAAAAACCTCCTTTATAACCTCCGCTAGAGGGTCTTTTCCTTGTAGTGACTTTATTTAGTATTATTTCTTTTCTTTCTATTTATTGTGTTCCTCGTTTTTATTCTTATTATCCTTAACTTATACCATCGAGTCTTCCCTCTTTCTCCATAAATAATAATATATTTTCATAATAACATGAATCATTCAATCGTTTATTAATCATTCAATAATTTATTTATAATTATATATCCACTCCTCAAAATTTGTAACCTACCCTGTCACCCTCTCCTATGTATCTCTTAGCTTCTAATTTTCATTTATAATTTCATTTTCTCTTTAATTCCACTATATCTAATATTAATATATTATAATTAATAATAATAATTTTAATTTCTCACCCTAGGAATAATGTCATAATTAATAACAATATTATTTGCACTATATTCATCTTATTTTATATTAATAATTCTCCTTTCTTTATGATTTTGTTTTCCCTAATTTATCCTTAATTAATCTTCTCTATTGACTCTTCTAATTCTAATGCTCAAATCTTACTCCATGATGATGGGTGAAGTGTTCACTTGAAACATTGTACAACCTCGAAAATATAATTTCTACTCATAATTGGCGTGCTTATCAATTCTATAATGAGTATGTTCATATTAGTTAGGGTTTTTTTGAGGTCTATTTGGTTAAGATATTCACTCAACCAAGAGATTTTATGTACAAGATATATTAGCTATCTCGGGACATAGTTTCTTGTATTTGCATTTTATTATTATTTGTTGTGAATATAGAATTTCTTGTGCCTTATGAAACTTTAAATTGGTATCAGATCCTACTTGAACTAACTCGCTCATGGGATATCCTAGGGGCATAGGGAGAGTAGACTAATTGTTGGTGAGTGTTTATTTTTCCCATCATTTAAATTTTGGATTCACTTCTCATGAGGTTTAGCCACGTAGGGAAGTTGACAATGGCACGAATAGGCTTATTAGTTGAAAGAAATCGTAGACGACGATGATGATGAGGCAAGTTGTTATGAAGTGATGGGGACATGTTGGGTTTCCCCAACAATCTTCCAATACACCAGGATATTTCACAAAAAATTCCACAACATTGTTTTCATGTATACTATGAAAATTCAGAAATTTAACTTGAAATGTGCACTCAAACCAGAAAATCTAGGTTTCTCTTCACAAGTACCATGAGAGAGTCTTCTCTCATGAATTCCTACTCTTTTAAAACCTCATTCATCTTACAAGGGCTTATGTTGGCTATTTTTGGGCTTGACCTAGGTTCAGAGTTAGCTGCACACCAACAAAACCCTCTATTACTGGCCATTTCAGCAACAACCTGCTAGGTAGATCACAGTATCACTCGAGGCAATATTGGAGGATGTCATAACTAGTTTCTACATCCATAGGGACAATGGAGTGTGGAACTACTACTAAAATTATTCCTTATTCTTATTAGGAACTGCACAGATGCATATATCTACTTTAAGAGTTTTTCCTTCATTCATCAATCAAAACTTGTGCGCACTGCACCTTTATCATTAGATCACAACATAAAGCATACAATTAACTTCATAATGCAGATAATAAGAAAATAAAACACATAAAGACACAAAATATGTTTCCAAAAATTCTTATTCTTTATTATTATAAGTCTCTTCAGTACATTCACTTCTTTTTCCTGCACACACAACTGTAGGTGGTTTGTGCACAAAGTTGTAGACTCTTCAAGGCCTCCACGCACAAAGTTATGGAGCCTTCCGAAGTGTTATCACCAAATTGAGTCATGTTGGGTTGCTTCAATGGTCAACTTGGAGTAACTATTTTAAACCAGCTTTTGAATGAAGATTATCCTCTTCAGTCTGAGAGGGATTTCTCAACTTATCAAAGGATTTACTCAATTAGGTATTAAAACATATGACTAAATCTGTGAGTGTTTTGACGTATGTGATTGCAGGTGAAAAATGAGGAATATTCAACTACCATTGGGCTTATGGAGTTAGTAAAATGAAATCAATGACAAGAATTCCTACTTATGGAAGCTGAGGCTTTTTCTGTTTCAATGATAGAACAACACTAACACATGGGAATAATTAGTAACTCAATGCTAAAAGGAAGTCAAATCTTATATAATATGAATTATGAGTAATTTAGCATTAATACTACTAGAAGCAAGATATAAAAGAGACACATAAGACCATTGAAACGCATCAAGAATCTCAAGTAAATCAGGAAAAATCACTGTCTATTTATTACTAATATCAGAAATTACAATAGTAGCTATGTCAAAAGCATTCTGCAAACCTTTGATATTCAATTTTCTCTCTATAAATACACTTGATTTACATTACATAGGATTCTGGGTCATCGAACTTTCAAACTGATAGGTAATCATAACTGGCACATCTATAACAAGACACCTATCCATTAAGAGTTAATCTCCTAATAGGAATTTGTTTTATTTATTAAAAATACTAATTGAATGAGTGCATAATTACATCAAAAGTAGTTAGGTGCTTGAATGGCACTATCCACCATCAAAGAATAAAGGCCCTCAATGAACTATGAAACAATCATCCAATTTTTTAGGAAATGATGGCATGGAATTTGCTGACTGTTGAGCTGAATTGACCCTTTTTTCCTCTGCTACACTGTTGCTAATATGCTAATGTAGTGGGGTAGTTTAGGACATGGACCTCAATTCACTAATATGCTGATAGAAGAGCTGAGAGCTGTGTGGGCAGATCTGCTATTGAACGAAGTGTTGAATGTTTTTGGCTACCCAACTCAACCTTTCTGTTGTTAGATTACCCAAAACCTTCTTTTAGTGTTAAAACCTTTTTTGTGAATAAAATAGTGTGAAAAACTCAAAATAATAGACTTGAAACCTTTTAAACGTTAATTTTGAAGCACATCGCATCTGCACACTTCACAACCTTTAAAGTTTAAGTTATGAAGAATAAAATCATCGATGTGATGTGATGGGGAGGTGACGTGGAGGGTAGGCGACGTGGACGATCGGTGGGATTAGATGGGAGCACATATTGCAACTCTTAGCCTTTCGTTATCAGCGCGGAGGATATAAAATTTAAACATCGTGAAGTGCGACGTGCAGGGGAGGACGTGAATGACATGGTAGGGAATAACTAGGCCCCGACTGCACTGCAGATCACAGATTTTAGCTTTCAGTTATAAGCTGTGGGGATTACATTTTATAATTTATGAAGTGCAGGGAAGAGGGGCCCACTCGCATGTGGCAGAGTTTTATGAATCGGTCGAAGGTTTAAAGTGGTAAGTGTTATGGAGTTTATATGATATTCACAATATATCAAAGTATTGCAATGGTTGTAAAGCTGGGGCAGAACTTCTAAGGTGGGCCCAACTTACTGCATCACAAATTATAATAAATAGACTGCGGACACTTGCAAAGGTAAGTTAAATGCATTGCGATATTGCAAAATCGACAATCACATATTTTAAGTTTTAGTTTGCAATGTGAAAACACACAAAAGCTTCGAAATGCAATCAGGGCCCCACTTTGATCACAATCGGGGAATTAAAATCAATGAAACGGTGAAGGGGGGAGGGTAAAGCGAAAAGGTCACAAAAAGGTAAGGTTTCGATGTATTTCAAAGGAAAATGAAATGGAAAAAGGAATCATAGTGGGGAATGGGTCCCAAGTCATATCGCAACGGGAATTTATAAGTTTAGCATTTGATTGTTGTAAAAAAACTTTGCGATGGCGATATATGATAAGACACAAGGGGTCCTACTAATGGTTTAAGCGACTTATATATATATATATATATATATATATATGAAATATATATAACGGTAAGTTTATATAACACGGTTGTTTGATGGGAGGCGGAGCTTATAACATAAAGTTTGAAACTTTATAATAAATGGGTTTATAAAGTAATAAGCTTTGAAAGGTTATATTTGTGGGTTTTTGGCTTAGGATAAACATGATTTTGAAAATTTTGAGTGTGATAACAGTGGCTCCACTAGGGATGATGTACCCCTATGGTACAAAAAATAACTCGTAGTTTCCAGTGCCATCCTTCTTGAAAATAAAACTTCTAAAATTCAGCATGGTTTCTCCAAACTCTTATTGTCTTCTCCTTGTGCTCAAGCTTGATGATAACTACTGAAAAACCAAATCTGTACATGCTAAAAATATGCTCAGACTACTTGAGCTTATTCATACACACTCCTACCTACCCTAACAATTGCAATCTTCATGTTTGGTTCAAGCGACGTGAAACCTCCAATAAAGCCAGTCAATGAGATGATTTGATACATGAACCCCTTGATTACACTTGAACCAAAAGCAAACTACATTTTGAAATGATAAAGCTAAGAGAAAATGGGTCTGTTTTTCATAGTGAAAAAATATTTGAAAAGTTGGACTGTATAACTCTTCCATGTAATCACCTATGGGATCATACAAGACATAATTTATTGATATCCCTTTTAAGCTCTCAATGCCAAATTTATCCAGGATATCCTTTTCATTTTCTTCATCAAGGCTGAACCTTGATTCCAACTCTACAATATCAAGATCATAACCACATTCCTCCTTTATCTACAAATCAAATGGTATAACAATTTCCTCCTTTTTTGGAGGAGGAATACTTTCCAAGAAATGTTTAGGATCTTGGAAATCATATGATCCAATTTTGACATCCAATAGTTCAATTTCATTTTCTAATTTTTCAGCAGCTAAACCAAGATTTTTTTTTTTTTTTTTTTTTAACTAATTTATTTATTTACTTCAGGTGTGAGTCAACTGGATTTCAAACAATGAAATACTATTTTTGAAAAATTTTCATCTATCTGAAATTCTGCTAACTCATCCCTTAAACTTTGTAACATTTCATCATATAAAGGGTTTACCACATACCCTGTCATCTTCGATCACCATGAATGTTATGAAATCTGGATTCTTCCCAGTGAAGTCGCTCTGAACTTTGAAGCTCAGTATCTTGACCAATGGATTTTCCAGGTGAATGGTACAACCTTCTTGTGCTTGGCTTATGTTCACCATCAGAAGTCAAATCTGAACCTTGTCGTTTTGACTAGAGAAAATTTTCACCTTTGATCCCCGGCAACGACACCAAAATGTTATCACCAAACTGATTCTTTTTGGGTTGCTTCAATGGTCGACTTGGAATAAGTATTTCAAACCAGATTTTGAACGAAGATTAGCCTCTTCAGTCTGAGAGGGATCACTCAACTTATCAAAGGATTTACTCAATTAGGTCTTAAAACAGATGGCTAACTCTGTGAGTGTTTTAGTGTACTATCTGATTGCAGGTGAAAAATGAGGAAGATTCAACTACCATTTTGATCCAGGTGGATATCAGTGGCCACCCACCTATTCCATTTGGATCCGCAAGATCAATTCTTTCAGTTTTCCACCTTCAGCACAACTTACTATTTTTAGCAAGTTTTCGGGTCCTCCACTCCTGGAGCCGTTTTGGGGACTTAATGATCCAAGTGGATATTTTTGACCACCCACTGATTCCATTTGAACCCACACCATCAGTTATTTTAGTTTGTAAGTTTCAGCACAACTTACTATTTATTGCAGTTTTTCTAGTCCTAAACTTCTGGAGCCATTTTGAGGCCCTAAACGACGCTTTTTGGGAAAACGAGGAGCAACATGGGTCATAGACCATGTTTCTCACTCAAACATTGTAGCCCTTGGATATATCTTTCTAAAGAGCTTTTGAGCGTGTCAAACGGAGATCGGATGCCAAAGTTACATCCCCAGGAAGTTGAAAAACCAACTTACCCAAACGGGGCCCATAGTTTTGGCGCTTCATCTCCTAGGGTTAGGTTTTTAGACATTTCAGATTTTACATTATTTCTCAACAATAAATAGGCCTTTGAGCCTCATTGTAACACAGTTCAGGGGGGTGGTAGTCGACACATCTCTTCTCATAGATAAGCACTACCAGTTCCCTAGCTCGCTTGTTCCCATCATTTCAGTTATGTAACACAGTGGAGAGGCCTGTAGCCATCACATCTCTTCTCAGGGATACACTACTAGTGCCCTCGCCCACTCATTTACATTGTGTATCATTGTAACATAGTTCGGGGGCTGGTAACTGACACATCTCTTCTCAGAGATAAGCGCTACCAGTGCCCTAGCTTGTTTCCATTATGTTTGTAAGCCTATTTCAGTCATTATTTGATAGTAATAAAATGAAGCATCATTTCCGCTGCATCTCTGTGCTTATGGTTATATGTGTATTATGTTGCGTTCCTGCATAAAATCTGGATCACATTGGGCTTATGGAGTCAGTAAAAGGAAATCAATGAAAAGCATTCCGACTTATGGAAGTTGAGGATTTTTCTGTTTTAATGATAGAGCAACACTAACACGTGGGAATAATCAGTAACTCAATGATAGAAGGAAGTCAGAGCATATATGATATGAATTCTAAGTAATTCAGCATCAATACTACTGGAAGAAATATATAAAAGAGACACATAATTCCATTGAAACATGTCAAGAATCTCAGGTAAAGCAAGAAAAGTCATTTTCTGTCTACTACTGAAATCATAAATTACAATAATATATTTATCAAAAGCATTCTCCAACCCTTTGATATTCGATTTTCTATCTATAAATAGACTTTCTTTACATTACATAGGATTCTGGATCATCAAACCTTCAAACTGACAGCTAATCATAACTAACACATCTATAAAAAGACACCTATCCATTAAGAGTTAATCTCCTAATAGGAATTCTTTTTATTTATTACAACTACTAATTGAAGGAGTGCATAATTACATCAAAAGTAGTTAGGTGCATGAATGGCACTATCCACCATCAAAGAATAAATGCCCTCAATGAACTATGAAATAATCATCCTATTTTTGAGGAAATGATGATATGGAATTTGCTGACTGTTGAGCTGAATCGACCCTTTTTTCCTGTGTTGTGCTGCTACTACTATGCTGATGTAGTGCGGCAGTTTAGGATATGGACCTCAATTCGATGATATTTTGACAGACGATCTAAGATCTGTGCAAGAAGACCTACTATTGAACGGAGTGTTGAACACTTTTAGCTGCCCGACTCAACCTTTCTGTTGTTATATTACCGAAAACCTTCTTTCTATGTTAAAACCTTTTTTGTGAATAAAATAGCATGAAAAACACAAAATACCGGAATTGAAACTATTTAAACTTTGATTCTGAAGCACATCACATTTGCACACTTTAGAACCTTTAAAGTTTAAGTTATGAATAATATAATCGACGATGCGATGTGATGGGGAGGTGATGTGGAGGGTAGGTGACATGGAGGATTGGTGGGATCGGATGGCAGTGCATATCACAACTCTTAGCTTTTAGTTATGAGCGTAGAGTATATAAAATTTAAACACTGCGAAGTGCGACACCGAGGGGAGGAGGTGAATGACGTGGGAGGGAAGAAATGGGCTTGGACCGTAGTGCAAAACACATCTTTTAGCTTTTAGTTATACGCTGCGGGGGTTAACTTTTATAATTTGCGAAGTGTGGGGAAAAGGGACCCACTGGCTTGTGACAGAGTTTTATGAATCAACGAAAGGTTTAAAGCAGTAAGTGTTATGGAGTTTATATTATATTCAAGATATATCAAAGTATTGAAATGGCTATAAATCGGGGGTATAACTGTTGAGCTGAGGCTGACTTACCGCATCGCAAATTAAAATAAATAGATTGCGACTGCTCGCAAAGGTAAGTCAAATGCGATGTGATATCGCAAAATTGGTGATCACATATTTTAGGTTTTAGTTTCCAATGTGAAAACACATAAAAGCTGTGAAATGTGATGAGGGCCCCACTTTGATCGTGATCGGGGAATGAGAATCACTGAAATGGTGAAGGGGGAAGGGTAAAGTGAAAAGGTCAGAAAAATGTAAGGTTTCAATGTATTTCAAAGGAAAATGAAATGGTAAAAGGAAGTATGGCAGGGAATGGGTCCCACATCATATCGCATCGGCGATTTAGCGATTTATAAGTTTAGCATTTGACTGGTGTAACAAAAATTTGTGATGGCGATATGCGATAAGGCACAGGGGGTCCTACCAATGGTTTAAGCGGCTTTTTGTTATATATATGATATGCAATATAGATAACGGTAAGTTTATATAACATGGATGTTCGATGGGTGGCAGAGATTATAACATAAAGTCAAAAAATTTATAATAAATGGGTTTATAAATTAATAATCTTTGAAAGGTTATATATGTGGGTTTTGGGCTTAGGATAAACATGATTTTGAAATTTTTGAGTGTGATAACAGTAAGATCCAAAAAAATACTAAATAGATAGATAAATTTGTAGTGCTTATCAACTATTACATGGATTTATACTTCTACACAACATTAAATTTGTTTTTATAGCATTTATATCGACTCAAAAACATGGTCCACATACCATGGGAGGACAAAATAGTAGACTAAAACCATTTACTCATTGAAAAATTAGGGGCTTTGAGCCACCCCAAAGCCCCTAAACATTGCATGGTAGAACTAATTCTATAGTTTTGTGCACTCCACTCATCAAGTTGCAGAGTCTTTTGATAAACAATGGAGCAAGTTGGGCATGCCCAACAACTTTACTTCATAAATGCATGACCAACATACCAAAACAAAACTCTCAAAGCTTCACATAGATCCCAAAACATGTGATGTTGTAAAGTGATGGAAAATATTTTTGTAGCACAGTCAAACACTTGTAGGCACTATGAAATATTTTCGTAGGGCTTCTCGAAGCTTGTCTTTTCATATTTCGGGAAGCTGAAATGACTCAGTGTTGCCCCCAATCGACTCCCCACGACCCTAAGTCACTCGTTAATGCCACACACAGCCTCCTACACCCTTCTTCATGGATATTTAACTCTCTAACTCGCACTTATCAAATATGCAAGGTTTTCTTCATACGTTGGTAGCTACAACGACTCAACAAGTAATTTTGGCACAACTACAAGCTACAGGTGGGTTAATCTAACCTCAGGAGAATAAATATCGAACAACACATCATGTTCTATTCAACAGGTGTGACTGCATCCAAACAATGGTGCTATTTTTTTCCCTAACAACACTAATATTACACAGTCGTAGAAAAACCACTCCATCACGGGCTTCACATCACAAGACACATGCACTCATTCATATTTAGAATGCATAGACACTTCCCTCTTCAGGTTTGGAACAATTACAATAGAACACCAATTCTGCAATATTAACGAACACAATAGTTAAATATACACGACATAATCTCATCCCATTCAATCAGATCACATAGTCTCATGACTGTACACCAACAACACATATGTGGTGCTACCATGTACCAAAAACAATAATACACATCACTATTCAAACCATGCGCATATCCCAAACACATCAATGACAACTACGACCAAAATATATAGTTACAACCTCACACACACGGGGTTATCAACCAACGACATACATAGACCACATAGTCACTCATACGTTGCACACACTAGCACACACATGACAACTTCACAGTATT
This sequence comes from Pinus albicaulis, assembly GCA_034641835.2. Lineage (NCBI taxonomy): Eukaryota > Viridiplantae > Streptophyta > Pinopsida > Pinales > Pinaceae > Pinus > Pinus albicaulis. The sequence goes on along the minus strand of CM076582.1, from coordinate 545,502,579 downwards.
GGAAATATTAAATGTATTCAACACATACATAACCAACCACAACTGTTACACAGTAATTTTTCACCATGCTCATTTTCCCGTCCCTGATCCTAAAATTCCCCATGGCATATCATGTGTAATGTTTGCAACATCAAGAAATATGTTAACATATCCCCTTGAAGATCCAAAGAATACTGCCTTGGAATATTACTAAAGAAAGTTGATCAAATTCCTAGTTTCCTCGATCAACGCCCTTCCTGGTGCCATGAATGCATTGATGTCCTTTTCATTGTTCTATCTTAGCGCTGTCAGCACCCTAATTTCTTGGAAAGCGACGTTGATCCACTTTCTGGCAGTGCTTCCTCAAATGGAGGAGAAGATTCGACCTATAGAAGCTTAAGGGAGATGACTTGGTTGTTAAATGGTGGTGATAAGGTCGAGCTCTCTAATTTTAGAGCCTTGACCTCATCCATGGGGATTCATCCCTTAGAAAGAGGGCCTTCCTTCTCCTTTCATGGTCTCCCAAGCTCTTCTCCCTTCCTATAAATTCACAACCCTCATTCGCCCAAGTATAGAGCTTGGTTGATCATTGTCAGACTCATATGAACTCTCATCCCTTTGCATGCTATCATTGTGATAAATACTAAGTTTTCAGGAGAAGGAATTCTTTTGAGCTTGGTGAAGGACTCATATTTTAACAAAAGGGTGCCTTCAACATCAAGGCCTGGGTTTTAAGCTCTCCCTTTTTTATTTATAAATAATAACATTTAATGTTTTCTTTCTATATTTGTATAAATGTTTAAGAAAATATTTTGTTACTCCTTGATCTGCTAGATAGCTAATGTTTACGTCTATTATGTATTGTATTACATTTTTTGTTGGCTCTTGGTCATTCACAGGTATTCACGTGGCATCATTAGCAAGAAGCGAGCCTATAAGGATCGTGGATCAAGGTCATCATCAACAAACTCAAGCGTAGCATTGGGAAAAAGGTATTTATGTCTCTTTTCTCATTACATCGTAAACATTAGTTCAGATATCTAGCCCACTCTAGGGCTAGAGAGATCGCCTCCGCAAAGGGGATTTATATTGACAACAAAACTAGTGACTCCACTGGGGAGCTTAGTCCTCCTTCGAACTGATCTTGGATCAGTTTCAATGATTTTTGAAATCTAAATCTACTTAGGCCTATGTCATCTCTTGTAAGGATTTATTGTCACTTCACTGTGTCATGTCTGGTGTTTGTGTGAGAATATTTTTATTTTTTCTTGTTTTTAATATTCAACATGATTTATGTTTGCACAACAGTGCTGGAAGCGCTATTCTATATATTACATCCACACTGATTTTCCTTTCAGCACCCTTTTGTTTAGCATAGAAGTGTTGATCTCAGACCTAGGAAAATTTCAGTTTCCCTCATGATTTTCGAGTGTGTCCTAGTTCTTGAAGGGAGTCTGTGAGATCTCAGTGATCTCCTTGTTGTGTGTTTGAATTACTTGTCTGCTCTAAGAGAGTTTTTTTCATATCTTTTATTTGTTTGTATGTTTGGGAATTCTTCGACATTTCAAACACCCTTTGTCACATTTTTATTTCCTTGTTTTGAAGTGAATTGTTGTGTGCTATGGTCATCTCCGCATCTCTGACTTTTCATTCGGTTTAGTGTCAAACATAGAATCAACATTTTTTTGGCGCACATAGTGTGATTTTTTTCTAAATTCAAAAGAAATTGGAAGTGATTTTCATTTCAGTTTTGATTTATATTATCTCTATCATTTTAAGAGGAGCGAAAGGAATTTCATTCGTGCATTCTTTAAAGAGATTTTTATTTTGTTCGATTGAAATAAAATTGAAAGGATTTTCATTTCTTATTTCGTTCATTTTTTTTTCTTTTGATTACATTTCAAAGTTAAAAATAACAAAAAATATCTTTTGTACATCATAGTGAAAAGAATAGAATTTTAAATTTTCAATAAGTTGCATTTGTTTAGGAAAAGTGAATTCGATTGAAAAAAAATTTATTTCATAACTTCGAACTAGTTTGAGGGGCATTATTGTCATTGCATTGATTGCATTTCTTCTTGTATCTCTTCCCTAAATAGTTTAAAATTCATCAAAATGGAAAAAATTCTTTTTTTCATTTAGTCTACACTATAAGGATTCAAGTGACACTCGTTTCGAGCCTTGAACTGAAAATTTAATCAAGATCAACTTAAAATGAACCAAATTTACCTTAAAGAGCGTTGGAATTAATGATAATATTTAGTGGTCTAGGCTAGAGACATGTTCTGACATCGTTAAGCATAGGAGTTGTCACTAACGGTCTGCGTTACAACCCAGGGGTGATATCCCATCCCACACATGGAAGTATATTAATGTATGATAAGTATATTTGGGGTGCTCTCATCGAACGGTTATGCATTAGAAAACACTATTGTGGACTGGACTCACACGTACCATCATGTATATTTGGGGAGACACCACTAGGTTGCAAGCCTGCCATAGGTAACCGAGTTGGCTGCCTTGTAAACTTGATACATTGAACGCAACATTTGGGGAGATTGGCTATCGTACATTAAGTACTTGGTATTTTTTCAATCATTTATCCCCAAGGTAAATATTGCAATTCACAGATACTTGGTAAAACTTTATGCCTAGCCCACCCTTTTTATTTTATTTTTCTTAATTATAAAACTAACTACCCACGAAAACATCTCACCCATGCAGTTCTCCAGCCTCATTATTTCTTGGTAAATTGTGAATTTGTTTAACTCCTCCTTTTTATCTTCTTTTGAAAGGTCATCATGGCTAAACCATCGAATTCCCCCATTCCCTCCTGTGAAGGATCTCAAAGACCTCCTCTTGAGGTCCCTCAGTTTCTGGTTGGACCCCTTGAAGTGCAAGGTGAGGAAATTGGAATTGTCATAAGTGTTCACCTGATGATTCTCCTTGGATGACGATGGAAGACTCTGAACTAGAAAGTCCCGAACCATCTACATAGTTCTTTTCCTTTCCTGAAAATCTCCTCTTTGATCCGATTGTGGTCTCTCCTGAACAACCTTATAGCACTTTTGACCAACTCGAAATCCCCTTTCGCGCTTCTCTAGTAGAGTATCACTCTACTTTTTGATGATTATTTCCTGATGAACTGACATCCAATTTTGATGATGTTCCATTCATGAGCACTCCTCAAAGAACTCTTCAGGAAAACTTTGGCTCTTATATCATGGAAGCTACTTTATCGGTGTTTCCCTATGAGGGTGAGATGTTCGGATCCACACCTCTCGATTTAGATGGTGGGACCGAAATACCTTCCAGTGATGTTGTGTCCATACTCCCAACCATACCTCTTTGGGAAACCTTATTTCTGGACCCCATTTGGTCAACAAGTATTCCACCTTCTTCTAGCCCATTATTTTCGAATGTGGTCGTCGTGTCTCAACTATTGTTCGACCTATGGTCACCATTAGTTAAATGATTTTGTTGATCAAATCCTCTGTCCCCTATTTTCCATCTATGATTATTGCAATTCCACCATTGAGTGGGAAATCCATTGTTTCATTCATGCTTGGAGGAAAGTCTAACCCTATTTATATACGTCCCCTATTGGGTGGGGGGCAACCGAGTTCTGCGTCTATTCCAGGGGCAACACAAACCTCATTGTAGAGTCCCAGATTTTTTTGTTTTGAAACCCTTTTTTATCCATGTTTCCTTCTTTTCTCTTCACTATCAACCTAGTAAAGGCAACAATCATATGATTTTGACAAGGTAAAACACTTATGTGTCCTATTTTTAATATTTTCTAATATGCCCTATTTTTTTGTTAAATATTACATTCAGCTACAGAATTAACACTATTGTATAGCCATTTCATAGATTCATAGCTACCTCCATTGATAACAGGGTTCCGGTGGGCCATCTCAGCAAAGGATTATATGGGTAGTTAGAGGATGTTTTGTTAATTTATCTACTCCTGATTATCCAAGTCGATTTATTAAGGAAATCAAATAGTTACGTGGTCAATGGTTGCACTAAACACATAGCACCACTCAGAAACAAAGTCCAAGAATGTCACGACTTTGTTGATTTTCTTTCCTAATAGCAAATAAACAAAGATAACGATAAATGTTTAAGTTTCTTATTTGTATAAGGATTCTAATGAGACTTGTAGGAATATAACTCACGTACTGTTTTAAACGTGCTCTATAAAACTATGGAAGCTATTTGTATTCAGGGTGCACCATATTTTATTTTATGAGTATTTTGGTTTAGACTTTTCTCTTAAATCGAAGCTCCTTTTTCGTGCATTGATGCATTGTTAGTGTTAAAGAAACCCACTGAATTGCGGAGGGAAAGGATTTTCATTTCTACTTTCATTCATTTGTTTTGATTTTGATTACATTTCAAACTAAAAATAACAAAAATATCTTTTGTGCATCATATTGAAAATAATAGCATTTTCATTTTTCAATAAGTTGCATTTGTTTGGGAAAAGTGAATTCGATTGAAAAAAAAAATTATTTCGTAAATTTGAACTAGTTTTAGGGGAATTATTGTTGTTGCATTGATTTCATTTCTACTTATCTCTCTTCCCTAAATAGTTTAAAACTCATAAAAATGTAAAAATTTCTTTTTTTCATTTAGTATGAGCTATAACAATTCAAGTGACACTCGTTTTGAGACTTGAGTTGAAACTTTAATCGAGATCAACTTAAAATGAACCCAATTTACCTTAAAGAGCATTGGAATTAATGAGAATATTTAGTGGTCTAGGCTAGAGACATGTTCCGATGTTGTTAAGCATAGGATTTGTCGCTAACAGTCTATGTTACAACCCCGGGGTGATATCCCATCCCACATATGGAAGTATATTTATGTATGATAAGTATATTTGGGGCACTCTGATCGAATGGTTATGCAGTAGACAACATTATTGTGGACTAGTCTCCCACGTACATTCGAGTATATTTGTGGAGATACCACTAGGTTGCAAGCCTCCCATAGGTAATAGAGTTGGCTGCCTTGTAAACATGATACACCCAACACAAAATTTGGGGAGATTGGCTATCATACGTTAATTCCTTAGTAATTTTTCTATCATTTATCGCCAAGGTGTATATTGCAGTTCATGGATACTTAGTAAACCTTTATGCCTAGTGCACCCTTTTTATTTAATTTTTGTTAATTCTAAAAGTAGCTACCCATGAAAACATCTCACCTTTGTAGTTCTCCAGCCTCGTTATTGCTTCGTAAATTGTGAATTTGTTCAAATCATCCTTTTTTTTATCTTATTTTGAAAGTTTATCGTGGCTGAATTGTTGAATTCACCCATTCTCTCCTCTGAAGCATCTGAAGAACCTCCTCCTAAGGTCCCTCAATTTTTGGTTGGACCCCTTGAAGTGTAAGGTGAGGAACTTGGAATTTTCATCAGTGTTGAAACCATATCATCTCAACTGTCACCTGACGATTCTCCTTGGATGACGTCGGAAGACTCTGAGCTGGAAAGCCCCAAACCATCTGCATGTTTGTTGGTCGTCCCTTAAAATCTACTCTTTGATCCTATTGTGGTCTCTCCTCAACAACCTTATAGCACTTTTGATCAACTCGTAATCCCCTTTTGAACTTCTCGAGTAGAGTCCCACTCTACTATCTGTCGATTATTTCTTGACGAAATGGCATCCAATGCTGATGATGTTCCATTCATGAGCAATCCTCAAAGCACTCTTTAGGAAACCTTTGGCTGTTATATCATGGAAGCTGCTTTATCGGTGTTTCCCTCTAAGGGTGGGTTGTTCAGATCCACACCTCTCGATTCAGGTAGTGGGGCCAAAATACCTTCCAGTGATGTTGCATCCACGCTCCCACATAGTTATACCTCTTTGGGAAACCTTATTTCTAGAGCTTCAGGTGGTACACTTTTATTTCTGGACCCTGTTTGGTTAACATGTATTCCACCGTATTTTAGACCATTCTTTTCGAAAGTATTCATCATGTCTCAACCTTTTGTTCAACCTACGGTCACTATTTGTCAAATGATTGTGCTGATTTGATCCTCTATCCCCTATTCGCCATCTATGATTACTACAATTCCACAACTGAGTGGAAAATCCATGGTTTCGCTTGTGCCTAGGGGGCAGTCTAACCCTCTTTATGTACCTCCCCTATTGGGTGGGGGGAAATGGAGTTTTGGGTCTATTCCTGGGGAAACACAACCTCATTGTAGAGTCCCATAATTTTTTTGTTTGACACCCCTTTTTATCCATGTTTCCTTCTTTTCTCTTCACTGTCAACCTAATAAAGGCAACAATCATACGATTTTGACAAGGTAAAACACTTGCGTGTCCTATTTTTAATATTTTCTAATATTCCCTATTGTTTTGTTAAAGATTACATTCAGCTACAAAATTAACACAATTATACAACTATCTCACAGTTCGTAGCTACCTCCATTTATAACAGGGTTCCGGTGCGCCATCTCAGCAAAGGAGTACATGGGTAGTTAGAGGATGTTTTTTTCATGGATCTCCTCCTGATTATCCGAGTCGATTCATCAAGGAAATCAAACAGTTACACAGTCAATGGTAGTAGTTAACACATAGCACCACTCAGAAACAAAGTCTGAGAATGTCACGACTTTTTTTATTTTCTTTCCTAATATCAAATCGAAATGATAGTGATAGATGTTTAAGTTTCTAATTTGTATAAGGATTCTAATGAGACCTGTAGGCATAGAGCTCATGTACTTTTTTAAACGAACTCTATAAAACTGTGGAAGCTCTTTGTATTTAGGGCATGCCATCTTTTACTTTTCAGAGTATTTTGTTTGAGACTTTTCTCTTAATTCGAAGCTCATTTTTCATGCATTGATGCATTTTTAGTGTTAAAGAAACCTACTATATTGCGAAGGGACCTTGCATGCTGATCATGTCATTTTATTTCAATATTTATAATTTATTTCAATTGCATTATCATTTCGTAGTTCAAATCTAGTTAATGCTTTGTTTTGCATTTCATTTTCAAGCTTAGTTTAATTAGTTCAATGCTCTATCTTTACTTGTTTTGCAGAGTCACTCTTTTATTTAGATAGCTTAGTTTATTTCTTTTATTTCTTTTACATTCCAAGTTAAAATTGCAATAGATAGAAACTTTGTATTTCATATCATTGTAGTTTAAGTTTTAGTTAGTTTTCAATTCTCATGCTTTCATAAAACTAGGACTTGTACAATATTTCATGCTTTTATATTTAATTTTGATTTAGTTCTTTGCTTCATTGCAACATAAAATCTCAAAAATATTTGATAAAGAAACACAAAGTAGAAGTTAATGTAACATATCTTTTGAAGAGAGTTATCTCACAAACCATTTTTAACAACTCAATTTAATTGAAATTAACTATAGGAATAACATTTAAGAAAGATGATATATTTCTCTAACTTTACATCAAAACTCACTGATCCATAGGAATTCAACACTAATCCAAAAATTCAAAAATTAATAAAACTCAAAATACAATCATCACTTTAATGACAAATACTTCTAGCACATATATTGCACTTTCACTTCATCAGTTTACTAACTCCAATCAATAAATTATGCTTGCAATTTAAGAACATTAAATTGACTAAACATTTTGGCGCCATTGACGGGGAAGTTTAAATAGAAGTCGTATAAATAAAACATGATATGCATAGGGATAGAGATTCGAAAGTTAGGTTTATAGGACGATGAAGAAGTATTATTCCCACATCATCACTCACTCCACCCCAACCTCAAAGTTCCACACTACTGAGTCAAACTCGAATTCCATACGTAGGTGGCTAGCATAGACTTCCTAAAATCCTAAGATCTAAAATCCAACCCAGGAATTCACCTAATTCTTCTACCAAAGCTTTAGTTGAAGAAGAAAATCCACCATCCCCAACTAGAGGAATAATATTCTTATCTTAAACAAGAGGAAAACTTATAGGAAAAGAACTAGAAGTTATCATTGAAGAATAAGAACAAGAAATGAATTCAAAATATCCATTGATGCAAGAACCAGAAGAATTAGAAAATCCTATTGTAGAACCAGATACTTACATCATTTATGAGGAATCCATCATGGTTGAAGATGGAGAAGGATAAGTACATAATTTCAATGGTGAACAACCTATCATTGGAGGAGGTAGAGGAGGAAATAGAGGAGGTGGAATAGGAGGAGGAGGAGGTAGAGGTAGAGGTAGAGGTAGAGGTAGGGGAGATCCATAACCTTTTCGATTATGTATTCTCGATGAGGATACAATGTATACAATGAAAAATATATCACCTTCAATCCTCCATAATTTTCATGGAGTAAGAATTGAATATCCAAAAACATTTCTCTTTGAATTTGAAGTATTATGTAGATCATATGATTATATACATGATTCTCAAAAATTAAAATTTCTCCTTGCTACCTTAAAGGATTCATAATTAAAGTGGTTTATGAGTTGGGATGAATTCTCTAGGAACATGGGACGAAATGAAAGAAGAATTCTTAGATAAATGTAGGGATTATTGTATGCCTCACAACATGAAAGATGAAGTTTTTAAAATTGAACAAAGGGAAGATGAAAATCTTGAAGATTTTGTCGAAAGATTTTTTTATAATATTAAAAAGGAAAAAATGAATAATCTGGATGAGGAAAATTTGAAATCTCTCCTACTCAAATCCATTAGAGATGAATGGATTTATCTCCTCAATGTAATGGGGAAAGGATACATTTCTAAGTTACCATTTGGAGAAATTTGTGAGTTATGTGTACATATTTCAAAGGGTAAATCGCGAATCAGGAAGAGTCCAAGGGATCCTCTCTTATCAAGAATATTAAATCATTACTTGGGACAATTAGTAGGGAAGAATTAGGTAATTTTCTTGATATTTTTAAGACATATATTTTAGGGAGTCTTAGTGAGAAAATTGACACCCTTAAAATACATAACGAGAAAAAAATTGAAAATGATACATTATCTATCTTCTATCCTAGGTGTAGAAAGAAACATGTTTTGAGAGAATGTCATTTAGACTAAAAAACCATAGAAAATTCTATAATATGTATAGAGAATCATGACACTAAAGAATTCCCCTCTATACCAGGTGTTATGGTTGTATACAATGAAGAAGGAATGCCAAATCAGGTAGACCCTCTTTACTCTATTTCCAGAAGACCATGGAAAAATCCTCAAAAATAAAAATCAAAATTTCAATCCTCAAAGAAAAATTCTTGAAAAAATAATAAAATATCTGAAAAAGAAGAAATTTCTCCTCCTTAGAATGAAAGTGATCAAACATAAAATATTCCTATAATTTATGATGATACTCATATTATATAATAACCTTTAGTGTCTATTACAAGACCACGGTTTCTTGAAAGGTTGAAAATTGATAAAGGAGTAGAAAAACAAAGCCTCATTATGATATGATGGATGAATTGAAAGATGTTTTTATAAAAATTCCCTTGTTTCAAACTATAAAATAAATACCATTTTTTTCAAAAACAATTAAGGAATTGAGTACTCAAAGAAAAATAAAGGACATAAAATGAATCCAATTAGTTGGGAGAATTGTAGACATCATGATGGGGAAGGCAGCAATGCAGAAATATTTAGACCCAAGAATCCCCATTGTGAAAAATCACATCAATGGAATTGAAATACCAAACACATTGATTGATCTGGGAGAAGCCATAAACATAATGAGTAAACAAATTATGGATCAAATAAAACTTCCTAACCTTCAATTTTACACCAACATTGTTACATTTAGCAGACAAGTTTGTAATTAAACCTGATGGTGTGTTAGAATATATTTTTGTATCCTTATATTCTTTGGAATATCCTATCGATTTCATGGTTTTAATGCCCAAGAATAATTTAGGAGGACATCCATTAATTTTAGGAATACCTTGGTTAGCTACAGTCGATGCTTTCATGAGTTGTAGATCGGGAGACATGTTTATATCAGATGGCAGTTCTACAAATAAATTTACATTATATCAGCCTACAAAAAAAAAACAATAGATATAGAAAGTGAAGAATGGATAGATGATGCTAATGATATACAACCTATTTTCATTATTATACAAATAAATGAGGAGGAACGTATTTTAAATTCAATAGAAAATAATGAACCCTCCTTATATCACGACAATAGTCAAACTTTTCAAGAGCAATGTAATATTGAATATCTATCATCTAAAAAAATGTCTTTACATTCTATGGAAAATTTTGGAAATTCTTCGATAGACATTTTTCCAGGAAAAACATTGAATATTAATGAAAATATGGAATAATTACAAAAAAATTAACTGGTAGATACTTTTCAAAAACACTCTTCTGCCTATGCGTGGAATATACAGACATGAAAGGAATTAATCCTAAAAATTGCATGCATCATATCTATATTGAAAAGAATTCTAGACCAGTTAGACAACCCAAAAGAAGAATGAACCCAAACTTGAAATAAGTTTTTAAGGAAGAGCTACAGAAACTGTTGAATGTAAATTATATCTATCCAATATCATATAGTCAATGGGTTTCACCCCTAGTGATCATTCTTAAGAAAAATGGAAAATGGAGGGTATGTATCAATTACAGAGAATTGAATAAAGCAACATTGAAAGAACACATTCCACTTCCTTTCATACATCAAGTTTTAGACACATTAGCAGGGAAACATTATTTTTCATTTCTAGATGGTTTCAACGGGTATAATCAAATTCAAGTAGCACCTGAATATCAAGACAAAACCACATTTACCTGTCCATGGGGAGCTTATGCCTATCGAGTACTTCATTTTGGACTATGCAATTCTCCAACAACATTCCAAATAGTAGTTCTCAAAAAATTCTTCGATCTTATTCATGACTGTGTGGAAGTGTATATGGATGATTTCACAGTTTATGGTAATTCTTTTAAAGATGCATTAGAAAATTTAGAAAAAGTTCTAATAATATGCAAAGAAGAAAATATTTCATTAAGTCATAAAAAATGTTGTATGATGTTTAATGACAAAATTGATTTACGTCACCATATTTCAGGAAATGGGATAAAGGTAGACTCATCTAAGGTAGAGGTTATTTCCAAATTATCAGTGCCAAATTTTCAACGAGATGTTAAGAGTTTTCTTGGTTTTACTATATATTATATAATATTCATAGAAAACTTCACAAAAATAACATCTCCACTCTACAAATTACTTACCAAAGATTTTGAATTTAGTTGGGACTCTAATTGTCAAAATGCCTTTGAAACATTGAAAAAGAAGGTCTCTGACGCACCTATTTTGAAATGACCTAATTGGAAAGTTCCTTTCCATATATCCATTGATGCTTCAAGTACAACCTTAGGGGCATTTTTGGGATAAAAATATGTTACTCCTTATGCCATTTACTATACCAATAAAAATTTAACTCCAGTAGAGCTAAATTATACTGTAACTGAAAAAATATTTTTTAGTTGTAGTCCATGGCATTAATAAATTCAGAAATTACATCATTGGCTATGAAAATTTCATTCACACAGACCATTCTTCCATCAGATATCTGATGAATAAAACAATCACTAATGGCAGAATAGCTAGATGGCTATTGTTGTTGCAAGGGTTTAACATCACCATTCTAGATCGACCAGGAAAATAAAATACAGTTGCTGACCTTTTATCCATGATTCAAAATTATAATAAGGATATGCTTGTAGAGAATAAATTTCTAGATGAATATATTTTTTTTTGTATCTACTAAATCACCTTGGTATGCAGATATTGCTAATTATTTTGCTACAAGAAAATTACCATCTCATTTGTTTCCCAGAGAAAAGAGGAAAATAATCAAAACAAGTGCTTCTTACTCATGGATCAATGACGAATTATACAAAATAGGATTAGATCTCATCATCAGAAGGTGTGTACGAGAATATGAGATACCAAATATACTTAAAGCTTTCCATGATGAACCATGTGGATGCCATTTCTCTGAAAAAATATCTGCTTATAAAATCCTTCTCTTAGGATATTATTGGCCTTCCATTTTCAAGGATGCTAAAGAATATGTTAAGAGATGTTACCATTTCCAAAGGTTGGGGAAACCTGTTCTTTCAAGTGAAATGCCACTGCAACCTTAGGTACTCATTGAACCTTTTGAGAAATGGGCTTTGGATTTTAAAGGATTCACTCACTTATACCCCCATATCCTATATTCCTTCTTTCTCATTTTTTCCATCACCATCTACCTTTCTGCTTCGAAGAAAAACCCTACCAATCTAACTACCTCATCAAGAAAAATAATTTCTGGAGGCGAAACGTCTTCTAACCATGGGTGTGATTGTCCGACCTGAACCAATATGGAAGAAATTCTTGGAAGGATTTCTATAAGCTAAGAAATTATTACATAAAGCATAGTGGTTAGAATTCATGGAAAAATTGGATGGTTTCCACAAAGAAGTCACCAAAAATTTTGCAAGGTTTTTTTATGGCGTAGAAGTGGAAATAGGAGATATTAAATTCAGAGTGACAAAATCTCCAATTGCAGAAGCCACTGGATTGCCTCGTATAGGAGATAAATGGTTCAAGAACATAGGAATCAAAGGAGATGAATGGAGGTTTTTCTTGAAGAAACCAAGCATGGATATTATTGTCTTTAGGGAAGGCATCCCTAGCTCCACACTAAAAATTCAGTGGAGGAATTTTCTCTTAATCATCCAAAATTTTATTACTTGCAAAGGTCGATTCAGATGTGCATTTCTCTAACATATAAGGCTATTAATGAATCTTCTTGAAGAACATGAAATGAACCTTGCACATTTCTTGTTGAATAGTCTTAAAAGGATGTCAGGGAATGTTCAAAAATGAACTTACTTAATATAAAACATAATGTATCACCATGGGATAGTTAAAATACTTGTTGAATTCCATATTCAAAATATAGGGGATACATGGGAAACCTTTCTAGTAAGAAATAAATTTGAAGAAGAAACAAATGAACAAAAAAGTAGTAGAAGGATTCAGAGGAAAAGGAAGGTTGAAAAATCATTGGAATAAGAACCACATCAGCAGCAATATTTGTCAGAAGATGACATACCAATTGCATAAATTTTAAAGAAAATAAATACGAAAGATGTTAGAAGAAATAAAGCTAGCAATAAAACACAGATTTCGCCCCAGAAATAAAATCCTAAAACTCAAAGGACCCCTATCACAGGACTAAGAAGAAATACCAGGCTAAAAACAGTGAAAGAAATACCCTCAAAAGATGTAGAACACATTGATTTCGAGGTAGAAGAAAATTCAGTAAATTCTCCAAGAGCATCGCCACCTGCCTAGATTTCACCTCCTTGGAGTCGAGGACAATTTTTAGGTATTAATCACGTACAACAAGATATTTATGATTACATAGAATCATTGGAGAAAATATAAGAAGCCAAGAAACCAATTCCAAATCAAAAAGAAGAGAAGGACCAGTTTATTGAACCAAAAGAACCTCCAGTACTCGATATCCTCAAAAATGAAATCTTCGAATTGGAGACATTAAACAAGTATATTAAAGGTGAAAATCAGTCTTTGAAAGCTTAGAATGAATTTCAAATTTCCAAGAGTGATAACCTCCTCCTACATTTAAGTCTATGGTACAAAAGGAACAATTAATTGAAGGAAGCAAACAGGGCCATGAAGAGAAAAATCATTATTCTAAAGTAAAAAATCTTAATGAAGAAACTGAGGATGGCAGCAACTGAGAATAAGGTGAAAAAGATAAAATTGGATGTAGTGGTAGAAGTTTCCAAGGATATGTAGTAACGTAACAGAAATAAAAAAATTTATTTTTGTATGGGGACATGCAAAACATTCAGTGTGGGGGAATCTAGAGTCCCATAATTGTTTTACTTTGACACCCTTTTTTGTCCATGTTTCCTTCTTTTCTCATCACTATCAACCTAATAAAGGAATAAATCATATTATTTTGACAAGGTAAAACACTTATGTTTACTATTTTTCATAATTGATAATATGCCATATTATTTTGTTAAAGATTACATTCAGCTACAAAATTAACACAATTCAACAACTATTTCATAGATATTTAGCTACCTCCATTGATAACAGTGTTTCGGTGTGCCATCTCAACAAAGGAGTATATGGGTAGTTAGAGGATGATTCCTTCATGGATCTCCTCCTGATTATCCTAGTTGATTCATAAAGGAAATCACATGATTACGCGGTCAGTGGTGGCAGTCAACACGTAGGAACGCTCAGAAACAGAGTCTGAGAATGTCACGACTTTGAAGATTTTCTTTCATAATAAAAAATCGACAAGATAGAGATAAACTTTTAAGTTTATAATTTTATAAGGATTCTAAAGAGTCCTGTAGGCATAGATCTCATGGACTATTTTAAACACACTCTATAAAACCATGGAAGCTCTGTGTATTCGGGGTGCACTATATTTTATTTTTCTCAGTATTTGTTTGAGATTTTTCTCTTAATTCGAAGCTCCTTTTTTGTGCATTGATGCGTTGTTAGTGTTAAATAAACCTATTGCACTGTGGAGCACCCCTTCATGCAGATCATGTCATTTTATTTAAGCCTTTAGAATTTATTTCAATTGCATGATCATTTCATAGTCCGAATATGGTTAATGCTTTGTTTCATATTTCATTTTAAAGCTTAGTTTAATTAGTTCAATGTTATGTATTTACTTGTTTTTTAGAGTCCCTCTTTTATTTAGATAGCTCAGTTTATTTCTTTTGTTTCATTTACATTCTAGGTAAAAATTGCAGTAGATAGAAGCTTTCTATTTCATAGAATTTTGGTCTAAGTTTTACTTATTTTTCAATTCTAATGCTTTCATAAAACTAGGACTTGTACAATATTTCATGCTTTCATAATTAATTAGATTTAGTTCTATCTTTTGCTACAACATAAAATCTAAAAACAATTTGATAAAAAAACAAAAAGTAGAAGTTAATCTAACATATCTTCTTAAGTGAGTTATCTCACAAACCATTTTTAACAACTCAATTCAATTAAAACAAACTACATGAATAATATTTAACACATATGATAGATTGATCTAAATTTACTTCAAAACTGACTCATCCATATGAATTCAACAGTAATCCAAATATTCAAAAATTAACAAAACTCAAAATGCAATCATCAGTCAACGAGAAATACTTCTAGCAGATATGGTGCACTTGCACTTCATCGGTTTAATGACTCTGGTCGATAATTTATGCTTGCAATTTCAAAAAATAAAATTGAATAAACAATCGTGTTCAATATTCTCAAGTTCAGCAGGCACTTCAGCAACCGAATGTATCGTATTCGTATGTTCAACAAGCTAACATCCTTTATGTTCAATGATCGAATGTACAATATTAGTATGTTCCTCAACCGAACGTATCTCAGTAGTGTGTCCAACATCCCCAGGTTTCGATGAGTGCTATTGCAACTAATCCACAGTTTGGTTCTTACACCCAAGCTAGTCCAAATCTCCTTCTGGGTCAATTTGGTCCTTTCCCAAATGAGTCTTGAACTCATTAACATCCATTTCCTCAAGCCAGCAACCCCAGTCTAGGCCTACTCTTGGTGCTTCATATCAGCAAATTCCTTAGTACCAACAAGCTCAATCAGGACCTTAGGCTAGACCCTATGTTCAACAAGGACCATAGGCTAGACCCTATGTTCAACAGGGACCTAAAGTTGGACCATATGTTCAACAGGGACTGGAGGCTAGAGCCTATGTTATGCATGGACTGTAGGCCAGACCCTACGTTCAATAAGGATTGCAAATTGGACCTCATGTCTAGCAGGGACCTTATCCTGTATCCTATGTCCAACAAGGTCTGCAACCTAAAATCTAAAAGGGGGGCTCTCGACAACCCCAACAAGGTCCCTACTAGAAATATGTGCAACACGGTCTTTACCATCCATGGGGGAAATATACATATCTGGGACAGAATCTGCCTTATTAGTGGAAGAATCCACATCAATTAGGTTGGAACCCCTGACCTTTCTCTCCTCATAATCCGCCCTTGCAATTCTTGGCTACGTTGGAATTTCCAGATGTGTCGAAGCTCACAAATGACCCCATCTAGCATCAGCTACATTTGCCACCAATTCCAACTAAGATTCCAAGATATTGTCCAATTTTTGAAGGAAAATTTGGGGAAGACCCCCAAACCCATGTTATGAATATCACTTGTGGTATTACTCTAATTCATAGGTCAATTATTCTATTCGTCTTCATCTTTTCTAATTTATTTTGACTCGTACCATAGCTAAAAGGTATATTGAGCTCCCTCAAGGAATTTTTTTCGATTTCAATTCCTTGGCTATGGCTTTCCTTACTCACTTCCAGCTGCCTATACGGTATGAAACTGACATCCATATTCTCACTGTGCTGAAGTGGTCAAATGCTATGCATATTTTGGATCACATTCATGAATGGCGACATCATCATCACCTCATCAAATTTGAGATCCATGAGCATTTTTTGACTGAATGGTTTATGAAATCATTTGTTCCCAAGATTGCTAAATTTATTTCCATGGGTGGGTGTCACGAAAGAGGAGGTCATTTATAGAGCTGAATACCTTGATTTGGTTTATTCCCAGTCTAGGACTTTATATGAGTTACTACCTGACGCGTCGCGACCTTCGAATAATCATGCATCATCTCAGTCTCTTGTTACGCCTCCAGTGGATGGTGTTATTGGGATAGTGGCTCATAATAATAGTAGTGTGCCTAAAACTTATTTGAAGACTAAATCCACTACTTCCATTGTGCCCCCTACCCCTTCCCAAAACCAGGAGAATAGTGGTTAAACCTCAAAGGTAAATGTTGTTCAAACTACTGCAGGAGATAAATCCTCGAAAGGTAAGAAAAAGGGTAAACGAAAGTCTAAATTTGAAAACCCTAAACATGATTCAAATAAGTCATCTACTGACGATTATTCAACATGTAAGCCCAAATATCCTTGTCTGATATGTGATGACGATCATCACACCAAGGTTTTTTTCTCGTTGTGCCAAAGTTTTCCATCTTCTAAAGGGCGCACCTAGGACTTTAGCCATTTTGAAAGAACCTTTCCCTTCTCAGTAGATGCAAATGGTAGATCAGGCTCAATCGTCTAGAAGCTCTCAAGTTTTCATGGCTTGAACACAATTTGTTGCCATTGCCACGAGAATGAAAGATTATCCCAATTTGTCATAGGCTCCTATGGAAATGGAAGTTACAGATCACCCTTCCTCTACCACACCCTTACCTCTGGGCCTCTACAAATTGAGAGATCGAGTAGTTACTCCATCATCTGACCACCCCTAAAAGGTGTTATTAAGAAATAGTCTTATAATGCGAATGTGAGAGTAACACAACACTACAATATTATAGAAGATTTTGCTCAAATGCCTTCGACAATTTCAAATTTGGAGGTCCTTCAATCGTGCCCATCACAATGGAAGGCACTACTCTCCGCTATTGAAGGGATTGATCCTACAGATTCTAATCTGATTGCATTCGATCTCGAGAATTTCATTGCTTGCCTCCCATCTTAGGTAGATTTTCTAATTCAAGTTACCATTATGGGAAAGAATATTAATCAGATTGTCGTTGATAAAGGCGCTTCAACCTACATCATGTTTGTTGCATTCTGGAAAGCCCAGGCTCTCCCCCATTGTCTTAGTCCTCGAATACCTTAGAATATTTCTATGGTAGAGGTTCTCGGCCATATGATATTCTCAAGGAATTTCCCATTCTATTGGAGGGGGAAAACTATAACCATGGAAGTTGAAGTGGTAGATGCCAACTTGAACTATAATATCCTTCTTGGACGTAACTGGACAAAAGCTATGTTTTGTGTGGTCTCCACCCTTTTTCACGTCCTCCTCTTCCCTCATCAAGGGAAGATAATGATTTTCGATTAGTTGGATTTCTTCCCCTCTGATTCTTCAGTGGGAAACATCCCATATGTTTGGAAGATCGCTACTCCTTATGAGAACATCAGATTGGGTCTATTCAAAGACTCATCCCGTATGGGAGTCTTTTCGCTTCCACATCTGTATTTCACCTCCATCGGTAGGATTTCATTTGGTCACGATCCATGGATTGTTACCAATCCGGACCAACTCGAGAGTTTTGGTGACATTATTCCTCTAATCCTAGCTGAGTAAATGTATCAAAGTATTCTCAACACTTTTCAGGTTGCATATGAAACCAACGCTCATTTGGTTTCCATTATGGACACTTATGCGTAGTCTCCCCAGTTTGGTTCTTGGGACTCTGATGATCCCTTGAATGAGACTTTCCCCATTAATGAGAGTATTGTAGAGGTAATGTCTCTTGAAGAAAATTTGTGGGATGATGGACATCATCGTTCCTCATTTCTCCTAATCCGAGGTGACATCTCCACGTGTCTGGGATCCCATGCTTCGCTAGTACCGACTGACCCACTTCATAATCCAACTTTGATTCATGAAGTGTTGTCCGAAGGGAACATGGGAAATATCACTCTGACCATTCCATTCGACATCTCGGTGATTTCCAAGAATATCTTTCTCTGGGTTTCTTGTTCTCCCCACGAGCTCAAGATTTACACTCCTTTCCTTAAAAATCATGACCCACCCACTCCCTTCGACCCTGTTCTTACTATTTGGTAATTCACCCTTGGGCGCATTATTTCCATGCTTCATAACCCTTACTCGGCTAGGGGGCATGGTCACTTCACTATTGCTATGAATTTCCTCACAAAATTGGTTGAGGTAATGCGTACACGTGGTGTCAATGGTATAAATATGGCTTTATTTATATTGATCCTAACAAAATTTTGTCATCTGAGTTCATTCTTGAACTCTATCTGAAAAAATATTATGCTTAATCATAATTTTGAAACTTTTTACATTAGTGTTTTATTCATTAGTGTGCTTTGAGTTGATTGTTTGCCTTGTAGACATGTTTCCTCTACTCACCTTGTGTTCTACTTTCTTTGTAGATGCATTTTAATCATTATGTTGGTTTTGATGATGGCGCTTGTCATAGCACACATAACCTATCTTCCGCAGCATGGGCACTCTTTGCTCCTGATGGAGAGTTGATTAATTTACAAGGTATTTTTTTGGGTCAAACAACTAACAATATTTCTGAGTATAGTTTGGTGATTGAACTATTATCAGATGCCTTTGATCTTGAGATTAGATATTTGGTTGTTAATTTAGACTCACAACTCATTTTGTTACAATTAAATGGGAATTATTCTATGCACAAATGTCAAATTTTGCATATGTATTTGCGTGTTAGGTTATTGGATTTTTTATTTTATTTTATCACATATCAACATATTACAAGACATCTAAATACATTAACAGATAATTTAGCAAACCATGTATTAGATAGGAATTTGTGCAATATGTAAATCAAAACATCATCATGTTACACAAGTAGTCATAGAAACATGCATATGTGTGTGCTTAATCGTATATCGGTCTGTCAAGTGTGTTACATCCAAAATATCAAAAAATATGTGTTATGTTCCAAAAATGGCTCTCCGAGCCTACATCAGTACAAAAATGTAAAAATAGGGCTGCTATCTGCCCACATGGTGCTCATGGTAGCAGGTGACTGCATTAATCACTCACTAGAGTAATCAACGCAGTCTTCCTGGAACTCTGATTGTATGTCTCTGAAGGCGTAGAGGAATATCATCAAATGTAGCATATTATGGAATGTTGCTCGTAAGGCCAACTAAGTTCTTCTCTAGTTCAAATAATGTATCTTCTCCCTCTACATAAGGAGCATCCTCTGCTGGGTGGGCTACCCTCCGCGCAATCGGTTACATGCCCGGAGTTCTCTGAGGACCCATATCTGTAAACGCATCATAAGTTTACATTTTATAATACATAAGAAAAAAAATTCAAAAAGTAAAAATGTTAAAGAAAAACAATTTTTACATGCATCGGTCCACTATGTGCCTGGTGGAATAGGAAGATACAAATATCCTTTTAAGTAAATGTCAGCATATGTGTAGTCCTCAACTATGATAAGGTGATACCATAGCCAAATAAAAAAGGTTGTGGGGAAATGCATCTGTTGGTCCCCACCCTGTCGCGGCATAATGTCACACCATTTCATCAACCTTAGATCCCTCGAGGTAGGATCATGGATCTCTAGCCACTGGTACTAGAATGGGGGTCCTCTCTCTAGAAATAACATCACCAGAATTGACCCATACCCGAACTGTTTCAGTCGACCTGTCTTGCACTTGGTTATATGGCTCTTCATGTTAGCCAATAACCCCTCACACCAATTGAACATCATTGGGGCTAAGTATTCCACCATATATTGGAATTAAGATTTTTTTGTCTCACGCAATGCTTGGGCTCCTTCCACTCTCATAAATCAATGTATAATTGTGTGCAGGAGAAGCATTTTTATGGAAGAGATGTTTACCTTCCCGCTCTCTATTTTTTCGAGCCCCAAGATGTGCATGTTGATACTCTCACCCCCTGGGTGAGCTTTAGAGAGTTGGATCCTCTCCCCTCTCCTAGACAGTCTAGCGATGAAATATATTTCCATCACATTTACCTTTAACTCTTGGTCCATGATGACGAATAACTGCTGGTCTACGTCCCATATATAAGTAGCTCCAGTTCGGATCTTATCCAAGATGTTTGAAATAATTTCAACAACCCACAATTGTGCAAATAATTGAGGAAATTTTTATCCTACAAAGCTTGGTGGTCTTCCACCTCATGGCCTCATTCTTTCCATTCGACAGACATCCTTGACGGAACAACTTACAAAACATGTTCAATTGGATTTTTAGTAGTTTTCATTAGGGTAATTTTAGAAATTAACAATGTAATTGGGTGGATTTCTTGTTTTAAAATCCTTCCCGCAGCTAGCGCAACTGTCTGAATTAATCCAGCGTTGGTGGCGGATTGCCCTAATGGGCTAATCGCGACCAACATGACCCTAATAGCTCAAAATCGCAATTGTCGCAGGTGATTTTAAAACTTTAAATTCTTTCTCTTAACCTCCCTATTTTTGAAAAAAAAATGACAGCTTTTACCTAATGCTGACGGATCGACGAATGGTGTCTTGGATCAGCTGCACCGTTTATTTGAAATTTGGAGGGGAAATGGAAAAAATTCTCTTCTCAAAATGGAAAGGTGAAAATGAATTTGTTTTTAGGTCTATTTATAGATTTTTGAATTTTTTTTCCAATATTTTATTATTTTTCCTCGATATCTGTGATTTTTTCTATTTCTATGCAGTACAAGACTTTCAAATTTTTGATGATTATTCCTATGTAAAGTAGTTTTATTTTATCTCTTTTTCAGGTTCATTAAACATTTATGAAAAATGAACCCCCTCTGCAGTCAAATTTCAACTCCTTTCTGACTCTCAAAAATGAAAATATTATCGAGTACTTTTCATTTCGAACTAGTTAAAGTGAATGAATTGACGTGGTATCAGTATACTTTTACCCCTTTTTCAGGTCAAGATTTACTATTTATGAAAAAGGATACCTTGACCAAACATGGTCAACAAGTTCTCTTGGATATTATTTTCTACCTTTTCAAATTTGAGAGATGATTTACAGAAAGGTACATGACGGAGTTTCCTTTTTGTCTCTATTCAAACTCATTAAACGTGAAAAGTTAATAAGATTCCATTTCGTTGGACTCATTAAGTATTAAACAATGAAAGACTTTACACCATGACGAGATCGAGTTCCTCCTTCCTAGGGCTCGTTAAAATTACTAGGATGGATTTATTCGAAGAATGAACTTACACGCTCAGCATATGCTATACTCTTCACATTTCCTATAAAAAATAAAGAGGTACTCGTTAGCAATAATGGGGGAAAATTGAAAGTGAACATCGTATGTGTATTTATGAGACTCATCTGTAGTTCATGTTGGTTTTGGGACATCCTACATTTTTCACTTTTCCTCCATGGTTTTGGGAAATATATTTGTCTCTGATTTTATTACCAATTTTGTCAACATGACCTCTGATCCCATTTGAGTCAAATGCTGCCATACTCCAGAGTCGTGTTGCCAATATGTTCAAGAGAAGTCCTTTCTATTAAACATCCTCTGCTTATCTAAATTCATCTATTACAATCTCGAATGACTCCTTTTGTCTTAATATGTATTTTGATTCGTGTCGACTATGTGGGAATCATCATGGCCCTCCTCCAACGAATCAATTCCTGTCGACTTCATCCCATGATCCGAGAAGATGAATTAGAAAATTATGTTCAGTACATTGGAACATGCATGTCTCATTGGAAAGTTCTTCATGTTTAATGACAGGTCCACATCATTGGCCTTTGATCGAATGATTTTGTAAGTGTTCGAATTCAACACATTCATTCAGAATTGTAAATTTTGCTATTGTACCTTGAGGTCCATCATCATTATTGGTGGTATCTCTCATGCCTTTTAACGGTTTTCATCATTGATCGATAATCATGTGGTTTATATCATGTTTGAAACCAACAAATTTATTTTCATGGATAGATTTATACATTGGGTTTATTAAGATCATGGTGAAGACCCTAGGTCATCTCTAATTTTTGGTCCTGGCTATGAGGAGTTATTAAGTATTCATGGTTGTATACATGATCCTATCTATACAGATATTTGCGTCCATGCCATAGATCCATTTCTATTATCTCTTTAGACGGATGGTTGCGACCATGCCATGGGTTCTTGTGTTATTTTATGCCTAGTGAAGCATTATGTAGTTAGGCAGATTCATACCAAAGATGTCATATACTATAAAAAAAATTATTTGGCAGGTTTTCTGGAGGTGGTCTGTGTTCTTTTCCTTGGTTCATAAATAATTTCAGCCATCACTCCTTGTTATACCTTCATGCTTTAGGGGGCATCTGTTACACAAGAATTTTTCACCATGCTCATTTTCCCGTCCCTAATCCTAAAATTCCCTATGACAGATCCTGTGGAATGTTTCCACCATCAAGAAATATGTTAACATATCCCCTTGAAGATCCCAAGAAGACCACCTTAGAATATTACTCAAGAAACTTGGCCAAATTCCTAGTTTCTTGGGTCAGCGCCCTTCCTGGTGCCATGACCGCACTGATTTCATTTTCACAGTTATGGATTTGTGCTGTTTGCACCCTAATTTCTTGGAAAATCACATTGATCCTTTTTCTGGCAATGCTTCCTCAAATGGAGGAGAAGCTTTGACCTCTAGAATCTCAAGGGTGGTGAGTTGGTTGTTAAACGGTGGTGATAAGGTTGAGCTCTCTGATTTTAGAGCCTTTATCTCATCCATGGGGTTTCATCCCTTAGAAATAGGGCCTTCCTTCTCTTTTCATGGGCTCCCAACCTCCTCTCCCTCCTATAAATTCACATCCCTCATTCCCCCAAGTTTAGAGCTTGGTTGATCATTGTCATATTCATTTGAACTCTCATCTATTTGCATGACATAATTTTGATAAATCCTAAGTGTTCAGCAAAAGGAATTATTTAGAGCTTGGTAAAGGACTCAGATTTTTACCAAAGGATGCCTCCAACATTAAGGCCTGGGTTGTAAGCTCTCCTTTTGTATTTATCAATAATAACATCTCATGTTTTCTTTCTATATTTTTCTAAATGTTTATGCAAATATTTTGGTTCTCCTTGATCTGCTAGATAGCTAATGTTTACGCCTATTGTGTATTGTATTACATGTGTTGTTGCCTCTTGATCATCCAAAGGTATTCATTTTCCATTAGTAGCAAGAAGCGGTCCTACAAGGATGATGTATCAAGGTCATCATCAACGGATTCAAAGCGTAGCCTTGGGAAAAAGGTATTTATATCTCTTTTCTCATTACGTCAGAAACATTAGTTAAGAGAGCTTTGAATTAGAAATAATATCATGTTGGTAGACCCACTCTAGGGCTAGAGAGATTGCCTCTGTCCACAGAGAGTATTTATCTTGACAACGACAATGTAGGGACTAAGTCCAGATGGTGAAACAACATCTTAGTCTGCTAACAATTTCTCATGTGCACTACTATATGCCAAGTGATAACACACATCCATTGACTCGCAAGAACATGTTATAATTACTTTAGTAACCACTACAAAAACCCTATGAAGCTACAACTTCATATGCACAGGTAAATACTTATTCATCCTAAAAGGTAATTTAAACCAAATCATATTGATACAACCATGACATTTCCCAACACATTCCACATGATTGAAAAGTTCATATTAACAACTTCATCAATAATAGACATATAGAGGAAAATATACACACAGAGGCACATAAACACAATTTCTCATTAATCAAATTATGCATACATTAAGCTGGCTAGATTTTACAATGTGGGCATGTCCATCTGATGCCTCTCATCCTCTTCCTCTCCTGCTAGCCTTGGATATTCTCCTATCTACTATTTCATTTCTACCTCTTTTGCACACATCTATCTACTCTCTTCTAAAAACTCATTTATTTATAATGAAAACTAACATGGGTAACTTAGAGTCACAAGTGATGGTTCATTTCCCCTTATAAAAAATATGTGAAACTAAGGCTACATTTACATTAGGAAATGTTTCCGCTAAATATAAAAACACATTTCCTGATATAAAAATTTAGAGAAATTTAAAATTCCTCCCTACATCATCATGTGACCATCCCATCACATTGGAAATCCTTGGTCCAGTCCTCATCGAACTTTGTGCTCTATATATGCACCCGCATCATGAAGGGAGTGGTCAATCTTAAATGAGTCTCCCCTAGTTTTGAATCCCTTTGAACGAGGAGAATAATTAGGAGAGAAGTTGGATTACAAAGGTGGCAATAATCCTGAGTTTCACTCGAGATTTAATAAGGAGAGATGCCAAATTTGATTAATCCTGAAACAGTTAGAGAGTGATCCCGCGAGATGTAGACTGCGATAAAATCACTCTTGCAACATTGGGAGATTGACTTGCGAGTTGGGCACACATTCTACCTGAGCAATTGATGAGTGTGTTTTTTTGTTTTGTTTTATTTTGTTTTTTGGTGTGACAGTGTCCCCAAAAGGTTGACTGAATGTTGTGGAGACCACCAAATGAACTGCATGATAGTCTCTACCTGTGTGTGGGTTCAACAGTTCAGTGCAATGACCATTCGAAATTACAACTTGATCCATGGAGTTGTCGCTGGTGCTCATCATGTGAGCCAATGACACTTTGAACCGTGGAGCCGCTGATCGTGCTTGTTGATTAGTTCCCTTGTGAAGAAGGAATTGTATTGGATTGTAGAGTGGATATATGCATAAATCCAACCACATAATTGGGTCAAATCCATTCTTTATGTGCTCCATTCGTAGAATTTCCCAACATTCAATTCTGTGCATCTTATCCTATTCAAGATCTTTTCAATTCTGTGCATGAGGGTCACTACATGAGATTTGAAAGAGGGAGCACGATCAATTGATTTATGTTGCGTTTACTCCATAATCAACTAGATCCATTTTTTTTTGGATTTTTTTTTTAGAAGTCCTTTCCTTTTCGGGTTGTACCTGATCTATTGTATTGACCTGACAATAAGTTGTTGATAAACAAGATCCGTGTTCTTTGAAAAGGGAGGTGTGTTGAAACTACCACTTCTATATATTCCGAGCTCATTTCATTGGGGTGAAAAATATGCTACAAGTTATTTAAAAATGATCAATTGATTTGATTTGAATACTATTTATGAATTGTTAATTTGGTATATTTTAAAATCGTCATGCCATAGTTATTGAAGTGACATTTAATTTGGCCAACTATTATCATGAATTTGAGTTTGTGTTGGAATTGTCTATTTCAAAAATAAACAAGTTTATTTGCATGAAAAGGACAAAAAAAATGAAGATGGCATGAGAGGATAGTAGTTGAAGCTGCATCAAGGATGATGGACAACAAAGTGAAAGTTTATGTGAGTTTGTGGGATAGACTTAGGAGCATGTTGTATTATGACTCACAGATATTAACTATAAGAAATTATATGTTGTTTTATAGTGTTCCTTGAAAGGCTTGTAAGATTAGTGAAGTTGTGTCATTAGCCTTATAAGGTATGTGTACCCCCATGAAGTTTGTGTAATATTAAAATGACTGCGCATTAGAGGAAATTTCAGCCTAAAAGTTCCCATGAAATTTTCATGTACATAATATGTAAACCAATCAAAATCATTTAAAGTTAAAAATAGGTACATGTAAATATTTTGAAGGGAAAATAAATAAAAAAGCTATTTTTTTAATTGTATTTTTTACTATCTCCTTATAGGTTTACTCAAATTTCATGAGTAGACACTCGTTGGATGCATAATTAAAATTTTCACCTAACAAGTCCCCATTATGCATACTTTTGAGCATAACCACATTAATAAAAATAGAAGATACATTAAAAAAAAA
This sequence comes from Pinus albicaulis, assembly GCA_034641835.2. Lineage (NCBI taxonomy): Eukaryota > Viridiplantae > Streptophyta > Pinopsida > Pinales > Pinaceae > Pinus > Pinus albicaulis. The sequence continues at coordinate 545,476,189 of CM076582.1, read as the reverse complement.
GTTTTTAACACGTATTTTTAATGTATATTCAATTTTTATCAATGTGTGTATTCTCAAAAGTATGCACAATGGGTACTTGTTGGATGTGTAATTTAAGTGTGCATCCAACGAGTGTATACACATGAAATTTGGTAATTATATAAGGAGATAAGCCAAAAATACAATGAAGAAAAGTAGTTTTCATATTTTCCCTTTAAAATTCATAACTATTATTTTATTATTTTTCCTTAGGAGGCCACTTTTAGGCTGAAATTTCCTCTAATGTAAGTACAGGTTTGTGGTAAGCTAGAAACCACTTGTGAGAGTGAGTGCAGGTTTGTGGTAAGCCATAAAACACTTGTGAGAATGAAGTGGGCAGGGATTCATGTAGCATGGTTCAGGGTCGGGCGAAAAAACCCTGGACATGGTTTAGGGCTAGCTGACAAAACTCTGGGCATGGCTTATGGTAAGCTAATAAAATGAAATGCATGGTTACGTATAATACAAGAAACCCCATGTTCATAATGGAGGAGGATTTATAGGTACAGGTACATGTATGTAGATATATTGGTTGACTGAACCATCAACACGAAGGGCATCCTAGTTGACTGTTGGTTACAGTGGTTGGTACCCATGCATTCCGGTATATGGTTGCTCATTTATATGGACATTGACATTTTATTTTTTATAATGTTGGTAAACATCAAGACCATAACTATACTTTGTTGATTAATATTAAGAGAAGAAGTAATTAAGGTGGCAACTTGGAAAATATAATCCCTACTTGTCTTTGGTGTGCTCATCAATTCTAGAATGAGTATTTTCCTAGTAGTTAGAATTTTGTTGAGGTCTAGTTGGTTGAGAGATTCTGTCTACCTAGTTAGCTTCCTAGATTAGTGTGTGGTTGGGATATTCACTCAACTAGGAGATTGTATGTCCAAGATAGATTAGTTATCTTGAGACGTAATTTCTTGTTTTACATTATATTATTATTTAATGTGAATATAGAATTTTGTGCACCTTATGAAACTTTAAATCTACATTTCACAAAAAACACAATGTCACTCCACAAATAATTATCCAATATAAAAGTAATATATTAGTTTAATATGTAGGTGGGATGATGAAATATGTCATCGTGAGTTTTAAATATGTGTAAAATATACTAAGATTAAATGAGATATAAATATTAAAAATAACATTTTATTGTTATTAAATTAAATAAACTTGGTATATATGTGATATATACTAATAATATAGCATATAACAAAATTAAAAAATAACATTTTATTGTTATTAAATTAAATAAACTTGATATATATGTGAAGTTTACTAAGATTATACCAGATATTAAACATTACAAATATATAATTCTATAATTATACCAGATATGAACTTGATGGGAAATATATAATTCTATAAAATGACAATCCATATTTAAAATGTGATAAGTGCAATTATAAAGTTAAAAAATCTTAAACACTAAAAACAAATAATAGACACAATTTAGAATAAATGTGGAGTCCATTTTATTCTCAATGATATATAAATTTATACAATGTCTGATGACCGTTGGTTTTCATATTCCAAGTTGTCTCTTGGACTCTAATGACTGTTCATATTCCACAACATAACCCTTAGCATATTAGGTGTCAAACATCCCCCACCTTAAACTGAAGGGGTATATATGAGTCCAGGAAAAGAGATATAATAAAAAGTACAAAAAATGCATGGCATAAATTGGTTGACTATGCTATCTAAAATGATGGTGTAAGGCGGAATGAATCGAAGTATCAATCAATGGTGGTTTAAGGCTGACCACCCAAACCAGAATGCTTCATGCAATTCATGAAACTGTTCCATATATGGCCAAAAGCTAAAGTATTATGCTAGAGGAAGTTAACCCTAATGTTGTGAAAAGGGAGACCATTGAGGTCTCAACCTGGAACATTTGATTTAGTTTGTGGAAAAAATCCAAACATGGCTAGAATTTGAAGTCTTATGCTATTGAAAGTGATCCATAATTCTTAGAAAAGGTTGACTATTGGGGTCTCAACTGGTGGTGGTTTAAGGAAGGCCACAAACTAAAGGCATGCTCATAAGTCATTTATGTGTATCTGGTTATAACTTTGAATCTCGGTATGCATGACTGAGGATCTACGCTCAGGTAGTAGGTTTAGGATACGACTAAGGATCACTTGATGTATATTTGAAGCTTGTAGATGACCATCAATCCCCCCTATGAAATACTAGGTGAGAATATGAATAAATATAAACTAAAATACATGTCAATATTCAAGAAAAACTTATGTGGTATGAATGAAATAACTTCTTGGTCGTTGAAGCCCATTGCCAAGAAATGATCCATCTAAAGTGAATCTTAATTCTTACAAGAGTCTTATTTTTTAAGTATCTGTTTGAATGATGAGTATTTTTATGACAATTCTCACACAGATGAAGATCAAAACAATGATATTTCATATGGCAAACTCGATCAATGTGTTTCCATTTGAGAATCTATGACTGCTATGGAAGAGGTGAAGATGAGCCATCATGAAGAAATCCAACACTATGAAATTCGGTGGGCTTAGAGTATTTAGGAATATGAAAGTACACATCCTCATCATATCCAATATAGGTTCCATTCTTATTGTTAAACAACTCTTCCCAATGTATGATGATGGGATTAGAAAGTGCAGCCTGAACTTCTACATATTTATGTAAATATAATCCTGAAATGGGCACTTGGCATGAATCAACCTTAATCTCATTGATCTAATTAGTTCCTACTTGTTTATGGGAGTCTCTCTTAAACACAAATAGAGGATTGTTCTAAAAAAAATACTAGTTTAGAATAATTTCTTATGCTACTATAACTCATCTTTTTGTAGTTGTTACTCAAGATGCAAACATTTCTTTTTGTCTTATGCATTTTATAGACATGTTTGAATTTCATAAAGATTGGTTTTGTTGATTTTTACTATATCTTGAGTAGTAGAGCGTATGAGAGTTTTTTTGAACTCTAATAATTCACCAATTTGATCCATTTTTCAAACAAATGTAGTGTGTTGATAATACTTTGCGTCCTTTTTTTGGTAAAAGGTAATAATAATTTGAGAGAAAATCCCCTTTTTATGTCACTACTTACGCAATGACATCTATGATCAGTTTGTAGCTATTAGTTTTTCTATACTGCGAACAAATTTCAATTTTGTATAGTGAAAATTTTGCTTTTCCTTGAAATTCTTGGGTGACATCACATCGTCACCACATCCCTGGCTTTGGGTTTTGAGGCTGGATGCCATTCCGCCATGCATGGTTGAATAGACTGATCAGATATTATAGAGGAGGTATTGTAAAGAGTGATTCTGCGTACAACTGGGAGTTAAGTTTGACCTGCTTTGAGCTCTCATGTCGTAACTTTTTTTCTAAGAGTGTTGGTGGAAAATTTATTAAGGGATTATCGATAACGACATTTCTAATTAGTCCGAGCCTAAGAATGGAACTAGTTTTCTACAATTTTGAGCTCTTTTCCGTCTTCAAAGGCTATACTTTGTTTTCTTCGTGTTGTACCACTCAGTGAGGCTAGAATCCCCATTTATGTGCCTACATTTCATTTGTATCATAACTCATCCCTCTTAGGCTTCCGTTGTTGCCACTAAGTATGTTACATGTTGCATCTTTTTTTTTTTTAACTTCACTGGATGCAAGTAGTAAAATTTCTCTGCGGAACCCTGAAGCTATTTGGTTAAGTACCAGGTCACAGGATTTCCGACCTGCTCGACAACCACCTCACAGAAAAAATGTATGAACAACAATATCTAGTTTAATCCTCCCAGTGCATAATTTGGACTTCTAATGGTTCACTATTTCATAGAATTTGTAGGTTATAATTTAGAATTTACAATTTTACCTTACGAGGATAGAGGATTTGGTGACAACAAAAATTGTTTGGGTAATCATATTGCTCGATTCTACCAATGTAAACTTGGTGATTTTTTGAGATCTCCCTATAAGAAAAAAATTGGTTTAATTCATTATTTTATTTCTTAACAAACAATTATGGATTTTGTGGGTAAATATAAAAATAATGCCAAAGTTTCACTGTTAAATTTAGGTGGACATTGCAGGGTCGATTTTTGATGCTTTGAATGTAATCCTCTAGGAGTAAACTAGTAGTAACTGACCACAAATAAGTCGGAAGTCGGACCATATTTTCATTTCCACAAGTCTTGTGAGCAAAGTTTCGAGCAATATTCCATATGGTTTTCTTTTAAATAGTCTTTCGACATCAATTCCATGTTTTTTTGTAGCATTGACGATGCAAATTTTCAAGAATTTATCACTCTAAAATTTGCAAAGTTAGAAGTATACACATATTTACTTTTTTAGAAGACTCGTGAGAAAGGTTTCGACCCACCAAGTATCTAAAACGCTACGATATGGAGTCGGTCAAATGGGAGAAAACATAAATAATCTCAATGCAATGTTGTTGGGCAAGTTTCGATTCTTTGAATCCAGTTATGTAGGATTAGACCAATAGAAACTTACCACAAATAACTTAGAAGTCCACACACCTTTCCATTTCCATAAGTCTTGTGAGAATGGTGTCGACCCTCACTCCATATCACATGGTTTTAAATAGTCAGGGGTTTAGAGTTCTATTGGAATTCAAAATGCAATATTGTAGGAAATTTTGTTTAATAATCAATATAAAATATCGATGTTATTCTATAAATTTTACGATGAAAATTTTCACGAATCTAAATCTCTAAAATTTACCAAGTCAGAAGTATACCCATATTTGAATTTTCAGAAGAATCGTGAGCAAGGTTCCAACCTCGACTCCAAATCATGGTGTTTTATATAGTCAGGGGGGTCAGAATTCTATTGACATAAAAATTTAGTTGGTGAAGAAAATAACTTTGAGCTCAGTTGGGCATGATGCATAGACACAAGGATGTGTTAATTATTAACTTTCTAAAATTTGCGATGTCCAAATTTGGCGCATGTTTTTATTTCCACAATTCACATGAGAAAAGTCTCGACCCCAACTCCATATTGCAGTGTTTTAAATAGTCAGGGAATCAAAGTTGTATTCACATAAATATCTAGTCGACAAAGAAAATAACACCAATCTCAGTCAGGCCCAATGCATAGATACAAACATGAGTTAATTATTAAAAAAATTGTTGGGTTTTTTAATTGTGAATATTAATATTGATACACTTTTTAATTAAGATCTGAAACTCACGTTTGACGAGGTTTTTTGAGATCTCCCTGCGAGAAAATTTTGGTTTAATTCAAGATTTTATTTCTTAACAAAAAATTATGGAGTTTGTGGGTAAATATAAAAATAACATCAAAGTTTCAGTGTTAAATCGAGGTGGACATGTAATTAAGTCAAATGGGAGAAAACGTAAATAATATCAATCTAATGTTGTGGGGTTGAGTTTGGATCCTTTGAATGCAATGTTGTAGAAGTAGACAAGTAGAGACTGAGCACAAGTATGTTGGAAGTTGTCCCATCAATAGTTGGGGGTTCGAAGTTGTATTGGAATTCAAAATGCAAATTTGTAGGGAATTTTGTTTAATAGTCAATATAAAACCTGTATGTTTTTTTGTAACGTTTATGACAAAAATTTTCAGAAATTTAAGTCTCTAAAATTTTCGAGGACAGAAGTATACCCACCTTTGTATTTTCAGAAGACTCATGATCAAGGTGTCGACCCCTACTCCATTTTGTGGTGCTTTATATAGTTGAGGTTTTAGAGTTCTATTGGCATAAACATCCAACTGACAAAGAAAATAACTCCGAGCTCAGTTGGGCACGACGCATAGACACAAGGATATGTTAATTATTTAAACAAAAAAAAGAAGCAATTGTTCACATACAACTAATAGAAATTTATTCAAAATGTAATTTTGCAGGGTATTTGGTTTAATAATAAATATAAAAATTCCATGTTTTCCTATAACATTTATAACCAAAATTTTCAGCATTTTAAGTTTCTAAAATTTTTGATGTCGGAAAATAACTGATCTTTCCATTTCAACAAGACCCATGAGAAAGGTCTCAACCCCGAATCTATATCGTGGTCTTTTAATTAGTCAGAGAGTCGGAGTTCTATTGGCATAAATATCTAGGTTCCAAATAAAGTAACCCCGACCTTAGTCGAGCCAACTCATAGACACATGCATGTGCTAATTATAAAAAAAAATTAAAAACCATTTGTTCATACATAATTAAATTATAGGATTTTATTCAAAATGAAATCTTGTAGGGTATTTTTTTAATAATAATATAGAAACTCCTTGTTTTCCTGTAACATTTATGACAAAAATTTTCATCCTTTCTAAGTTTCAAAATGTTGTGAAGTTGTAGGTTGGTCCATTTTTCCATGTTCATAAGAACTGTGACCAAGGTTGGGCCCCCTCTTTGTATCCTGGTATTTTAAATAGTCGGGGGGGGGGGGTTAGAGTTTTATTAGCATAAACATCTAGCTGGTGAAGAAAATAATGCTAAACCCATCCGATCTTGGCGCATAGACACACACATATTTTAATTATTGTAGATAAATAAAAAAAATCAAGAAAAAGTGAAAAATATTAGTCAAATTTAGAGGAAGTAGAAAAATAAATTACGTATATTCAACTACTTATGGATCAATGAATCACAATAAGTAAAGAAAAATCTTTGCATGTGAAGATATATAAATTTTTATAGTGGAATTAAAATTGTCATGTTTGGTTATGAATGTTTCCAAACACATAAAGAAAGTTGAAATATGTAGTTGTATGAAATTGCAAGGTAGAAAATGAACATAACTAATTGAATTTTATTAAAAATGTAATTTTGTAGGGAATTGTGTTTAATAATCGATATGAAAACTCCATGTTTCCTTATAACGTTTACAAAAAAATCTTCTAGAATTTTATGTTTCTAAAATTTGCGAACTTGGAAGTCAACTCATATTTCCATTTCTAGAAGTTCGTTAGGCAAGGTGCCAACCACAACTTCATATCGTGGTGTTTTAAATAGTTGAGCCATCAGATTTCTATTGGCATGAACATTTAGCTAGTGAATAAAATAATCTTGTCATCAGTTGGGCCTGACGCATAGACACAAGTAGTTGTTAATTATTATAAGTGAATAAAAAAACAATTGTTCACACTGGTTTGCAATGACTTTTAAATCAATTATTTCGTGAAAAGTGGAAACTATTAGTCAAATTTAGAGGAATTGTACAAAGAAATAGATTATATTCACCTATTTATGGATTGAGGAATCATGAGAAGCAAAGAAGCATGCCTGCATGTGACAATATAAAAAATATTTATAGTGGAATTACCATTGGCATGTGTGCATATAAATGTCACTGAATGCAGAAAATATGTTAAATTATGAAGTTATATGAAATTTTAAGGTAGAAACTAGCCACAACTAATCAAAATTGATTGAAAAATGTGATATTGTAGCTAATTTTGTTGAATAATGTAACACCCTCTTCCCACATCCACCCAAGTAATTCTCTGCCAAGGGTAAACATGTGACAAAAGGATACTAATACGAGATTCAACCTCCTAGATGATATTGAGGAAGTGTAACCGACGAAAACATGACAAAGACACCTTACACAACATCAAAAACATCTCTAAGAGGTAACCCAACCTTCCAAACACCTGACCCCTGAGGGAGACTAGATTTTTGACCCTTTTGGACCATAGTTGTAGGCATTCCAAGGCAAGGTAGTGGTTGGGAGCCTATAGCCACAGGAAAAACACAACAAGCATGTGGCTAGGGCCCTAATTGGTCATTTTTGTTCTTGTAACTTCTCAATTTATGCCACCTTTTCAACCCCAGATCCTAGGTCACTACCCAGAAATTCATGAAACCATAGGAGATGATAAATAAAATTAGAACAAAGATACAAAATCAATCACATCATTAAGAACTCATTTGGACCCCTCCTAGCGATGACAGGAATTTCATAAAACATGTCACAAACATTGCATCTACAATTTTAAACAATTGATTTAAACATAGGGGTATCTTACTTATCTGAGAATTGCTAAGAAACATTTCTCCCCTACATGATAAGCTAAAATATAGTCTATTTGACCACAGATACACTGTGTATTCATTTTTAGGTAAAAACATGGATAGAGCCATAAATCACCATTGATCGAATACATGCTTATAGCCAACACAATAACAACAAAAATGAAATGGATACAACAATAATAAAATCCATACATAAAATAGTACATTTTAATAACTACTACCAAAGGAATGAGCTCTTCATTATTGAATGTAAAAACCAAATGGAGATGGGACTTCCACGTTCCACCCGACCATAGATTGGCTGAGCCAAGTCTTACTTCATCTAATCACCCCCGTGCCATATTCCAAGCATGAATGTGGGATCTCATCAAAAATAGAAATCATAATCAATCAATGGCTTCCCTAGGCGAAACCACCTCAACCCTCAACCAGTGATTCCACCTCACCGTTAGACATCAAAACCATCACAGATTGGTCTCTATCCAAGTTGATCCACGAATTCAAAGTGTTTGTTCCATCCAATGCTCTAGGACCAGTAAATCGACCCCAATTGTTTCCGAGATGCAGATAATTTGTCCAAACAAGGATCCAAAAGTAGTAGTTCAACCCACCAGCCTCTAGAGAATTTTTCCAACCAAGGCTCCAGGACTAGTGACTCAACCCAATAGTTGTACGTTGGGCTCCAGAGTGTTTGTCCAAACAAGACTCCAGGAACTAATAACTCAACCCAACAACTAAAGGAAGCATGAGAACCAACCTGAAAAATTCAATGGAATAAACTGACAACACCATGGATATCCATGAAATGACAAGGCTGGGAAAATCCACATGCATAGCCCATGCATGCGAAAACTAGTGAGGAAAACATAAATGCAACTCCATACCTGCAACCAAATCTCATTGTAGTTGCTGATCCTGATGTCCACTTGCACTTTCCTGCTCTTATTTTTCCTTATTTCTCCAAATCACTGAGTATCCACACTCTCCAAGAGTGCTCCAAGAAAACTCTAAGTATCCAAGAGTATGAGAGAGAGATATGTTAGAAAATTATATATTACAGAGGAATGGAACACATAAAAATATGCGGAAATACAAACACAGAAAACACATAAAACAAGAGAGACACAAATATATGTGGTTCACCAAACTTCATCTATGTCCACAGAGAAACAACCATTCCTTCAATTATATTATCTAGAAAAATTAAGAGATGCAACCTACAGTAGATCCACTACAATATCCTCCAATCTCTCATAGAGTCCCCCTTTATCTTTCTTGCTCATAATACACACACCACACATTGCCGCAATACTATTCTCTCATATGAATTGAGTGGTTTCATTCTAGGGAAAAAAACCCCTAAATTAAACATAATTTTTATCGTCAGATCATCTTCCTAATGAATGACCCAGATTGGCTATGAAATTACAATATTTTACAAGGAAATTTCACATCTATTTTTAGCTTCGAGGCGCTGCTCCCGGACCCCCAAACCGAGGGGGATCGGCCCCGCTAAACCCCCACATGGGGGAAATTCCCCCACATACCCCCCCCACATGGAGGGGTGTAAAATCTTCCCAAAGTATACATCTGAGTAAAGAAATACCTCTAAATTAGGATGACAATTGGGCTCCACACCCAACAATCTCCCACTTGGAGATTGATTATAGGAACTCCAATGCTTCTTCATTTCTTGGACAATGAATCCACTTTGGACTCGAATGTTTCTCATATTCATCATCATACTTGAAGACCAATTGAAACTGATCAGAACCTCATTTTTTTCTTAGTTACAACTTTTGTTAACATATCTACAAGATTGTGGCTAGTGTGTATCTTTTCCAGGTTCAACTGTCCATCTTTCAACATTGACTGTATGAAATGGTACGTGAGTTGTATGTGTTTAGTATTGGAATGAAATTTTGAGTTTTTTGCAACATGAATGGCACTCTGGCTATCACTGTATAACCTCTATCTCCCTCTTCTTACCCAATTCATCCATAAACCTTTGTAACCAAACAATTTATTTAATAGCCACTGTAGCAACAACATATTCTAATTCCGTTGTTGAAGTGCAACAACACTTTTAATTTTTGAAAACCAAATGATAGTTGTTCCACATACAATAAATACATACACTATAGTTCTCCTTCTGTTATCTCTATCACCTGCCATATCTGCATCAATATATCCCTGTAGAAAATGTTTTGAAACACCAAAGCATAATGCTTGATTTGTGGTACCTCTCAAATACCTGGAAATATATTTCACCCCCTGTGTGGAGGGGTGTATAGTATTACTGGGGTATACATCTAGATGAAACAAATACCTCTAAATCAAGATGATAATCAGGCTCCACACCCAACAATAGAGAGAAATGAGAGATCCAAAATTGAACTTGACAAAATCCTAACTAGCAAAATCTTACCAATTGATCCTTTGAAGAATTTTTATTAATGAGGCCTCTGTTTTCTTGATTTTCAATTATTTTGATTCAATTTCCTCCTCACATGCAACCTATGAAATTTCACCTTCGTTTTCTCCTATTTTCCATTATTTTCATAAATAAAATCCAATTAATGCCTCATGCCTTTCCAAAGCCTTTTCCTTTTCCTTTGTCAATTTCCTTTAGCCATAATAAACCGAAGTAAACACCGACTAGGATTTTTTTCCCACCATTCATCTTGCAACATGTGTCCCATCAACCATGGTATTATATTTTTACACGGATTTTTAACCAGGGATGTTACAAAACCCTCCCCCTTGGGGGAACACTGTCCTCGATGTTCAATGACACCTACAAACTAGCAAACTGCTAAAAGGAGAAAAAAACATACCACTTATGGAGATTTATAACATATCTCATTGTAGTATTTACAACGACCACTGCTAAAAACATGACAAAAGTAACATTTACTGGAACTTTATAACACAATTCATTACGATATTTACAATAACAAACACATTTTCTTCAACAGAAAATAATCATACTATATATGGAGCTTTATAAATCTAGCTCAATACCATATTGATAATAATATACACACATACACATATACACATTTGGTCAACAAACAAATAGAAGGATACAGTGCTTGTATAAACACCAAGTAATCCGGAGGCTCACACCTCCACCCTTATAGTAATAACACGATTCACCTCCTTCCGAGGAAGTCCAGAATCCACTCACAAAGTGAAATTTGCAGCCAATGCCAAGTGCTACAATCTTGCGCCATTTTTCTCTCAATGAACACTTACTCGCTCATTGTTCCATGGCACACTCAGAATCTGCATCTCATCCCATATGGAAATGATAATAACTAGAACAAATCATTCCCTGACTTTCCCTTCTCTGCTACATAGTCCCTTGGAAAATCTGGTCACCCCTTTTATGTAGTCACTCACCTTCCAAGTTCTGCTAGCACCGGGAAATCCATTCTTTGGCAAGGCTTCCTCACATCAGAAGATACAAAAACCAAGGTATATCCCTGCCTCAAAACCATCATACCAGTCATAACATTCTCAATGAAAAGGATGGACACTATTGGGTTCAAGTGTCGCACAATGGCCATGCTCCTGAAGTGCTTTATCAACATACCAGTGCATGTTCCAATTCCTTTTATTGATGCTACTAGTTCTTTCAGTCGCTTTCAACCATCCCAAATTGGACATTACATGTGTTATCACCAAAAAATGGCCGTCTAACCATTTCTAATTAGATGGATTGAAGTACACCATGTAGGACCAATTTTACCGTAGTTTAATTTCTTTCACTATATGAAATAATATAATAAACCATAGTTTATTAAGGTATTTCTGGTTAAAACAAGAAACCCCATGAGGAATAATTAAATAAATCCTTATTTATTTGATTTTCCTCTAGGAATAATTAATTAAACCATTGTTTAAATAATATTCGGGGTCATATTTAACCCAATTATGAGAAATAATTAGATAAATCATCATTTTTCTTATTTTTCTCTAGGAATAATTAATTAAATCATTATTTAGTTATTCTTCCTAGTTAAATTTGACAAAATCACCTAGGAATAATTAAACATATCATTATTTGCTTATTATTCATTAACCACATTCTTGAAATTATAAATAAATCATTTATTTTTGTATCATTCCTAAATAAATGTATTTAACCAATATAAATACCTTTTCCCTCCAAAAAAATATAATAATATATTACAAGCGGTTAGATCTATATCTTGGTTAATAATATTTTTTTATTCGTCATTATTCAGGATAAATCAATATTTTGTTATAAATAGGAGGGTTTTCCACTCATTCTTGTCTTTGATCATTCTCATTATCGCTATTATTTTCTTTTTCCATTTGAGCTCCCACTTGACTTCCACACATGCTTTGGGTTTCTATAGCATTGAGAGAGAGAAAATTCTGAAGCTAAAGCATTGACGACAACCAAGAACCCATCCCATTGAGGGGGATTGGTAACATGTATCAGTCACGCCAGAGACGACATATTTTCTGCAACCTGCCACCCGAGAACCAAGGAGAAGAAATCACAATTTTCAGCCCAAATAGTGCAATTTCCCCCTAAAATCACACTTATCTCACCAAAAAGTGTGAGTTCACCTATTTACAGGTCAATAACTACGATCTGGAATATTTTTCTGATTTTTTTCTGAAACTGTCAAGTTTTACCGAGAGCACTATTTTAGGTTTTCTGACTTCTATTTCACCCCATCTTAGGATTGTATATACTCATTTTGTCTCCTTGAAGTCGAACCAAGTCCCCCAGGGTTTTAGTACACTTCCACCTTTATAGGAGGGGTTAAGCTCAGTAGGTAGTCTCAGATTTACAACACTTCTAGCCATTATTTTAGGGTCTGATCTCTCCTTTTTATAGATCCTTGCTGATACGTTATTGTTACATCCAAAACTCTCTCTTGAGTCTTGTTTGGTATTTTCCTTAGGGCCTCTTTGTTTTCCCTAGGTTTTTAAAATTTAATCTTATGTTTTACAGTAGTTTTTTCTTTGGTTTCTTATTATTTTCTACGTCATTTCTGGCAGTAGAGAGTTATTATATCTCTATCCCTTCGAAATTATATATCTTTGCAATTTTAGTGTGTTTTGAGTTCATTTTTTCCTCCTTTTCGTTTGGTTGTTTTAGAGCCTTATTTGGGTTTGGATTTATGTATGATTAGCTATTTATTTTACTATCATTTCAGTTTAATTTGCAGTTTTTTTTTTAATCTTTTTATTTCAATAATCTGCTGGGATTGATTAAAATAAACACATGGCTTGCATACACTCACACCTAAAGCGAAGAGCGCTTGTTTTACACCGCAAATCAAAGACATGAACATAATAATTAATTAATATGCCTCCCGGATCATTTTTTATCACTCTTCAACCTTTTGATCATGTCATCTATTACTTGACATCATTGCACTCCCAAGGTGTTTATCATGGAGAATCTAGGGTATTCATCCTAAGTTTCCATTAGGATGTCTTACTCCCCCCTGTAGGGTCCGCGTTAGTCCTTCCATGAGTGCCCATACTGACTCTGATTTTGGTTCTTCAGATTCTCCCTTTGATTTTGACCCCAGTTCCCCTCACCCTCATACCGTCACCATGTTAGGTGCCAATGTAGGTGCAGGTCCTCATGTCGGTGGTGGCGCTAGCCATAATGTTGGAGCTACTACTAGTGGAACCACTACTGGAACCATTTCGGCTACTCCTTTTCTACCTTTTATGGCAGATTTGAGCCTTCCCTATTTTTTCTGGTTAATCAATGACCCCATACTCCATGATGTAAGTTGGACAGCTATGCCATCTAAGCTTCCTTCTGACATTCCTAAGTTTGAAGGAAACACTAGAGAGGACCCCCACTAATCACGTCTACTCTGTTCATATGTGGTGTTCATCTAATTCCATCACTGATGACTCCATTCTCCTTTGGTTGTTCCAACTTACGCTCACTGGAGGAGCTGCAAAATGGTATCTTGATCATCCTGTTGCATATCATACCACTTTTGTGACTCTTGCTAAAGCGTTTCTGACATATCTCTAGTTACCCCTCCTTTATGATACCAGTACCGAGTTTTTGATGCCCTCCATCAATCTTCTTCCATCTGCCTTTCTTACCATGTCCAAGAATAGCGTAGAAGAAGGAACTTGTGTAGAGATCCTACATTTGACGAATGTGTCTATATGGATTGGTTTCTTCAAACAATCTTAGCCCCGATCCGTAAATATGTCACATCTAATTTTCATCAGTCCAAGGAATAAGCTCTCTAGGTCACATTAAAATATGATTTGATCTACACCCAGTTTGGCTATGTTTATACTGTTTTACCATATCTTCCTAGACCTTGTGGTGCCAATGCACTAGGGGCATCTCATGCCACCGAAATTATTGGTATCTCTCTCACATCCATATGCTCCTCGTCACATGAGTTATGGTTACCCCCCTGGGGGACTAGTTCCTCCAACACTTATCCTCCTCCGGGAAACTTTTTTCCCAATCAAATCATGCCTTATGATTTTTCCCAACCGCATCGATCGATTTTAGGGCCAACTATTACTCAACCTGTTTATCCAATTTTTTCCCCATCTCCTTTCTATCCTTATGCATAGCCTAGCACTATAGCTCCTCCGACATTAGTGCCCCCGCCTCCCTTTCCTTCTCAACCTCTTGCACAACAACCATCGTCACCTCAAGGTCAAGTGTATTCTCAGTAGAGCACGACTAATCCCCATAATTTGAAGAAAAATAATAAGAGGAAAGGAAAATATAGCCAACAAGCATAGGGTAACCAAGGTTGTCAAGGTAATCAGCCAAATGCACCCCAAGGAAACCAGCCTAACACCGCAAACCAGCAATAGGGTGATCAACTAAAGTAGAAGAAGACCCTTCGTATGAACAAAAATTGTTCATTTTGTGGTGTTCCTGGCCATTATACTCACGATTGTCCCTTTCTACCCTTGATGCACTAGTTGTGGGAAACCCAAGCAGGGTCCAGAGGACAGAAACCCACTGCATCACTTCCTCTAAACACTGTGCCACCTCAACCAACTATGTTCAGTAATCATTTCCCTCAGAAAGGATATGTTGCTGCGCAAAAACCTTATGGTGAGGCCGCCCCTCAACCCCCACAGTCTGGTACCCTTGATTACCATATTCTCATGATGAATTTTGGAGAGGTCAGTACCACTGATGTCAACCTTTAGACCCGGTCAAGCCAATATGAAAAGAAACCCGCTACATCTGCAATAGAGTCCCAAACCAAAGTACCCATGAAGTCCATTTCAACACCAAATTTTCCATTACAGATCCCTCAGCCTAAGGCAGAGGTCATGCAAAGGATCCCCAAAGGGCCATTATGCCGCAATGCTACTTTTTCCAAAGTTGCCCACAGCTACAAGATAGTATATTACTTGACACAGTCCCCTCCTTCCATGTCAACACTGGAAGTACTGCAGATGTACCAATCACAATGAAAAGCTCTAATATATGCTTTGGGAAATGTCGATCCTTCAGATGATCATTTGATCATCTTTGATGTTGACAAGTCAGAACATCCCTCTTTACCTTCATCCGTTTTCTTCCAAGTACCAGTGAACATCCATAATGCCCATGTTTAGATATGTATCATTGACGAGAGCACATCCACTTTTGTGATGTCCACCTATGTTTGGAGGAAACTCATATTCCCCGATCTGTCCCAATCCACCATCACTTTACGTGGTTGGGGCGATCACCCTTCTCAGCCCCTTGGCATGTTCTGCAATTTTCCACTCACACTTGCAGGAAAGAATGTTTGTATTGATATAGAAGTCATTGATGCCCACTTGGGTTATAATATCCTCTTAGGTCATAGCTACACCTACGCCATGTTAGCTGTCTCATTTGTAGTTCACCATAATATGTGCTTCCCTCACAATATAAATATTTTCATCGTCGATCAGTTGACATATTACAAATCAAAGTCTCGCACCTCCCCTGAGTCCATTATATCTTTGGTGGCCCATAACCAATCAATCACACCTCTTAGTAGTGTTTCACTAGGAGTTTATAAATATTCCACCTTACTTGGTTCATTCCCTGGTCTCCCCCCTCTTATCACTGAGCCCAACTCATCGAGTTTTTTCATGCTGCAAGCATCTCGGACTAGCCAAAAGTGGCCTCGTACAACTAAATACTAGCTAGCGCCTTTGCAACCTATTGTTGTTCACTTGATGTAGCCATCAGGACCTTCTCCTCAAGGAAATTCTCCTTTTTCTGGTGTCTCTCCCAATCGTTTTCAACCAGGAACGGTCCCCCTAATCCTTAACCATTTGGGAGCCATTCCTTTAGGCAATTACCCTTCCAGTAAGATACCATTTTTAGTTCCCCCATTTGGAGTCTTTTCAGTGCCTATTATGGCTACATTGATTTTACCAAATTTAACCATGGGATCCCAAGATGGTACATTAAACTCCCATAAAACACTCCACCTAGTCAAATCAAACAATATACTGCTTTGACCCTGTTTAACCGGTCGTTATGACCCCTCCCTTTTCTTCAGTGCCACAACCACCTCAACAGGAATCTACTTTCATTGCAAAAGCATCCGGTGAGGGGGGAAAATCCAAAAGGAAGGAACCTAAGGACAAGGCTCCGAAAAATAACTCCAGCTCCACCTAAGCCTCCAAAGCTGACACCTTTGTGTGATTTGTGTGATGTTGTTGAGCATGCCACCCATAACTATCCTGAAATTTGTCGTCTCAAACATGTGGTCAATGAAACATTTCCTGAATCTGACATCCTGGAGGTCCATGTTACCTTTCCTGATTCAGCTAAGAAAATCAATTCATTGAGCATGAACCACCCTTGTTCTTTGTGTGACCCTTACGACCACTACTCTTGTCACTATCCCCTTCTCAATGACTTTTGTGATACCCTTGAGGCAATTTGTGAAATAGAGACCACTCGTAGTGGATCATGTACTCCTCTACTTGCGAGTTCTGCTTCACCAAAATCACAGGATAGTTTTGCACCCATTTTGATACCTCCCCCAGATGTCGAGATGATAGAATCTTGGGTCACTATTCTCTATCTGTCGTCATCCATTAGATTCATGGAGGAAGACCCCTTTGGGGTTTCCCATACTGCTCCTGACGAACCTCCTTCGTCGAACACCCTTGTCTCAACATCAGTAGATGTTCCATCTACTATCTCTTCATCTACCCATAGTAGCAATGTGTGTGTGAATCATATTTCTAATGATGATGCACTAGGTAGTTACACCGCATCATGTGGTATCCCTTCCTCTAGTTCACCCATCTTCCATTCATATGAAGACATCATGGAAGCCATGATCACCCCTGATTTTCCATGGAATGATATGCCCCATTGTGTGTACTTCCTTTTGCATCACACCCAATATCAGTATGTTGTGGATTCGAAATACTTCATCCATAGTGGAGTCAATTGGTTCAATAACCCCTTACTTCGAACCTATGCATTTGAACTACATACACCTTGCGTCCATTACATTGACACCCAATGTTTGGGTAAGGGTGCACCCATATTTGAGATTACATGAGAACCAATTCTCCCCAACCCTCGTAGTGTATCTGGTTGTTTCAACTCTAGTCCCATTATTCTTCCCCATTTATAAGAACTCTAGAGTCCCATATCACTTCAGATCACTCTAGGAATGATCCCCTTAATCATTCCTTCATCTTAAATCAACAACCCAGTCCCTTAGACATCGTAGTTGACTAACCTCTATGTTTTATTAGTGAGAAAAAATTCATTATCTCTGAAGCCACTCTTTGGTATAGTGACGCCATGTATGTGAACCCAAAAAATTAGTCCATTTTATTCATATATGTAGTGCCAAATGAGATTGGTAATCCACTATTTCCTTTCTCGTGTTGTATCTATCCATTCTTCCCATAAGAATATAACCATATGATAATAAAATGGTGAACCACATAATACAAATGTGTTTAAAGTCCACTATTCTAAATACATTTGGCATGTCCATATCATGCTTGGGGAAACCTATGGCCCCACATGTTCTCACCATTCCTCTTGAGTATTTATTGCCTATGATATTGAATGCTTTAATCCATTATTTCATCACTTGGAACACCATGGCGCTCAAAAAAATCCTCTATCTAGGGGAATCATTCCCGCCTTTGCATACCAGATCACTCCCCTCCATTGAATATGTTTGGGGGAAGTGTCCAATCCTTGGGGGGGCATGATGGCACCCCTGGCCACCTTCTCACTTGATTAACATAATTCTCAACCTAGACCCCACCAATATAGGTATGGTCAATTATCCTCCCATTCCTTGGATAGTTTATCCTACCAGCCTCTCTAACGAGCGATATATCATAGATGCTTAATACCATATATTCAAATATTCTACTTTATGTGATACCATGCTTACCACTTGGTCCTCGTGTTTGACTTGGTGGGCGGGGATGATTTTATACCTTCTCTAATATTTCATTCCTGTATTATTTTCTTACCTTGATTATTCACAACCATATTTCCAAGAAGCACTAAGTCCACGTTTAGACAAGTAAATTCCCTAACCTGAAAATCACAGGTCCTGTTTCTATCGGTAGGTTCGTCTGCTACAATCGAATCAATATTGAGGGCCTTCTCGTGCTGTCCAAATTAACTAGAACTCAATTAGAAAATGAATTGAATTAGAGGGAAATTGCCCTTTTAAAGGAAAAACCCCAAATTTTCCTTCACCAATTGCAACCAACCATAGCTCAGTTTGACGAACCATTAGCAATGCTGGAAAGATATCATCGAGCGGTATAATGGGTCTTATTCTATTTTTGGTAATTTGACACTTCACCATGAAGCCATTTTTCCAAGGGTCACTTTTCTACCTCTGAAAATAAAATTTCTTCATATGAGTCACTTGTACTTGGGGCACCACTTTTCCTTCACACTTGTCACCTCATGTGTTGATTTTTGTCATGATTAACCATATTTTACTCATGTTTTCATGGCCCCCCTGGGCCTACCCTGTGTGGCAACATCATTGAGTCACCCTTGTTCATAGCATCTGAGTTCACTCATCATCGTATTCATGGAATTTGTCCCGAGCCCCTTTATCTCGTGTTAAAATATTCCATCCATATTTGTGCCGCATTCATCACGTGTTGCGCAGTTTGGCCTCTAATCATAATATCCTTCATCCACTCCAGAGTCGAGTTAGTCACTGCATTATGTATATGGGTTCCATTATATTATTTTCTTTCCCATTGATGCCAGCATGTCATGTATCATGTATTATACATTTTTTAGCTTAGTCCCACATTGTTGGACTCACCATTATTTTTTGTACTTTGTCATCTCGGTGGGAATAGGTATGCCTCCCCAGCCGCATTGAGAACATGTACTCCAACGTAAAAGGAGACTTATATTATTTTTAGGTCTTGTCCTCTCAGTTATTGTTCTCTCTCACTTTGCTTCACTCAGATCTCTCTCTCTCTGACTCCCCGTCACTGTCTAGTGATTGTGTTCTTACAACATACTTCGGTCAACAGATTTTCTCCAAATGCTCGCACGTTGGGGGGAAATCTGTTATCACCAAAAATTGGTCATCTAACCATTTCTAATTAGATGGATCAAAGTACACCATGTAGGACAAATTTTACTATAGTAAAATTTCTTTCAATATAAGAAATAATTTAATAAACCATATTTTATTAAGTTATTTCTGGTTAAAACAAGAAACCCCATGAGGATTAATTAAATAAATCCTTATTTATTTGATTTTCCTCTAGGAATAATTAATTAAACCACCATTTAAATAATATTCCTGGTAATGTTTAACCCAATTATGAGAAATAATTAGATAAATCATTATTTTTATTATTTTTCTCTTGGAATAATTAATTAAATCATTATTTAGTTACTACTTTTTAAATTTGACTAAATCACCTAAGAATAATTAAACAAATAATTTTTTTTTATTATTCCTTAACCACATTCTTAAAATGATAAATAAATCATTTATTTGTTTATTATTTCTAAATAAAGGTATTTAAACAATTTAACTACCAAATCCCTCCAAAAAAATATAATAAAATATTCCAAGTGGTTATATCTAGATCTTGGTTAATAATATTTTATTATTCGCCATTATCGAGGATAACTCAATATTTTGTTATAAATAGGAGGTTTTTTCCACTCATTCTTGACTTTTTTCATTCTCAATATCGCTATTATTTTTTTCTTTCCATTTGAGCTTCCACTTGAGTTCAACACATGCTTTGGGTTTTCTACACCATTAAGAGAGAAAAAATTCTAAAGTTGAAGCATTGAGGACAACCAAGAACCCATCCTATTGAAGGGGACTAGTAGCATATAATTATTTTCTTCACGAGGTGTTATAATATAAAATCATTCTTTAATCTTGTCTTGTCTATTAGATAGTTGGAGTTAATTTTGCATCAGTTATTACTATTTATTTTTACTGTTTAGCTAATTTTACTGCATAGATCTGGGTTTTTGCAGGATTTTTTCTAACTTTCTATTGCATATCTAAAGGGTTAGGCAACCATTTCTGTTGTTAGGGCTATTTTTCATGCATAGCTAATGTAGGATCACTTCGTGCACTTGTAATAATATTTTACGCTAACAACATGCTTTCCTGTACCATGCACATAATTTCCATTAGGTTTAAAATAAATTGAAATAACTTCAAATCATACCTCATTGGTATCTTGACAATAAGGTACACTTGAAATTTTGTTTACTTCATGTCCCACAATTCAAAATAGATGCTTGATCAAATCATCATGTATAAACATATCACATCTGGTTAGCTCAAAACATAACCATCATAGGTCAAAATCATGAATCACATGCAATCATCATAAACCATAATCATAAATCACATGTAACCATCATAATTCAGAATCACAGATCACATGCATAAAAGAACTGAAATAAAATATTGATACTTATCCTTGATCATTCCTTGCTTCTGCCTTTGTTCTTTCTGTACACACAACATATCAGTTTTCAAATCTAGTAAACTCCCAATGCCTTTGCTTCTCTTCACTCAAGTACATAGAGTTTACAAAAGTTACATCCACTCAAGGCATACAACACCATACAATACATACAACCACACCGACATACGACACATACACCTGCACCTGTTGTACAAAACAACAAAATACATAGACCCACACTGGCATAAAAAACATACACCACATGTGACGTAGACACAATGCATACACCTACACCTAGTGTAAGACATAACACATTCACCCACACCCAGTTTACAATACAACATAATACATACACCTGAACCCAACGTACACACAACACATACACCTACATCCAGTGTACAGCATAAAAAAATACATACATATACATCCGGTGTACAATACAACACAGTACATATACATATACAAAGTACCACACAATGAATACACGTGTCACGATACCTTGACTACACCATGCATATACATAGTACCACATGACCTCAACACAACATGTACAACATGCACACGATACCATAAATATACTATTACCATATGCACAACATGTACATAGCATGATTTGTACACAACACTACCTGCACAACATGTGCACAAAATCACATGTACATGGTGCCACCTTCAGAATGTGTACATAACTCCAAATGATTAATGCACCACCTGTACAAAAGTGTTCACAATACCACTTGTACACAATACCACATGCATGACATGTACACAAAACCACATCTACACGATGCCACATGCACAACATGTACATGGCACCACCTGCATACAAGACCACATGTACAACATGTACATAACACCACCATATGTGAAATAATGAAAAAAATACCATATGTACATAACACCATATGTGTAGCATGAAAAAAACACCATATGTAGGTAGCACCATATATACAACATGTACATAGCACCATACATACACAACATCACATATGCAACATGCGCACAACACCATATGCATAAAACATCGCATAGCCAACATGTGCACAGTACGATACGTACACAACAACACATATCCAACATGTACATAGCACCATCTATACCTAGCACTGCATATGAAATATACAAACAACACCATATATACAACAAACATACAACATCATATCTACACAATACTACATATGTTACATGTACACATCACCATAGGTACAATCATTGAATCTACAAGATGCACAACATATACACAACAATAGGATTGCACATCCATAGACCACACATTGACCCCACAAGCAACCTTTCTTCTGGTTTATTCCCACTATCCATGATTATCCTAGCATGCTAAAAATCACACTACTTTCACTTTGCTGATGTACCCCTGAGCATTACCTGTCCATAACATAAACATAGGCATAGTACAAGAATATAATATGAATTCATATCCACATGATACTGACCTCATGGATCTGTTATACTTACTATTCCTATTTTATTCCTCATAAGGCCATTAACCTCTTCATACCATTCACCTGCATAAGAAATCATTTCTCCACAAGAATGATCCTTGAAAACAATGTCATACAGTGACATAGATAAATACATACATACACATATATAAACATCATAAAAAAATCATGATCCCATCACACAGTGACATACATACACACATTTATACATATAAACGTTCACATCATGATCCACGGAGATCCGGGCAGACATGACATACATACATACATACATGTATAGATATATAAACATCAACATAATCATGATCATAACACAATTTCTAGATATCATAAGGTCTAGGTTAAGGTAACTTCCTTTATTCATGCATAGTATGTGCAACATTGAGAGCAACATTTTCCAACATAGCCAACTTAGGCATCTGACGCCACATGTTTATTAACTTTACCTTACTCGATTACCTTTGTCATGTTTTTCCTGCCACCATCCATTTACACCAATGGACCCAACCAATACAATTTACTATCATACTCATTCCTTCAACTGTCCTTACTCATGAATTGAGCTTCATCCATGTATTTTATTACCTGTTGGGTAACAAAAATCTCTCCCCGAGATCCATTAACTTCCTCTTTTCCCAACCAATTCCAAAGACTCTCAAAACATAAAAGAAAATCACAAGAAACAAAGAAGAAGAACATGGAAAACCAATAGAAATAAGACACCAAAAAAAGTGGTATGGCCATACACTAGACACAATAAAAAATATAAATTTATTGCAACCAAATCATAAAATACCAAAAGCACAAGAATTTACAACAAACACCATGACTAAATCCCCATGATTCCCAATGCCTCCATGTGAAAGCTCAACCAGATCCCTCTCCAATTTTTCATGGAAGTCTCTCGAGTCTCTACCATGCACTCCTTTCATCATACTCTGATAAACACATAACCATCAGTGTATAATATAAACATACAATATACTAGTTACCTTACCTTTTTATTCTAAACACACACGTGACACACACATGTCAACCGCATGTTCCAAATATCAAGACAACATATCTACCAATTTTAAATCAACCTTTACCAAGTCTAGCAACCATTTCACAATTATCAACAGTCAAATCACGTTCATTATTCATAATACATAATGCTACAACTATCACCTACTTACACTGAAGTACATATCAGTCGCCTATGTACATATTAGGTTAGTACAAGCATCTTAAGAAAAAAATAATTTCTTCATTCAATCTTATATACAGATACTCATATCATGCAATTAATCAAACATTCAATAATAAATAGATAACATAATATACACCAAATATATGACACAGTCAACGAGTCAAGCACCAAGTAGATGACACAAGCAAGCTCATACCTTAATGTATCTTAAGAGGAGGCTATATTGTCTACACAATCAATTTATATTAGAATGATATAACTTCACAACACATCAAATCAAACCTAAATAAGGTCATGATTTCCACAATAGTCACTAGATAACTTTTTCACATCATAAACTCATAAACATGTGTCATTCACGTCATTCATGAATAACAGTCATAGATTCACAATCAACCTATATTAGTATGAAAAAATATCACAAATAAGTCAACTCATACCTGAATTTCATAATCGTAACCATCTTCATAGGCCAATCCAAATTAGCACGATACATATAACATTAAGATATTAATGCTATAACCCTAATCAATGAGTTAACATATAACATGATCATCGACAACATATAACATAGTCATCAATTTAATACCATTCTTGACTAACCAACAAATGTACCTATAATCACACTAATTAACTAACATCTATCATTTACATAACCATAAAATCAATAGAATGAAAGGAATACACATAACCATAATTCATATGACTACACTGATCAAATGGAATTTATCACATATATAACCATGATACTAATAGAATGACAAACATATAAGTAATCCTAATGCTTACAATGACCATGAATCACATATTTGCATGCCAAGCATACACACTTTATGATGATATGATCTTACCCAAAAGTCCATTGTTGCATCGTCACTTTAATGATCGGCATATCCTTCTCTATCTTAGCCAACACATTAGCATCATAACTTACCAATATCATCAAGATGACCTATTTCATACATTGACCTTATGCACAACAAACTCAATCAAACCAATGCAAACTTGACCATATGCACCCATTTGACGTGTATAGCTAATCATGAACGACCAATGCTTGTTCAACATATAACATCACATAAGAAATATTACATGGAAAACACACAAGAATGACCAATATGTGACCTAGCATAAACAAGAAATGCATGTACAAAATGTAATAATATGTAGGCAAGTGTGCACAGAAAATGCACAAGCATGAGCAACACATAACCAGTCATACGCTCATGACAACATGTTGAAAACAACAACATCAACACTTCCATGGTGACACTACTGTCACCATGGCCAACATAGCACAGTTGCAACAATCACATATATACCACAAGCATACTACACACGCATGCAACCAACATAAGTGCATGATAAACACACCACCCATACAGTTCGAGAGTTGAACCATGCTCTAATACCACTATGTGGTATCAGATATCAACCAAAGAGAATGGGAACTAGACTTCACCCAAAGAGAGTGGAAACCATACACAACCCAATGAAAGTGAAACCATGCTCTGATACCACTCTTTAACACCCTCTTCCCACATCTACCCAAGTAACCACCCAGCCAGGGTAAACATGTGACAAGAGGCTACTAATACAACATTAAAACTCCTAGATGACCTTGAGAATGTGGAACTGATAGAATCATGACAAACACACCTTACACAACATCTAAAACATCCCTAGGAGGTAACCCAATATTCTTGACCCCTGACCCCTGAGGGAGAATTACTTTTTTACCCTTTTGTACCATAGCCGCTAGGCATTCCAATGGAAGGTAGGCGATAGGAGCCTATATCCACAAGCACAACACAACAAGCATGTGGCTAGGGCCCTAATTGGTTAGTTATGTTCCTGTAACTCTAGGATTTGTACCACATTTTTAGCTCCAGAGCCCAGATCATTGCCCATAACTTCATGAAAATATAGGAGATGATAAATAACATTAAAAAAAGGTATGAAATAAATCACATCATTAGGAATTCATCTGTACCCCTCCTATCCATGACAGGAATTTCATCAAACATGTCACAAACATTTCATCCACATGTTTAAACAACATATTTAAAAATAGGGGTCTCTTACTTATCTGAGAATCGCTAAGAAGAATTGCTCCCCTACATCATAAGATACAATACAATATATTTTACCATAGATACATTTTGTATTCGTTTACAAGTAAAAACATGGATAGAGCCATACATCACCACTGATAAAATACATGCTTATAACCAACACAATAACAACATAAATACAATGGATACAACATCAATAAAATCCATACATAAACTAGTACATTTTCATGTTGAATACCAGAGGAATTATATCTTCATTAGTGAATGTAAAAAACAACTAGATATGATATTTCCACGTTCCACTCGACCATATTCCAAGTATGAATGTGGGATCTCATCAAACACATCAATTACAATCAAACTAGGGATTCTAGAGTCCAAACCACCTCAACGCTGAATGAGTGATTCCACCTCACAGTCGGACATCATAAACATCACAGATTGGTCTCTAAATCTAGGGCTCCAGAGTGTTTGTTCCAACCATGAATCCGTGACTAGTAACTCAACCAAAGTTGTTTCCAAGCTCTAGAGAGTTTTTCCAACCAAGGCTCTAGGACTAGTAACTCAACCCAACAACTTTCCGTTGGGCTCTAGAGGGTTTTTCCAAACAAGGTTCCAAGAACTAATAACTCAACCCAACAACAAAAGGAATCATGAGAAATAACCAGAAAAAATCAATGGAATAAACCCACAACACCATGGCTATCCAGGAAATGGAAATGTTGCGAGAAATGAGTCTATGCTAAGGCTTAAGGTCTTTCTTAAATCCGCTTTCCTTTCATCTTGTTTATCTCATAATTAACAAGCACACGGAGGCTATGTTGTTAAGATGAAATTACAGTGACAATGTATATTGTCTTGTGAGATTGTAAAATATTAACGAGTGCTTAGTGAGTAATACATAAGATGAAATTATAGTGAATGTATGTTGCATTGTGAGCTTGTAAAAGATTAACGAGTTCTTTTTTAGTAAGACATCCTTGAAGGTTTTTTTAATGGAGATTATCACAACTGGTTACAATGTGCAGTAATTATTTCGTTTGACAAGTTTGAGCCACGTGGTCTGAAAAATTAATGGTTTATCACGAGAATATGAAGGGAATAACATTAGATATGCCAAGAAACATGAATTCTTTTGTATTTTTTAAGGCTATAGGGGTGTTTAGTAAACGAAAAAAAAAAATTCTGAATTTTATATTGACATGGACATATTTCAAGTATAGAAAATGTTATCAGTAAGCTAAAATTCCATTGAAATTTAGACAATTATTGAATGAAATAGTGGAATATTTCATCAATCCCTCTATAGCTTATATGGAAAATTAGATGGAGTTATGTATTAGTTTATACCATTTAAGTGTTTTGTGGCTTTTTTAATACTTCCATTAAAATTTAGACAATTTGTTGAATGAAATAGTGGAATATTTCATCAATCCCTCTATAACTTATATGGAAAATTAGATGGAGTTATGTTTTAGTTTATACCTTCAAGTGTTTTGGGTTTTTTTTTTAATGTATTGAATCTATTTATACATTATATTTTATAAATATAAAATATAGGGTTTTCTAATATATTAAATTTATTTATACATTAATAGGTATAAAATATTTGGATTCTGGTAACTGGATATTTGATATGCATTTAAATTTTTTTTCCTGTAGGCACTGGAAATTCATTTTCCGGCGCCTACAGGAAAAAAATTTTATATGCATATCAAATATCCAGTTACCAAAATCCTCTATTTAGGGTTTTTTATAGTAGAGATGGAGATGAGTGTATGTTATACTTGTTGAGTTTCTCCCAACCCTATTTAGGGCTTCTGTTAGGTGGTGAATTTATATGAATGCACGAGATTTTATGGTAATTTTCATACTTGTTTTGATAGTGTGTAACCTGGTCTTCATCTATTCAAAAATATTGGAGTGCCCTCATCTTGTTCTATCTTGAAGGATTGGTCAGTGGTTCTTTCCAGATCTTTCTAATTTTTGTTTAAATGTAATTGGATTCTAGTAACTGGATATTTGATATGCATATAATTTTTTTTCTTGTAGGTGTTGGAAAATGATTTTCCAGTGCCTACAGGAAAAAAAATATATATGCATATCAAATATCCAGCTACCAGAATCCTCTATTTAGAGTTTTTGATATTGGAGATGGAGATGAATGTATGTTATACTTGTTGAGTTTCTCCAAACCCTCTATTTAGGGCTTCTGTTAAGTGGTGAATTTATATGAATGCATGAGATTTTTGGGTACTTTTCATAATTTTTTTGATAGTTTTTAACCTGGTCTTTATCTATTAAAAAATCTTGGAGTGAACTTATCTTGTCTTTCTATATTTAAGGATTGGTCAGTGGTTCTTGCCAGATATTTCTAATTTCATTTGGTCCATGCCATGTTTTTTTCCTAACTTTCCATATTTCTACAAGCATCTTATATCTTGATACATGATTTTCATATTGCAGAGGTGTGAAACACTTCCTGTGGTATTTTGAAGCGAATATGATCTACAAATTCTCTGGGAGAATAGGTCATGTAAAGCTAAAATGACTTGTAACTGAACTTATGGCATTTTCCAGACATGAATGAAGAAATAGTAATATTTACCAATCATTTTCAAACATTCTTTTGTTTTCTAATTGGTATTGGGACAATTAACTGGTTAAATATTTTGTTTTTTTATGGAGTATTATGCCAAAGGAAACTTTGAAATGAAACGTAATGTGTATGTAATTTAATCATACTAACTATTAGAGTTTTCCATATGTAGCAATTGCATTTTTTTTTCATCATGTTAGTGTTCTCTAGAATTTTTTTTAATATACATTGATGAAAGAAGATTAGTAAATTTGTGAGGAATCATTTATTAAACTACTTGCTCACATTCACGTTGTATGCACTTTTGCTGGATGCTCGAAAAATCTTGGAAGAGAATTCAACCTGTAAATTCAATTGTAGGAGCTCATAACTTGATTCCATCATTATTTCATGAATGATGGCTCCCTGACCTGTAATTGATCTGGTCCCTAGTTAATCAGAGTGCAAATCAATCCTATGAAATTGAAGGACTATGAACAACCTTGACATACAAATATCACACCCTTATAATGGAGAGTGAAAATTTGGTATTAAATACATACAAAGATCATGCCCTTGTACTGGAGAGTGAAAATGTGATTTCTTTCTCAATATGGGTGCAGAAAATTTCTAATTTAATGTCATACTTGTTTAGAGGAGCATTTTTAGTTTCATGTGCCTGTTTAGATCTAGGAAAACTTGGAAGGGGATCATTTCTCAAATTATTCAAGGAGCACTTACGATGAATGTTTGAGCCTAATGTGAATTGGTTCCATTCTCTCCTAATATACGGAGGTGATTGAATCTAAAATTCATATGTAGAAGGGAAAGGGATACATTGATGGTGAAGGAAAAGCACATATTCCATTCATTTTTTTCCCTTTCAAAATGGTAATGTTACTATATTTGTTTAACAGGATATTTGAAATAGTTTATTGAATGAAAAACTATCTAGTGGTGTGCTCATATAATTAAACTAGTAAATAACAGTTTCATGAAATGAAATTGAGCCATTACTTATCATTTGAGGAGAAACATGTATTGATAGAAACTATTATTCTTTACTTATCTCCAGAAAATTTGATTAGTAGTGGAGTCTTCTAATCTTCTGAACCTTTGTTATATCCGATGACCATTTAGGGGCATCTATCATATATGCCAGTAGGGACTCCTAATATTTTGAAGCTTTTTTATATTTAATGACCTTTTAAGGACATCTACCATATTGAAATTTGACTATTTAACATCTATGTGCCTTGTCTTTGATTTCATAGGATTTATCGATGGTAGTGGCTTTCTAACACCTTACTTGATGTAGAATGGAACATTTTTTATGATTACAATATGGTAGAATGGGAAGGGATATAGGAGGCATGCCATAGGTGATTTGGGAATTGGAGAAGGTTTCTTTGATAAAATATATGAATAGATTTAAAGTTTTTAAATATAAATTGGAGACAAAAATACCTAGATTATGGTAGAGGGTTTACTTGTCCAATAGGAAAAGAGATTTTGAC
Source organism: Pinus albicaulis (assembly GCA_034641835.2). Lineage (NCBI taxonomy): Eukaryota > Viridiplantae > Streptophyta > Pinopsida > Pinales > Pinaceae > Pinus > Pinus albicaulis. The sequence goes on along the minus strand of CM076582.1, from coordinate 545,446,366 downwards.
TTAGTTCAGACTAATTTGGATAGGATTTATGCTCATAACCAATTATTTATTATTTCTTTGATAGTAGACATGAATTGTGCACATTATCACAATATATATGTTTAGGTCATTTGCATCCAGTGTCTACTTTGAAGATTAGACATTCTGCAACCTTCCCATCTTCCTTTCCTTCAAGTTGAATATGCCTGACATTTATTCAAGGAACATTGCCAAACGATTGCATGCTATAGGTGTAGAATAGGGGGAAATAAAAATGCTTACAAAGATATAAAAATTCTTAGAAGAATACTTGCATTATGTTTAGCTACAAAAGGGTGTTGTTAAGGAGGAAAATTGCACACGAGTTGAATAGAATAGAAAAAAAAGCATCTCATCTCAGTTCTAAGAACAGAATAGAGGAACACCTGAAATGAATGGTTGGAATGGATAGAATGAAAAGGAATAAAAAATGAAATGAAAAATGCAATCCTCTACTCAAACTTTTGATCTCATCTACTCTAAATTTTGATTGTGCATCATTCCAGGTATCTCATGCTTTTCTTTTCTAAAAAACCATGTCTTTTCCAAACCTTGATTGGACATTTTAAAAAACCTAATTTTGACTGTATTCAAGGAAGTGAGGTGCTCTGCAAATTTTTTAAACTTAGGGAGTTCATGTGTGCAAGGTGCCTTGATTTTATAGATTGAATATGATATAAATGCCTACATGTCTGATATTAATTTATTGTTTTTTTATGTTGTAGGTTTTTTAAGTGTGGACAATGGTGGAAAAGTGGACATTATGTATCGAAGTTTCCTGACGTCCAAATCCTAGACAAGCCACAGTTAAATATGTGCTTTGTAATCTGATGCGAAATCATGTCATGCACAAAAACATAGATATACACGGGAAGACAACTAATAAGCCTACTATATTTCCCTTTTTGAGGGCTTAAAAGAGGCAAAAAACAATGTTGTCAATGATATTTCAGTTTACATGAACTCACAACTAATCTGCAATCAACTCAATGGCATATTTGAAGTTTGAAAAGCTAATTTAAAACCCCTATACAAGGAAGAAATAGTGTGGAGCTCTCAGTTTAAATCTTTTAGCATACAATGGCTTGCAGACATTCATAGGATGTCCACTGATAGATTGGTGGCATGAATTTAAAGTGTAGATGCAGGTGTTAGAGATGACACCGGATCACTGGTTATTGCAAGTCAAGTCATCAATCATCATCATGATAACTCTCAAATATGTGAATGTGTTATTCTTATCATTTTCCTTGGGGATATGATGGCATGGTTCTTTCACTAGAGAAGAACCCATTGTAATTTTTGGATGGTTTGCGATATAATAGATGAATCTTTTTGAGGTTATAATTATTTTCTGTTGTGTTATTTTGCCATGTATCATGAACCTTTTCAACCCCCAATTGATTATTGTTGTTTAAAGGACAAATATTTGCCACTAGGCATTATATTATGCAATGTTGTCATACTAACCATGCAGGTAGTACACCATTATTTCTGTGCATGAATATTTGTTTTTGTTTTTACTTCCTTGGGATCTAATACATGATAGATTAACAAGGATATTTTTCAAAATAGTAAAAATAAAACTTTTAAAAAAAATTGACACTCTATAGTAGGATTGATTATACACCCTACTACTGAATTGGGAAATAACACACCATAGTGACAGTATAAGTTTTATGCATTAAGAAAAATTTCATTACTCATGTAATCAATTATTGAACTGAAATCTCCAAGTACTCAATAATTGGATTGTTCAAGCGCTTCATTTATATAGAAAAGATGAAGTACATGTACATACTTGCAGCTTATCAGAAGCTGGAATAATTTTAAGCTCTCCTAACACTAGCTAGGGAAACCAATATAACCCTAACAACAAAGTCCTCCACACTAGGAATCACATATAACCAAATTTGGCCACTCCACCATGAATCCTCACCAACATAGCATCACAACTGGAATGACATTCATCGCATTAATGTCGGTATGTTAGACAATAAACAAAACGTTGCATTTTCTATCACAACTTTTTCCTGAAGCAAATTTTAGTGTTGTCTCCAAGTTCTGTGATTTCAGTGACCTAATCATCTTGGGATAGAGGGGGACCCATTGAAGAAGTTGTTGTGTCTGTAACATGACAATGCATTTTTCATCAGAGAAAATAATAAGATGTGAAGTAATACATGCATCAGAATACAGAGTAGATCAATTAAAATTCTCTTGTTAAGCACCTTGACTCATATAATAAAAATAGTTATAGTGTGTCTTTGTGAATCCTTGATCTGAAATCACATTAATTGGATGCTCTAGCCCTGCAAACATTCTAGCACTACATTAACAACATGAACAACAACCAGTGCTAAAAATTAAGAGCAAAGATAATCCAACAAACATGGAAATTCACCAATTTTCATGATGCCAGTGCCCCAATCTTGTTCTGGTCGAGGGGGACCCAATGACGAACCAACTATGTTTGTAAGATGGAAACATAGTTTCCATCAAAGAAAAAATAACATGTCAAGTAATAGATGCATCATAAGACATAGTAGATCAATTAGGAATCTCGTCAAATGTACCTTGACTCATGTGATCAAAAGGTTGATGGTGGGTTTGTGTACATCTGTCATCTGCAAACACATTAATTGGATGTCGCAACCCTACAAACATTCCAGTGGTACATTCACAACATGAACGACAACCAGTGCTAAACGTTAGGAGTGAAGACAATGCAAACAAATATGGAAATTCACCAATTTCTGTGATGTCAGTGGCCCAATCTTGTTCTGGTCGAGGGGGACCCAATGACGAACCAGTTATGTTTGTAAGATGACAACACAGTTTCCATCAGAGAAAAAAAATAGCATGTCAAGTAATAGATGCATCATAGTACATAGTAGTTCAATCAAGAATCTCGTCAAATGTATCTTGACTCATGTGATCAAAAAGTTGATGGTGGGTATGTGTACATCCTTCATCTATAATCACATTAATTGGATGTCGCAGCCCTGCACTACATTAAGCTAAAAGAAATAGCAAAGATCAAAGACATTGCAACAAACTTGAAAAATCGACAAAGCGATCTAAACATAGCAACAAACTTGGAAGATCACCAATTTGATCTAAAAATACTGATATCGTCTCCCTATAGAACTTACTTGGAACAGTAGAGGATGCATCGTTGAAGGGAGGACAACCACGCTTGTTGAGGTGTGGAAACTAAAATGGTTCATCTTCGGATGCAAAGATATTCAAATCAATATTCAAGGTGACATTCATTTTTCTTGTATTTTTTTTTTTGACTAAGGAAACTCTTCTTCCTCTTCAAGGATGACTCATAAACACCCAAACCAAGGGTGAAGTCACAATCCATAATATTAAGATTATTAGCATCATCCGCAATTTTTTTAGCTGGATCAATCAACTCTTTTGTCTTGCTCACATTAGAAGGAGGACTATTCTGAAACAGGTCTAGATAGCCAAACAACTCATCTCTCAACACACAAAGTTCTTAAACATTGTCATCTTCAATATTGGTTGTGATAGTATCTGCATTAAGGTTTGGTGCCTCTGTACTTATCTCAAAATGGGCATTCAATGCATTAGGTGTGGTATGAAGATCCAATAAAGGGTCTAAATCCATCAAGGAGGAATGAAACCAATCTACCTTTACATAATGCTTGCAAATGTTCCCCCGAATAGACCATGGGCAATCGCAAGTGATAAAAATTTTGCGATGAAAAATGATAAGACATTCCTTATCGTCTTTGCTTTGAATCCTTACCCAATAAGCATGAGATATGCTCTCATGAGACCTGCAATCACTGTCTGGAATTCTTCTAGCCTTTTCCATTGATGATTCAAGCTGCATCTCTTTCTTTTGGTTGTTATAATATCCTTCTTTTTTCAAAATTTCCTTGAATCGATAACATGACTCAACATTTTTTAGGAGAGTGTAGAATAGCCAATCCATCCTGCGAGAACATTTCTTTCATTTATCACATAGAAATGTTGTCTTCAGATAACTGTGGTATGATTCCACAACATTATTTGTCTCCTTGTTTGTGTGAGGAAAATATTTACAACCTTTAACTCACAGCCCTACATGGAAAGACTCAATTAGTAAATATAAGTTGTCCAGCATAAACAAAAAACATTCAACACAAAAGGAATATTATGCAAACTTACGAATCTTGTCACCGACAACCCAAGTCTTGTAGAAATAATCCAGAAACTTTTGTTCAATTGCATATTTGGTGAATAAAACATTGATTGCATCATTCACTTCATCAGTACAACAATCTTTCATGATATGGCCAAGTTCATTGAACATATCTTTTGCTTTCTCTGAGCTGCTAACCAACTGATTAACATTCTTGAGCCATGCCTTCCTTACGTGCCAAATACACAAGATCACTTCACATTTCGTGATTCTCCTGGGACATTTAATTCATTTTAAGTGAGAAATTTTTAAAACGAATGCAGTTCGAAATATCAAATAAGAATATTGATGTTACCTCAAAGCAATGATTTCAGCCATAGCATCATCAACCATGAAGGCATTGACCCTCCAATCGAGACGAACCTAAAAACACCTAAGCATGAGGCTCTCCAGCCATACTGCTATATCTTGTGATGTATTACGTGACATCACCACCCAGGCAACTGGTACCCCACTTTGTTGCTCATCAAACACCACAAGCGTGTACAATTGATGCTGTCATATTAAATGAAATGAAGTTAATTTTAGCATAAATGATTTTATTAAAGCAATCATTGGAAAAAAAAATCACCCCATATTTGTTTGTACTGAATGTTGAGTCCACGACTATCAAGCTATTGTGGGATAACTTGACCATAGTTTCCAACATCCATTTTGTTTGTACTCCAGCTATAAAAGTGATGTGTGCACCATTGGGCTTCTGGTAGAAGAAGAATTAATTCTAGTTTCTTTGATAGTAAAGATTCACACTCATTTCATCTTTGGTATGCAATTGATAGCTTTCTTACATCAGACGATTATAGATGTTTACAACGTCTTTTCTGCGTAAGAAAAAATCCCTATCTCTGGATGTAGCATCTATGTCAAGATATTTCTTTATATGTATTTTACAAACAGAGTCAATTGGTAGTTGAAGAAAATAACAAATTTCTAAATAAGAAATCATGTCCTTCGAAAGTCTTGGCTTTCTCTCAGTAATATCATCAGTTAAAGTGTTGTCTTTTCCATGACAAGGCCATCCTTGCCCATCTTCGTGATCATACAGATTGTATGTTATTACTGTTATGTTGGGATCCTGAACCATAACCTTTACAATAAAATGGCATTGACATCCCCTCTTTTTGGCATATGACTTCCTTGCTTTGATTTTCCATTCTTCTCTCCTGTCAGCCGGACCATATGAGCAATGATAACTACAAAATAAATTACGAAATGTCACCAAATTTGGTAAATATAAAGCATATTTAATATCAGCATCTAAAAAATGTAGTTCTAAAATACTTACAGCTCATACTGTAAGGCTCTTGCGCTTGGGCATTTGCTTTGTAGATGTAGGAAGGAACATGGAGCATCTGGATTCTATTCCTCTCATTTTTTAAAATCATCAACTCTTTCTTTGGGAATTTTTGCAACACAGTCAATATTCATGTCTTCTTTGTAGATTTAGCCCAAACTAAATCTTTACTAGAAAAAATGAGTTTATCTTTTGGGTCTTGCACCTCAAGAGCCATGACTGAATTCCATTTCTTTACCATGCTGGATGACTGTCTGCAAAAAAATGTGAAAACATGTTAGGGAGCTAGAAATGATGACACATTCAGCGGTATAATTAGGTGAACTTGAATATTAGAGGTTGACACATTGGTTAGGTAGCAGGGATAGTAGAGTATGCATTAGTGTTGCGTTGTGCAGTTTGCGATGTGTTGTGCAGTTAGTGCATAGAGATATAATTATACCTATGCCTTAAGATGCTCAAGGTCATGCATAAGGTCTTCATAAGGGCTGAATATTGCATATTTTGTACAACAAAATAAATCTAGAGTATAACCTTAAATAATAAAAAACTTCGAATCGAACCAACTCATGAGTAAAAGGTGTTAACAACAATATTTCTTTTGCTATTCCTAAATTGTGAAATAAGCAATTTGGCCCAGAAGGTGATTTGTACATATACAACATGAAATATAGTAATTGCATCTCCATGAAATTATGTGGTGGAAAATGATTTCTAGTACTCTTGTAGGTGTTGTAAAATAATTTTCCATTCTAGTACTCTTGTAGGTGCTGGAAAATCATTTTCCAGCACCTACAGGAGCACTAGAAATCATTTCCAGCACAATCAATAGTTATGGAAAAGGTGAAAGCTATTGATTAAAAATGGAAAAGCTATTGAGTAAAAAGGTAATGTGATTGTAATGTGTTTTGGAGCTTTGAAGATTTGAATATTATGTTGTTTTATGACCCAAAAAAAAAATGTATAGAGAATTTTAAATTTTGTGTAGCAGGCTTAATCTGGGGAAGACCAGCGCAACTAGTGCAATCAACTATGAATAGTTTATATGTTTGCATTCATCTACTGTACAATATGGTTTTCTTCAAAAAATAGTGTGACTTCTTGTTCAGCAGTTGTGTCATTCTCTTATCAATCAACTGAATTCCATAAGAAATTTACTTGAAGAAATTTAGAGCTACAACCCAAAACTAAATGACTCTGGCAGTGCAATTGAACAATGATAAGAAATACTCCGACGGTCAATCCATGTGACACAATGATCAAATTAATACTAGGCCTTCGTTCTTGTCATCATGATGGTTTTTGACCTTATTCTGTGAGTGTTGGAGGAGAAAATATAGAAAGATGCATTTACAGAACTATTAAACACATACTACTTTTCCAGTTTTTAAAAATTTTCGTCAACCCTGTTTCATCTTTTGTATCCCCATTCTAGGCAACTCAGTTGTTAATACTTGTAGAAGTTATAGATCTCTAACAGACTACACCAAGCAGTGGGCATCATATTTTCACATCCAAAGAAATAACAAATGATAGTATATAAATGCACAGTTCCTGAGGTTTGAGAACCTTTTGTTGATCAGCAAATTGGATAGAATTGCTGTCATAAATGAACCCTTCTATTATATAGTAAATCCTTACTGCACTTTGAGTCATCACTAATCCCAAACTAGTATATAATAAATCATAAATACCCTTCCAGTCATTACTAATCCCAAAGTATGTATTTCTAGAACCTTATGTGCATTTTTGTTAGATGAGAAGTGGTACAAAAAAATTTGCTCTTCTTTAAATACAACATTGATAAAACTCAACTTTATTCAAGATACTTCAATCCTAACTAAAACTCTGCATGGGTCTCAATATGCGAAAATCATTGAAAACAAGAGAAACACTTAAAAACAAAAAATTATGACAACGAACCACAAGACAAATATTAAATAAATATTAAAATCTCACAAATGAAATATCCCCTGTAGCTAATATTGGTTTTTATGAATCTAGGCCAACAATGACAACACGATGAATCTTGTCACTAGCCTGAGTGGTTGTATGAAGGAACACATTTGAAAAGAAGTAAGGTCACTTTATGATGACTACTATTGGCAGCGATTCGATGTTGCTCTTAATTCGATGCATGCTCGTTCGAGCAACAATAACTATGAACTTACTTCCAGAATTTGTGAATTCCAGTGCTACATATGAACTAAGGTTTCATAGACAAGAGTGCAGATAGTCTAAGACACATGATCCATTTGTTTCATATTATTATTTTAGTCTAAAGGACTTCAACTAAATCAGTTGAGGATGAGGAAAAACAATAACGTTCCCTAAAACAATTTTTTAACTCTAAAGCTTTTCCCTTCCCATGGCTGAAAAAAAAAAATGAGAAACACACAACTTCAAAGTCTTCCATTGAGAGTGTATTTAAAGTTTGTGCAATACCAATATATTGCTTCTTGAAAATAGTGTACTTAAATTTTTGTGTAAAATTTAGTTTAGTTTCATGGTTTTCTATAATCTGAATTGCCAATTATTTTTCTGGCAAGGATTAATAAATCAAAGACATTTGTCATTGAATTGAAATGCAATACCTGTATCACTTCTCTGAAGAAGTCTACCTATTTTAATCATATATAAATTATATCCATGACCTATTTTAATCATATATAAATTATATCCATGCTCAGATGTTTTGAACCTAATCTAACAATTTATTGCCCATCTATGACATGGGTGATAAATACACGTGAAAAACTGATAGATGATATTTTACTCTACCTTTGTTTTCATAAAACTATATATTAAGTACTATTTTGTTTTCTCTTTCAACATGAATTATGAGAAATGATGGAATAGTTTTGTGACTGTCGCTAGCTATATAGAAGATTTTATATTTTGCTTCATTTCATTTTATATTGGATGAAGCTTTCTAATACTAAGATCACCTGCCATTTGGGTGCAATTTGGTGAGCTACCAGAGGCATCAAGGTCATCCTCATGAATAGTCTAGGTGTAATACACTTGACCTAGTATAGCCTTTGGTGTTCAACAAAGGAAAGTATAAAAACCATAAGTGGAGTGCATTAGAAATAGTGATGCATGAGGAAGGGATATTTGGAGCTTATTTACTTGGACCTCCATGGGATGCATATTTTCTTATTCTCCTCTCTCTTCTTTGTTTCCACACTAGAGGTAGGAAATCAATTAGATTACACATATGCACATTCATGTTTTTTTGTTAAAATATATAAAAACCTATACAATGAGATTTATTGTCTTGATTATAAAATCCCAAAATTCGTACCATAGGCTTACGATTTTGAGACACATGCAGTAGTGAGTACATATAAAATATATGTTTCATAAACATATACACAGTGTGTGATTAATGATTAATTTTATTTCTTACTTACCAATCATAAATAGTATGAAGCTTTGTCCATTAAAACTTAGAATTGAGAATTTGACTTTGAATCTGTCAAGGCTACTTATAAACCTTAAGTAATGAAGGCAACCATAAGTTTTCCTTGAGATTATAACTCTAGTTGACCAAGCCATACTATGTTCTCTAGGAGAAATCATCTATTGTCTTAAAGAGCGGGTTTCTAGCCAAGGTCACAATCCCAACATAGATCAGGGTCAAAAGAGGGAGTTACAATAGAAATAATGATTGGATTTGGACCTTTTATCCAATGTCAATGAGAGAAGAGTGTCTCTAGATTTTATGAAAGGTTACAAAATCCAAATTATTAGAGTTCATAGGAAAAGATGTGGGTGGGACCGATTCTTTTCCACGGTGATCATCTTTTTGTCCACGTGGGCGGGACAAGTTCTTATTGAGGTCCACGTCAATTCCTCTTTGGAAAATCTACTCCCAACTGCCAATGTTTTTCACTGCCTCAACAAGGGATTTATGTGTGCATGTGGTATGCTATATTTCATTTCATAGGAAGATCTGCAATTTCATACTCTATTTCTTTCTCTTGGTTTTCCAAAGCCTCAGCAAACAACATTAGGAGTTTCCAGTTTCTCTCTGTTCTATCATACTCTTCCAACAAACAATGGTAGAGTCAGTTTCAGTGATACTAATACTTTTTTGTTGTGGACCAACGCTGTTGTTTCAAATTAAAATGTTACATCGTTTACTTATTGGTGCAAGGCTGCATCATATTTATTTGTTTCTTTTTAGTGAGCATCATATTGGAACTCAGTAAAACTTATATATGTCGTTAAACAAATTAGGTACATCTAACCAAATGTATAAGAAATCTCCAAAAGGACATAGCTGTGAATTATGCTTGTTGAATAAATTGAAATTTGTGTCAACATTTCTCCTTTGTTTCTCTTGAATGTTGCAACTTGCATCCACACCAATATATGCACCTATGGACCTCATTAATTATGATGTCCAAACAAGAATATGGATTTCCATGCATAGAACCATGGAGGATGCAAAAAAACCATGTGAATTTCTATAGACAACCTTTTAATGGAAACTGAAAAATTTATCCATAAGGAGGCACATCTTCGCATTAAATCTTTAGATCATCATATGCAGATTTTGCACTTAGAAAATTAACCTAACATAGAGGAAACAAAAATACTAAACTTCAATTAAAACTGAGGATATTGAGATCACTAAACTACAAACACGTCACTCTAGAATAATTACAAATGGCCAGTACAGATATCTGAAGTTTGAAATGTCAATACTGGATCATTGTTTTATTAATTAAAAAAACAGGAAATACAACGCAATTAGGTCATCTCAGAAAAATCAACCTAAAAGCTAGGAAACAGAAATGCTAAACTTTAGTCAAAACTGTAGATTATGAGTATGTTAAACTATAACACATTGTTGGCTCGAGGGGTCCTGACCTAGGTTCAGATGTTCAAGGTTTTCCAACAAACCCCTATACTAATGGCCCTTTTGGCAGTGACCTGATGCGTAGGCCAAAGTCTCACCCGAAGTAGTATGGGTGGGTGCTGGAACCAGGTTTCCGCACCCTGGGAGAGGGTAGGTAAGTCAAGCAAAGCTGCGTTCACCCTGATCGTGACCCGATCTGGTATCACCGAGCATATATTCCCTTCGCATCCATGTGTGTAACATCAATATTACACACATAAATCAACAGATCGAGAGTTCATATAATAATACAAAACTATTTCAAATATTCTTGTATGAGGCAAGTAGAACAAACCTAGATTGCAACATAAATAAGTACACAATTATGTTCGCAACTTAAACCAATAAAACAACAACATATACTAAGTAATCAAGACGTCACAGATTCATATCACAACGTTTCTAGTGGATTCATATAGGCAACAATACTTCCGCATTCATTAATCTTTCAGATATACATACAAAATCGCAAAAACCCAACTTGAGCACACAGAAGCAGGAGTCCTTACCCGAAAACCCTGACCAAATCTATCGATTTGCACTTAGTAGCAATCTCTTATCATCCTTAGCTTGTACTACAACTCAAAAAGGTTCAACTACTTATACTATTCTAGCCTATGCATCCAATGGTCCGCAAACCATGGTTTGTAGACTGTTGGTCTACCCTTAACCCATTTACAATGCTTTAGGGGTTTTGACCCACCCCAAACCCCTGTACTATAATAAATATAATAAAGAATATACAAAATGGACTAGTTTCACATCTTTATAGGAGACCCTGTTTCAACAGCCACCCAACATAATCTTGTGACTCGTCCCGAGTCACTGCGATGGTGGGGTCTCCACATGTGCGCGTAGTGTGTTGATGGCGGCGATCAACAAGGCTAGTACTTCTTGGTTCTGAGTAGCAGCATTCTATGAAATATCCACAAGCTTCTTGGATGTCGGTCCTTTAATCGTCACGGCGACACTTTCCAGTGTCTGATTCAGTAGCTTGACTACAACATTGGTATCCTATGATAGTTGGAGGGTTGTGTCGGCCCAATGCTTCAATCGTTCCACGATGGCATGCTTCTTGCACCGGAGTTCCTCAATCTCATTCTGGATTTCGGCCCTGGTGGTTTTTGGTGGCGCGTTCTTCTTCGTGGCTGTGTCCAAGCCCTACTTGCTTGGTCCTGTAGTCTCCTTGGTGGGGGTTTTGAAGCCTATTTTCCAGGCAAGAGGCCATAGTTCGACCACTTGATCAATGTCCTCATTTACTACCATATACAGGAGGGACGTTCATGTTTTATCCTTGAGACCGCAGATCTAGATGTGGTGCATCGTAACTTGGAATGCTGCAATTTTGTACCTGTTGTACACTGGTGGGGACAACCGTGGTCGGGAGTTGATGGCTACATCCAAGCTGCTCTGGAATAGGACCCAAAAAACTTGGTTATCTTCCATGTGCTACACATCCTTAGAGTCCCATAGTTGGTTGAAGCGAGCCCCTTCGCACATTTCTGAAGTGAGCTTGGGGAGGACCAACTCCTCAGGGGCCTCCCATGCAACCAGTGCTATAAGGAGCAATAACCAAGAATATCAAAAGGCCTTTCCCTGTTCCTAAGATTCACAGACATTGGTCAGGAACTCATCACACAAATATTGAGCCCAATTAAGGCAAGCCCCCTTCATACACTGGCTTGCTAATCAAATGACATAGGCAGGGACAGTTGCAACCTGGCACTTCCGCATTAGCTTGCATGCTAATAGTATGGTACCCATCTGCATAGCTCGGTCACTGATGGATTGGATGATAAAGGCCCAAGTATTTCACTCCACCTTGTACTTTTAGCGCACATATTCAGTGGTCCTGCCTTCATATTTCTTTCCCACCCATTCCAGAGGGTGCAACACCTGCATGGGAAGGCCCGTAATCCGATGAATTAGCGCGGCATCAATGGGGACTTGGTCCTAAATCCATAAGCAGCCCTCATGAATCAAGGTGAGCAGATGTTGAGCCAGTCAGTCTGTGACATTGTAATGGCCAAAATGGGGCATTCACAATAGATTCAAGAGCCCGGATTTAGCCAATCCACATATCCAGTGCTGAGGATTGACGGTGACCCCATCATTCGTATGAGTTGTGTCAAAGTATAGTGCGGGGGCCAGTTCTAGGAAGGATTCATAATTCGCCAAGTCGTGGTCATCGAATTTAGCTTCGTGGAGCTGTCTGCAAGGGTCACCGATGACAGGGACTTCATCCGGGGTTAGCGGCGTTTGCAAGTAGGTGATCAAACCATCCAAGTTTTTGGGCATGCGAGTGGAAGGCCGGTGTGGCCGGATAAAGGGGGGCAGCCAGTTGATCAGATTGGCAGGCAGGGCTTCCTCTTGTGCATCCTGATCCAGAAGTGGTGTTCGTGGGGATTTGGTATTCCTCGTGGACATCCTGGGTCGTCCTACAATCTACTTTGTAGCTTTCAGGGGCTTCCCAGAGCCCTGTGCTTGTTCTTTTCTCTTCTTGGTGACTGGTGTAGAGATAAATTCTTCGTCCTCAGCCCCAAGCTCCACTACGTCCTCACTTTCCAACTCTGTTGTTACTGAAGGTTCAGCAGGGTTCGTGCCCGTCATCCTAGCATGGAAAAGGAATCCTAGCTCTGGATGGCTACCATCAGAAGGAATAGGCTGATCAGACATGAAATGGATAGAGCAAACCAGGAGAATTTTGGAGCTTAGGTTTGCACGCAACAAGGGTGAGAAATACATTTTATGCAAGGGAGGCATATTTCTTATCTATGCTACCTCATCCTTCTTATAGTGCTTGTGCTCACTCAACGGTAGGTTATACTTCATCTGGAACTTACCATCAGATAAATGGTCAAAATTTCCCAAATTCCTTCTCATTAATTGCCAGGGGGCCATGCCCTTCAATGGTAAATTTTTCTCCCTATCAATTGTTAGGGTGAAAATGGCTAGTTTTCGCATCGTCAGTGTGCCCAACATTCCTGCTACGCTTAGGTCAACTACTTGGGTCTTCTGAGCATCCTCCCCCAACACAAACTTATTCCTAAAGTACTTCTCGACCAAAGATATGTTTTTCTGACAGGTGTCCTTCTAGGCCACCAAACATTTACGGGGATATCCTAATCCAAGGAATGTCTTGATTCAAACATTGGTTGGAGCTTCAAATCACAAGATCATCATATCCCAAAATTCCTCCCAACCCTAGAATGCTTCCCTCTACGTCTCCCACTAGCGTACAGGTATCCCACGCATGGCTAGCTTAAGGGCCCATAAACTTCATCTCTTGGGAACCTCTGCTTCGAAGGCTTGCAAAAATTCCTTAATGCTGCCAAAAACATCAAAGTATGGTAGGTCTCTTACCTCTAAGGAAATGCAGCAGAAGTCCCTTGTGACTCAAAGACACCGCAGCATTGAGACATCATGCAACTGGTTCTGCCAATTTTCCATCTCTGTGTCAGAGTCAGAGAAGCATTCACTGTCTTTTTCCCAGCAGAGTACTCATTCAGCCGTGGGGTTGATCCAATCTTTGTCCCATGCAGTCAATTTATAAATGTGATCCACCTCCTCTTCATCGCGTACTGGCTCTGTATATCGTTCATCTTCCGCAGGATTTAATAGTAATATCACCCTTGTGCTGTTATTCTCAAACACCATGCTTCTTTTCTTTAGGTTTATGATACCACCCATATCTATGGCCTAGTCCAATCCCAAGTGCGTAGGGTAGGGGTCCGCATCTTCTACAATTTCTATTACTTCAAAATCAGTGCGAGCCTTTACTCCTGCGATGTCCATCGTAACTTTAGGAAACCTTCCTAGCAGGATGATTTTCTGCTGATTTGCCATGCGCAGCTAAATAGTGGACCATTCCAACTTAGGTTCTCCCATTTGTTGCCAATTCTGCGTAGGTAACACGTTTGCATCCAACCCTAGGTCCAAAATAACCTGGCTCATTTCGTAGTCACTGATCTGCGCAGACAACCGCATTTCTCTTCTGGTGCGTTTCTTATACCTGTATAGTGTGTGCACATCCTTGACTTCTGGGGTTAGATTGGGTCGTGTTGTGCATCTATCTATTAATTCTTGAAGGTTCTCCACAGACTTTGCGTTGTGCAGTAGTTTCATACATGCCTACAAAAAGGGCTCAACATCCGCATATGCCTTGAGGTTCGCAGGTGGCCGAGCAGTAGTTGCTTCTGTCTCAGCAAAGTCTTTGCGAGCTATGATAAGTGTTTATTTTCCCCTTTTTAGGTCCAAACCTCCTTGTTTGATAGCGGCTTGAAATATCAGAGGTTCCATCGCAACCTCCTCCTCAGGTCCCCCGGTGGCCATCCCGCAGTGCGTCACCACATTCACACTCGGATCCTTCCTTCGCAGCTCAGCCTTAACTCTCTGCACATTGTGCATAGGTGTCGACTACTTTTCTTGCATTTTTTCTATCAAGATCGAGCAATCTTCAATTGCATGGTCTAGATGTCTGCAATATTGGTAGGATTTCCTACTTACTGGGGTTTAAGCAGTCTCTTGCAAAGTTCCCTGATTCTCCATAGTTATAGCAGATTAGATAAATTCATCCCCATTCGTCACTTCCACCGCATCCTCCTCCCCTACCCCTTGATGGGGAGCCGCCTATACCTATGAGGGTCCTTGGTGACGCAGGGTATGATTGTACCTTGTATAAGTTTCCTCGATCAATCATCAACTCATATGTTTGGCAGTTCTATTCGTCATGTCCCACTGATCTGCAGAACCTACACCATTGTTGTTCTACCTCTAGAACGTATGCAGCAAGGCAGGGATAGTGGTTAGTATCGTGCAGCCCTGCGATGCGACAATCATCGCACTAGAGCCCTGTCCCACTAGGTCTCGCAGCTTCCCTAGGACACAATGGGCTTGGTCCTCGAGCCTACACATAATCTGCTAATAGAGGACAGTTATTCTTGGTGTGGCCATTCACCCGGCATCGTATGCACCATATTTTGGGGCTGGCTTCGTCCCCTCATTCCTTTCATAGGTTCTGGATCTCTACATGCATCGCTTCCAGCTGTCCCAGGATTTGTTGGAAGCCCAGTTGAGTCTCGTCCCGAGGTGAAAATTCTAATTTCATGGCCCCTTCCAAGGCCTTATCCTGGGATTCGAAAGTTTGGTGCCCCATAGGTACATGCAGGTGAGGCAAAAACATGGAAATAAACCATTCCATGTGTTGTATGTCATCATATTGGAATCCCCCTTCTCTGATTACATTCTTCAGTCGTTGATCGGCCTCCCACACAGATTCAGAAGGTCCTTGCTTGAAATCCTTTAGATCAACCACGATTTTGGAGTGGGACTTAGGTTTCTTGTATTGTTGTTTCAGGGCATTCTTAATTTCTTCGATGGTTGCATTTGCGTTTTGGTCGATGTATCCCATGTACCAGTCCAAAGCTCTTCCTTCGAAGGCAAGGGACAGTTGTGCCCTTTTCATCGCATCACTAGCCACATTCTGTGCAGTCCATACCGATCCTACAAAAAACCAGAACTGATCCATATCTTCATTCCCTACACCCTTAAAGGTCGACAATTTCATGTGCGAAGCTAGGTCGTCTTCCGGTGGCAGAGGGGTCGGTGAGTTCTTACCTCTAAGCTGATTTGAAAGTGGTGTGGGTGGAGGATTCTGTGAAGCTTCTTCCCTTACTGGACTGTAGACCAATCAATCTCCTTCTATGTTGGCCCTAAAGTACTTACCACTCTGCGTTGTGCTCCCATCCAGATCAGAGGTCATTCACTCGGTATGGCTACAGAGAATACTCTTTTTGCACAATAATATCTTAATCAATAATGGCAAAGTCTTCAGAAACTTACCTCGGAACCCTATGAAGAATCTTCGCTCTGCTTGAGAGTAGGAGACAAACTGATCGATGGAAAATTCTGTTACAAATCCTCCTAACACGTTGTCTACCCAGTGGTCCACTATGCGAGTGATGGTGTTATCAGTATTTTCTAGTTGTTGGATTAGTTCGGGGGTCCACTCTATGATCCACTCGTCCTTCCAACACTTCTAAAACTCTACCAGTCTTGCGAGCCACTCCTAGAGCTTGATCGCAATCATTACAAATAAGATCTCATAGATCTCTGTGAAAATGTACTTATTATTCCACTCTTCAATGGTCAGCCTCTCACTGTAGGTTTCTTTTATGGAAAATTCCTAAACTTGCTGTTCAAACCATTCATCAATTTCTTTTCTCTCTGGCTTCCAGTACGGCCTTGGCATTACCCGATCCCTCTTTCAAAATGGTCCAGGTCCTAGCAACAGAACCATTTGTTGGCTCGAGGGGTCCTGACCCAGGTTCATATGTTCAAGGTTTGCCAAAAAACCCCTATACTACTGGCCCTTTCAATAGTGACATGCTTGCGCATGCCAAAGTTTCACCCGAAGTAGTATGGGTGGGTGCTGGAACCAGGTTTTCGCACCCTGGGAGAGGGTAGGTAAGTCAAGCAGAGTTGCATTCACCCTGATCATGACCCAATCCAGTATCACCAAGTCTATATTCCCTTCGCATCCACGTGCGTAATAGCAATATTACTCACAGAAATCAACAGATCGAGAATTCATATAACAATACACAGCTATTTCAAATATTCTTGTATGAAGCAAGTAGAACAAACCCAGATCACAGCATAAATAAGTACACAAGCATGTTCGCAAATTAAACCAATAAAACAACAACATATAATAATTAATCAAGATGTCATAGATTCATATCATAGCGTTTCCAGTGGACTCATATAGGCAACAATACTTCCGAATTCATTAATCTTTCAGATTTACATAAAAAACCCCAAAAACCCACCCTGCACACACATCAACAGGGTCCGCACACAACAGGACAAAGACCCTCCGTGCACATAGTAGCATGATTCCTTAGTTGAAAACCCTGACCAGATATATCGATTTGCACTTAGCAGCAATCTCTTATCATCCTTAGCTTGTCCTACAACTCAAAAAGGTTCAACTACTTATACTATTCTAGCCTATGCATCCAATGGTCCACAAACTGTGGTTTGTGGACTCTTGGTCTACCATTGACCCATTTACAATGCTTTCAGGGCCTTGACCCACCCCAAACCCCCTGCGCTATAATAAATATAATCAGAAATATACAAAATGAACCAGTTTCACAACTTTGTAGGAGACCCTATTCCAACACACATCCCTCTAGAAAAAATATAAACAAGTACACATAGGTTTGAAATTTCAATATTGCATCACTATTTAATTAATTAAAGACTGGGAAATACAATGCAATTAGCTCAACTCCTGAGTCCTAAGCACACACACTCACAGAATGATTAACAACCTCCACTATTACTTTTTTTCATAGACGAATATTCGTTGGGATTTACAAAATAAAGCAATCCCATGCACAACACCTAACTTAGGATACATAACCTTAGCCCTAAATCTTCCTAAATTGCATGAGAGAATCTTCCTGGAATAAAGTGCCTCCTAGGAAAGTGCACTATGCTTTAATTATTGAAATTGTCTCTACTATGCACTTTTCCTAAAAGGATAGGTCTGTGCCTGGAACACAATTTATAAAAGCAATTCTATTTTATAGAAGCCACCCTCTATCCTAAACTAGAAAATCATGATAAACATGGCTCTATCTATGTTAGGAAAACAGTCTCAACTTAAGGCAAGCATGAATGTGTATATCAACCAAAACATTCCTATAACTAATGTGCCTCTTTTAATATTGCTGCACCCTCACACAGAAATTGCAATCTGTTTATGGATCCAAACATTGTATGGATCTTCTGAAGGTGATACCTATATGGATCTACTGAGCTGAAGCATTGTTGAAGGATAAACACCTTCATGAAAATAGGTGAACACCATCACTACTGCACCATGTTGATGTTGCTCGAGTCTTGACTGTGCCTTCAACCTGCCTGTACACAGACCAAGGCTATTACTGGGTATTCTTCTTTGCTCAGGGGAAACTATAGTGTGTTGTTATATTGCTGAAGGTTGAACACTTCTAGAGAAACATTGGTATAACTCTTAACACTCCCTCTTTGCTAAGATAGGATTCTCCACCAAGCTAAGATACTATCAGCACATCTCGAACCTTCCCTCTACTAGGGGCATCATCATCATCATCTTCAATGTATAAATACCCTGTACAGAGAAAACTTTATCACTGACCAACCAACCTCGAACTTACTTCATGTCAACTTTACTATTCAAAATAGTATTACACTACAACATGAGTTGTTTGAGACTTATTTCCATGATAAATACAAGGTCAAGATAAATGGATCAGATTTATCAAATAAAGAATTAAAATCTGCACTAAACTTGGGGAAGCCCAACTTGAATAAAAACTTATCAATCCTAAAATTCCCAACTCCTATTGCATGCATTGGCCCATGTAGGGCCATCTTCAATCTGAATCCATAGGTAACTTGAACATTCACCTCTAAACCTTTGGCAACTGAAGCAAAACATTTCACAAGATTAACTCCCTCTCTTTGAGAGATTCCCTTGGTAATTGGAACAAGAGTCAACTCCCTCTTTCTAAGAGAATCCTTGACAAGAAACCTATTCAAGTATTCTTCAATACTCTCATTAGTTGAAAAAATGAATAAATCATAAATTCCAGGGTAATTTTTGAAATTTCTCCACAAAGCTAGAAGGGCACTCCTCCATCATGTCATCCTTCCATACCTTCTCTACTAGATCAACAAGTAACTAGTAAAGGTTTCCATTTCAACTCCTCTAAGCCAAAACTCAACCAAGTTCCTTCTAGTGATCACCTACAAACCATCAAACTCAATAATACACTATAGATCTGTCATGCAAGAAACTAAAAGAAGACTCTTTGTTGAAGCAGAAACATACAAGACATCATCTAACTCAAGAATTTCACCTAAAGGCATGCAGAAATAGATACATCCCAATATAATAAATGGACAAGTGGAATCATTGCCCAATTCCACCATCATGATATCCCCGTCTTTTGGAACTTTGTTGAATGCATTCTTATTCAATGTGATGTGTTTAGATGCTCCACTATCGACATGCCAACATACACTAGAGATAGTATTGGTGGAAAGGCATGATACCATTTAGACAATGGTCTCAAGTTTGTATGTTAAATCAGCCAAGACCAATTGGTCATTGCAGTCCTTGCAAACACATGTTGTTGCTTGGGTTTCTCCCCCCGAAGACACTGAGATACAATTGGGTGATATTGTGACACTTCACATGAATCAAGTCATTCCTCCCCTAGTCCAAAGAACCCAACTCTTCCACCTTGTCCTTATAAGTTCTAACCCATCCCAAGTCCTTACCTACTGGCCAAAGTCTCACCCGAAGTAGTATGGGTGGGTGCTGGAACCAGGATTCCACACTCTAGGAGAGGGTAGGTAAGTCAAGCAGAGTTGCGTTCACCCTGATCATGACCCGATCCAGTATCATTGAGGCTAGATTCCCTTCGCATCCATGTGCATAACAGCAATATTATTCACAGAAATCAACAGATCGAGAATTCATATAACAATGCACATATATTTCAAATATTCTTGTATGAAGCAAGTAGAACAAACATATATTGCAACATAAATAAGTACACAAGCATGTTTGCAACTTAAACCAATAAAACAACAACATATACTAAGTAATCAAGACATCATAGATTCATATCACAGCGTTTCCAGTGGATTCAGATAGGCAACAATACTTCCGCATTCATTAATCTTTCATATCTACGTAAGAAACCCCAAAAACCCAACCTGCACACACAACAGCGGGGTCCGTACACAGCAGGACAGAGGCCCTCCACACACATAGAAGCAGGAGTCCTTAAATGAAAACTCTGACTAGATCTATCGATTTTCACTTAGCAACAATCTCTTATCATCCTTAGCTTGTCCTACAACTCAAAAAGGTTCAACCACTTATACTATTCTAGCCTATGCATCCAATGGTCTGCAAACTGTGGTTTGTGGACTCTTGGTCTACCGTTGACCCATTTACAATGCTTTAGGGGCTTTGACCCACCCCAAACCCCCTGCGCTATACTAAATATAATCAGAAATATATAAAATGGACCAGTTTCATAGCTTTGTAGGAGACCCTATTCCAACACACATCCCTCTAGAAAAAATATAAACAAGTATACATAAGTTTGAAATTTCAATACTGCATCACTATTTAATTAATTAAAGACTGGGAAATACAATGAAACTAGCTCAACTCCTGAGTCCTAAGCACACACACTCACAGAATGATTAACAACCTCCACAATTCCTTTTTTTCATAGACGTATATTGGCTAGGATTTACAAAATAAAGCAATCCCATGCACAACACCTAACTTAAGTTACATAACCCTAGCCCTAAATTTGCCTAAATTGCATGAGAGAATCTGACTGGAATAAAGTGCCTCCTAGGAAAGTGCACTGTGCTTTAATTATTGAAACTGTCTTTACTATGCACTTTTCCTAAAAGGATAGATCTGTGCCTAGAATAGAATTGATAAAATCAATTCTACTTTTATAGAAGCCACCATCTATCCTAAACTCGAAAATCATGATAAACATGGCTCTATCTATGTTAGGAAAACCATCTCAACTTCAGGCAAGAATGAATGTATATATCAAACATAAAATTCCTATAACTGATTTTCCTCTTTTAATATTGCTGCACCCTCACGCAGAAATTGCAATATGTTTATGGATCCAAACATTGTATGGATCTTCTAAAGGTGCTGCCTATATGGATCTGCTAAGCTGAAGCACTATTGAAGGATAAACACCTTCATGACAATAGGTGAAAACCATCACTGCTACACCATGTTGATGTTGCTCGAGTCTTGACTGTGCCTTCAACCTGCCTATACACAGACCAAGGCTATTGTTGCGTATTCTTCTTTGCTCAGAGGAAACTATAGTGTGTTGTTATATTGCTGAAGGATGAACACTTTTAGAGCAACATTGGTATAACTCTTAACACTCCCTCTTTGCTAGGATAGGACTCTCCACCAAGCCAAGATACTATCAGCACATCTCGAACCTTCCCTCTACTAGGGGCATCATCATCATCATCATCTTCAATGTATAAATCCCTTGTACAGAGAAAACTTTATCACTGACCAACCAACCTCAAAATTACTTCATTTCAAATTCACTAGTCAAAATAATCTTACACTACAACATGAGTTGTTCGAGACTTATTTCCATGATAAATACAAGGCCAAGATAAATGGATCAGATTTATCAAATAAAGAATTAGAATCTGCACTAAACTTGGGGAAGCCCAACTTAAATAAAAACTTATCAATCCTAAAATTACAAACTCCTAGTGCATGCATTGGCCCATGTAGGGCCATCTTCAATTTGAATCCATAGGTAACTTACCCATTCACCTCTAAACTTTTGGCAACTGAAGAAAAAACTTTCACAAGATTAACTCCCTCTCTTTGAGAGAATTCCTTGGTAATTGGAGCAAGAGTCAACTCCCTCTTTCTAAGAGAATCCTGGACAAGAAACCTATCCAAGTATTCTTCAATACTCTCATTAATTTAAAAAATGAATAAATCATAAAGTCCAGGGTAAGTTTTGAAATTGCTCCACAAAGCTAGAAGGGCACTCCTCCATCATGTCATCCTGCCATACCTGCTCTACTAGATCAACAAGTAACTAGTAAAGGTTTCCATTTCAACTCCTCTAAGCCAAAACTCAACCAAGTTCCATCTAGTGATCACCTACAAACCATCAAACTTAGTAATACACTATATATATATCATGCAAGAAACTGAAAGAAGACTCTTTGTGAACCAGAAACATAAAAGACATCATCTAACTCAAGAATTTCACCTAAAGGCATGCAGAAATAGATATAGCCCAATCTAATAACTGGAAAAGTGGCATCATTGCCCAATTCCACCATCATGATATCCCTGTGTTTTGGAACTTTGTTGAATGCATTCTTATTCAATGTGATTTGTTTAGATGCTCCACCATCGACATGCCAACATACACTAGAGATAGTATTGGTGGAAAGGCATGATACCATTGAGACAATGGTCTCAAGTTTGCATCTTAAATCACCCAAGACCAATTGGTCATTGCACTCCTTGCAAACATGTGTTGTTTCTTGGGTTTCTTCCCCCGAAGACACTGAGATACAATTGGGTGATCTTATGACACTTCACATGAATCAAGTCTTTCTTCCCCTAGTCCAAAGAACCCAACTATTCCACCTGGTCCTTCTAAGTTATAACCCATCCAAGTCCTTACCTCTTCTCCTCATATTTCTAATGAGGGCTGAATTCTAACTCTCCTTGACACTTGCTAAAGCAATCTCCAATGTATTCTCCTCTTGGATGAAATCATCCCAAAGTTTCTAAAAAATGTAAAGCTTCTCACAAGGATTGAATTCCGAAACAAACGGATCCCAAGGTGGAGAGAAACCATTTAAATAAATGGGAACCAACTCCTCATTCTCCGCCTTCACCCAATAGCAACAATTTCATGGTGAAGTTGTGAAATCTTCATAAGGTAACTGGTCACTAAATCTTATTTCTCATGCATGTGACAGTAATCTTGTTCTTTTTTACCATTAAGCAGTACCAGAGCTATATGAGTGTAATGTATTTTAGTTTAACTAGAGTATTTTATCAATTTACATTTGATTCTTGCAAGAACATATATGATTTTCATTTATGAATGTGACATAAAGTATGCCTGTAGATTGTTAATCCCCTGCTATCAAATCAATTCAGCCTCTACTTCACTGTTTCCTTTTATTTATTTACATTATTGAATATAGTGGCGTAGACAAACTTCGCAGAAATCAAGATTGTTAGGTGTTTATTTGTTTTAGTTTGTTTGTTTGGAATGTAACATCACAGGGTAGAGTTCATGCACATTATGACTCTCTTGTATCATTAGTTAAACTATATTTCTGATAACTCCTCATGTTTTTATGACATATGAGCAAGAGTGGGCACCTATATCGTTATGAGCCAGATGAAGCTTGTGAATTCGAGATTTATGGTGCTAATGAATTTCCATTTTTCAGTGAAGCGGGCTGGTTTCCCATAATTAAGTTGTTAAATGGGCATAAAATTAAATTCTCTTCTAATTTCGTTGATACTTTTTATGGTAACAATGCTAAGGTTGAGGAGCTACTTTTTCCTGTAACATAGGAAAGCATTGCAGAAGCAATGAACACACCAACTGAGGGAGAAAGGTGGTTCAAAATGAAGCCAGTACAGGGGGTAAACCTCAATTTTTTCCTAAAATACAATTTTCATGATGCTTGCTATAGCGTTGGGGTCCATTTTAGCATTTAAAAACCACAGTGGGATAAACCAATGCGACAAATTCAAATTTATTTCACATGTGATGGTCATTTCTCTAAGGTCTTTCTGTATCACATGAGATTTCCAGTACACATGGCTAGGTTCAATAAGATGAATCTCCCTTATTTCTTGCATCAAAGCTTAATAAAAATGGTTGCATGTGCAAGAAAAAGGAAGATTTTATATCCCCATGATGTCTTCCACCATGGCCTCATTTAAATCCTATACTTGCATGCATTAAAGGGGAAAGCACAATAATCGAGGAAGAGGGTAATGAGATAGCCACATCCTAGAAAACATAAGAAGGAAAGGGCTTTACTTACAAAGGTCGAGAGCATTCATAAAGTTACTACAAAAGTTGTTAACAACCCTAACAGGAGGAAAATCCCTAGGCTAAATACTAGGAGGCGTAGAGGGAAGCAAACAAAAGTCCAAAACAACAACAAAGATGAAACAATTAGAGAAATTCACCATGCAATAGAATACTCTAAGAGGCCATGAACAAGGCCTACAAATAAACTGAGGCTGGGGTTGAAAGATAAGTTAAATCCCAAACTGAAGGATCCAATTTTAATTATTTATGAGAAAGAAGAAGGGTCTTCTAGAGATGAGCATGGGCTTCTAGTAGAAACTGGAAAACATTCTCAAACTGTTTAGAAAAAGGGTAAAAGAGTGAAGAGGGAAGTGGCCAACAACAACCCCCTCAAAATCCTTGCAGAAGTAGCACATCTTGCTGAAATCTAAAAGATGTGAATATTGGAGTTTTATAACCTTTATTAATGTAATGTTATGGTTCTTCTAATGTTATGTTTTGGTATACCAACTTCCAAAAACAATCTAATATATTGGAAGCTTGTGTATGTTAGTCTTATATGCTCTTGGTTCATCTTTTTCATAATGTATCAAATTTCATGCCCTTGCCACTTAGATTTCTCATTGCCACAAAAGTGCTATTGCCACTGACTTCAATTATTTATTGTTTATGTGAATTACATGCACGGGTATTTGTTGGATGTATACTTCAGAGCCATAATTGAGACACCATTGATGAAACTACATTCTTTTGGGAACCCTAATACAATTTGTAATAGTTCTGACACTATAATATTTGGTAAGAACACCTAAGATTTTGATGTATGTCATCAACAATGCCTGATTGGACCACATGAATAGAAAATATTTGACATCAGCCTTCAGAAACTAGATGGAATATAGTTACGAGTTGGAGATATATGGTGTTGTAGTTAGATAGAAGACATACATATAGGTCTTTCTTATATTAACGTGAATATTATAGGAAATGGAATAAAATCTTAATTTAAAGCCGATCCCTCCAAAATAGGAAATTAATGGGTGAATAAGAGTTGTGTGGATGATTTTATACCTGAAGCTTCATAAAACCACTTCATGTATCATAAATAACTGAATATCACTGAAAAAAGTGATCTTTTGGGAAATACAAGAGAAGAGTACACATTAAAACAGGGTGTTAGGAAATCTATTGAGAGGTTGTGGTCAATCAAGCTATCTCTGCAAGAGAAGTTGGGAAGAATAATATATATATCCCACCTAGGTTAAATCTCTTGCATTCATATAAATTCACCACGTAACACAAGCCATAAATAGAGGGTTGGGAGAAACTCAACAAGTATAACATACACTCATTTCCATCTCCAGTATCAAAAACCCAATCATCATACTGGTATGTGAAAGTAACAACTCTGAGCAGAATATAACCACAATACTAGTACTAACAAGGACTCAATTTTCACACTCACATGACACTAAGGAATCCAAGCATAGAATAGAGTACAATTCTGTTAGCACACAGAGCCTTGTAAGTTGCAACTGATCAGATACACATAAAGCCAAAAACTAACCTCCAATATCCTGATCTGAAAGTCCAATAGGTTGAGCTCTGAGAGTCTACGACGTCTTCCGCGTATATCTGGAGTGCTAAGAGTTGGTCTCAGCTTCATCCTTATGATATTTGGCCTGCTACAGGTCAGTTTTCGACCTCCTGTGTTTCTTGCTTATAAATTCATATTTCTTATGATTGAGTGTGCAATCTCGTGATTTGAACTTGTGACCAGTTCTTGACAATTTAAATCCACCAAGTTTCTACACTAAAATGAAAACCGAATGCATATGCCTCTGGCTCAATTAATTGAGTTGGTCATAAAACCTAATTAGTTGAGGGAAAGTAAAGCAATACCTACTTCTAAATTTGGGTAGGAAGAGTTGTATTTGATTCAGAGAAAGTTGGGGATACTCTAATAATTTGGTTCTGACTATGTTGTAGGTTTCGTTGACCTTCCATTTTCAGGTTTGAAATTTGACTAATTAAAAAAAAAAAATTAAGTGGGAAAACCTCATTGAACCTCATAGGCTTGGCCAATTTAATCACTTAAAAATTTAGAACTTTACCTCATAAACCAGGCTTGTAATCTATCTTTATATTTTCCCATTCCAGATAGCATTTTTCTTTATGTTTATTGATATCTATACTTTATTTCAAAATTAACATATAGATAAATGTATGTAGACAAATTTAATAATGAACCTCACTCAAATCTCAACCAAAATAAAATTTAAATTCAGATGAAACTTAATTATTACAAACCCAAACTCAAACATGAACCATGTGACTTAAGGTTCTAGTCATATAGTTGATAGTTGAGACTTGAAAACTATTTTACATTATTTTGAAATATGAAACATGAACTTGATTCAACTAAATTCACTCTTAAAACAAAATTAAGACACCTAAAACTTTCCAATTAATTTTGGGGTTTTTTTGGAAGTAGAATGCTAAGAAAACATTTCTTTGATATCTCATCCATGTTGTATTGAATATATTTGTTTTCCATGCACTCTTAAATTTCATAAATTTGAGTGAATAAGTGAATCACTAATTTTATCTATTTGAGATTGAATTTTTAGTTAATGAATTCATAATTTTATCAATCAACTATTAGCTAACTAATTTTTTTTTTTAATTGTCATAGTTTAGCCACTTAGGTTAGTTCATTGAACCAGTTCACTATTAAAATCACCCTTTTGACAAGGATATAAAAAATCCACTATTAAAATCACCCTCTTGACAAGGATCTAACAAATCCACTAAAACAACAAAATCGCACTAGGTGATCTAACCACAAGGAGAGGATCTAACAAATCCACTAGAACAACAAAATCTCACTAGGCGATCTAACCACGAGGCAGAGTATTTGCAAGCAATAAAATCATATTGATACACCTGAGTGCCTTGGAGCTGCATGAATAGTCCATCTCATATGTAATGTTTAACAAAATTTAACCTATCTACTTCATGGTCTGTAATTTATGTCCATAGATCTTATACTGTGGTGTCCTGTGACAATACATTATGGATCTGGTTCATGATGGTCGGCAGTCTTCCAATCAATATTTTAATGTCCCATCCCATCAAATTATGGCACTTATATTCACAATACTAGAAGAATTTCAAAAATTGGGTTAGTATAAGATCGGTTAATTATACAAAAAAAATTATAGTGACTACATTAAGGTTCATGTAGATTATCTTTAAAGTTTGAGATTTGTGATAAAATAAAAGAAAATATCTTTTGTCCTTTTAGTTAAATTGTTTTTTCGTGGAAGAGTTGTTTAAAAGTAGTATAAACATAGTGCCAACTTAAGCCTAAAAAGTATAAATTGATTGAAATGAGTTCTAAACATTTACCTAGAATAACAAGAATCACACACTGCACATATCCTATAAACGAGTACCCATAAGATGATGGCTGCAAACTAACTCAAATGAGGGTTATGAAACCATAAAGTAAACAACACATACGAAACCAAGTGAATCGATTAGTGCCATGATAAATGTAACAAGTATTCACACAACTGAGATTTCTATTACTAGATAATGCATTGAGTTTGACAAATTTAAGATCCAAATAGATCTACTCTGTATTGAATTTATGAAACTCTTAAAAGAATAGGATGTGTAATTATCCACATATAGGATATAGGATTTTCCTTTGATGGGTGCACTAAGTTTTCACTAATTGAAACACTTGGTATATGATAAAGCCAACACAAAAATCACCAGGGGCTTTGGAGACCGCCATACCATGTATTCATATGTGTGACAGGAATGAAAATGGAAAATTGAAATATGGTTGTACCAAGAGAAAATAGGTACACTCTCCAGCCAAGTGAAATAGAGGTGTCACATAAAATAGAAAAACAAATTGACCACTCATTTCTTATTAAAAAGAAAAATCATTTAAGATAATTAAGAAGGGAAAATAATTACATAGATTGAAAAAAATAAAATAAAAATATCACAGAGATCCATATCAAAAGTAACTGATTCATTTTAGCTATGTGGATGGATAAAATAGATCTATCCTTATTAACATTGGCCATAGTTGTATCTGATAATTTGGACTGAAATTTGATCCTTATCTTTGATCAATCCTATGAAATCAAAGAACCCACAGAAAATACTTTAATGGAAGCATGAAATTTATTTCTTGTAGACGTTGGAAAATGAATTTCCAGCGCTTACAGGAAAAAATATTTATATGCATATCCTGCAGATTCCAAATAGTATTTTCCAGTTACCATTCAACGAAAATATTTTCCTACCCGCTACATCCTACAAATTCCAAATATTATTTTTCACCCTTTCTCTATCAAGCATAGTCCTAACAAGATAAAACTTTTAAGATTGATTTTTCCAGCCTAAAATAAATTTGATATAATGGAGTTAATCCATTTAATGATCTATTGAGGTAGTATATATAGATGCAGACAGTACATTGTGACACTATGTAAGACCGATTGAAGCAAAATCAATTTCCCCCCAATAGGATCATGGTAATTGGATATTTGATATGCATATAAATTGTTTTCCCTGTAGGCACTAGAAAATGATTTTCCAGTGTTTATAGGAAAAAAATTATAAATGCATATCAAATATCCAGTTACCAAAGATTAACGCATTCATATCAAGTTATGTAAAATATGGACGTTAATGCAAAAATATGGAGGTCGATCTCTTATGATGAATTGGTATTTGTCTTGAAATCATTTTTTAAGGAAAAAATTCTGTGATAGATGGCTAGCCAAGAAATTAATTTATACATTTTATGGATCTCATGCGCACAAATATGCTTCATATTGCTAAAGAATGAAGGGTCAATTCTAATATTTTTGGTGCACTTAATACCACTTTTATTGCATTAACAACTAAAGTATTGCAGGAACAATTATTCAGATTAATTTAATTATGGAATATCATTTATGAAATTATTTCGAATATTATTTCTTCTTGGATTAAGGATAACATTTTGAAACATATATCCTCTGCAAATTTTAGTTTTTTAAAAAATAAATAAATCTAGGATGACGTGGCAATTTCTTAGGAATGTATACGCTTTATTAAGGTAAAGAAGAAGGATGCATTGATGTTGAAATTATATCTTCACAAGGCATATGATTTTTTATACTGGGGTTTCCTGATATTGGTATTGCAAAAAATTGGTCTATTTGTAGCATTTTATTGGGGGAAAATTTATTTTTCTTCAATTGGTCTTACATAGCATCACAATGTACTGTATGCATCTATATATACTAGCCAGTGACACATAATTACTCTCTGATGTACACTTTGTGAACCACACGATGAGATAGAGACGTAGACAGATAACCATTCGATTTAGGTGAAGTCCATTAATGATCCTCTTCATATTCATATTCATATTATTTCTTTTATAATTTCAATCTACTCACACTCCTTCACAAGCCTCCATGACAGCTCTTTGGTTTGTTTCTCAATGGGAATCACATGGCAAGTAGTGGAATGCAGTTAGGGCACATTACAAGTCTTTCTGCAAATAACGCAGTGGATTCAGCTATGAAGCAACCATTGGAGAAGGAAGAAGCATGAAAAAACCTAAATTAGTACCTGAAAGTGACGACGAAACTCCTTCCATGCTGCGTAGCTTGATACAGGACTAAACTGAGCGACTGAAGCTAAAAACATTGGAAAAAGCATTCACGCACAAAAGTTTAAAATTGAGCAGTCTAGCATTGATTGTGGTAGGTGGCTCCTGGTCGTGGACTGGCATCGTGCGGGTGGTAGATGGGAGATGAGCAGCGCGGAGGGAGAGAGGTGGCGGAGGCAAGGGCGTAGGGTCCACCGAAGGAGTTTGCTATCGTTGTCGTCCATCGGGAGCTCTTGCCATCACCGTCAGCCATCGAAGTAGAGCGGGGTCCACCTAAATCCTGGAAAGGCATGGGGGTCGCCGAAGGAGACAGTCCTAGAGCTATCCCATCACCCTCTGTTTCATCAAACAAAAAACTCTTCTTATAAGATACATTCCAACATTATACATCACATTGATCACTTAATATTAACATAAAAATATGAATCCTGATGTATATATAAATATGGTGAGAGTACCACATTGAGATCTTCGTTCATAAGTAAACATACCCGTCTAACTAATTATAATCACACAAAACAATGATAAAAAATCATAATAAGAATAGTCTATTGCCATTTAACTAGTTAACTTGTTTTGTAATATTTTAATTAATTGTATACATATTAATAGAAAATTTAATCCAATTAACTTATTTTGTAATATTTTAATTAATTTTCTATATGTTAATATAGAATAAAATAATAATATATTAGTTCATCATGCAAGGAGATGATAAAAGCTCCGAGATAGATTTTAAACCTATATGAAATCTAGTAAAAAAATTATACAAGATATTAAAAATAAAAAATAATATTTTAATGTTATTAAACCAAATATTAAATATCTAACTGTCTATAACGATAATACATATTTAAATGTTGCTATGTGTGACAACTTCGTTAAAAATAACTAGTGTTAACTAGTTACAAGACATTTATTTTATTTATTTTGTCAAGAAAATACTTAAATTATTATTTTGTCTGGAAAGTTATTTGACTAATAATTAGTCATGAATAATAAATCAGTTGAGAGAATTTCTTATGAAAAGTAAAAAGATGATGGTAAATGTGCCAAGAATTGGAAATGGTTGGAGACAGTTGGAAATAGTTACCTACTCCTCTAGGGATAAGAGACTGATCCTAGTGAGGAGTAGGGGTTCTGTTCAGAGACAAAGGAAGAGTATGAAATTCTAAAACTGGTAGATACCAATGGAAAATACTGAGAAATCCTTGAGAAAGAAATTATTTTCTGGTACTGAATAGACTAGGCGTCCTGAGGTCACAACAGAAAAGTAATCCACTATTAACCTGTACCATACAGGATTGGGCTCAGGGGCAAGGAGAGGACGTAATTTCCTCTCTTGATGGTTGGGAGGACCACAGCTTGAATCTGCTAAACAGATAAGTATTACTGTGAAGTCTGAGTAATTTAGTACTAAAATGGAAATTTGTTCACAGTTATACAGATGTTTAGATACTGTCCTATTATTAAAAATAAAAATAAAAAAAGGCTTAAGATAGGGAACAAAGTTTGAAAGTATTATTTATTCTTTCTCTATTATTAATGCTTAAGACAGAACAATCTAGAAGTAATTTTTATTCTTACTCTGTTAAAAAGGATGCTAGAAATAGTAAAACTGAATATAAATAACAGTTGCTACTGACAAGTAGGATCCTGTAACAATAACTGTCATAGAACATAATGAACAAAGAAAAAAATAGGAAAACGGAGTACATAAAAGTTACACATATACTTTCATATTTATTGTTGTTTATGAAAATTACAGTTATACTTTTATAAATAGAAATAAATTATTTGTTCTATAAAGATAAAACTATATCTTCTATTTATGCCTAAAATAACCAGAATAGAATGTTAAAAGAGTCAGATGGATTGTTGATCTTAGTTCTGGGTAAAACCCAAACCCAAGATACATCGTTTGCAACCATTAAAATTTAGCCTATACACAGAGTTAAGGATATGGTGGTTCAGACACCAAGTTAATGATTCAGATACATAAATGCAGTAGAAAGAATCTACATAAGGAAATATATAGCAAGATCAATCATTTCTCTCATTAAATGTTCAACTCAAACCATTGTATGCATGGAAATGAGAAATCATATAAATGCTTTAACAAACCCTTCTATGCCAAATAAAATAAACAGCTGGAAAAAAAATCTCATGGCATTAGCAGGCCAAGGGTTTCTACCCAATAGACATAACAGTTTATAAATAGAGACCGGTAAATATTATTTCCATTAAGATAACCACGACTAAAGGTCGCATATAAGAGACTAGAAAGCCATGTTCAGTATAAACATTTGCTTTAATGAAGTAACAACATGATATAAAGAAAATATTTTTTATGTGATATTATAGGAAACCACAAAAATGGAGGTGTGAACACACAGTCCAATTACAAATCAATTTTTCAATTGCAAATTCCTTTGTGAAGGAGAAATAAACGAGTTACAGAAACTCTGTCCAGTTTATAAATTCCTCTTCACAACAGTCATAGTAAATAAAAAAACCGGTTTGGATTCCTGCCAAAAATGAAAAGATTCTATCAATATTTAATATCCAGCATTCCATGAGAAATAGGAATGAGCTCTAAGATGGTTAAGGCAAATGTATTAGTATAAAAACCTGGAAAAATATCCCCTATCATAATGGCCGAACCCAAGTAACCGAGGTTGCGGAACTTTGAACCTTTCACATGCTCCTTAACCAAAAAGGTAAGAGTTGTTTAGCGGAGGGAAAATTCGATACCTTGTGTCAAGGGTGAAATAGCAAAACAAAAAGGAAGTTTGTTAATGCATTTTCTTCAGATGAGAATCCAAGTTTCATAACAGTTCATATATAGTACAAAAAACAAAAGAAAACTGATATTTAACCATTGTTCTCAGTAGCAAAAGAAAATAACAAGGAATACCTATTATGTAGAAGTCGAAACCGGTAAAACTCTGTGTAGTCGACGGCGCAAGACAATCATAATCTTTCAGCTTTTCCAACTCAAATAGGAGGAGTTTGACATGCATAAATGAAACCTGAAGTTCACACCTTGGTGGTCTGTGTAAGAGTAATGGAGGCGGAGCCATGTCTCTCTCAAAGGAGCCGAGAGGTATGTGGAGTAGAAAACTCAAATAAAATGAAATTCGTCACAGTCTATAAATATACACAGCCATATGCCAGAAAGAAGCTAGGGTTTTGGTGGAGAATTCAAGACAACTCCCACCCAAAATCTCAGTTGTAGATCAGGTCGAAACACACAGTGGAGATCACAGGGTAATCGCACCAGATTTCGAAGAAATCTCCCAGCTGTACTCCAGAGTTATTACCCAGTACTCGACTCTTAAATTTAGTCAGAGGTGCCAGCGAAGTTAGTGGTGGTAGCTGGGAATGTTTTATTGCAGTAATAAAAGATATATATATAGTTTCCATGCAGCATAAATATACACATATTCAAGCAACCTTAGTATTGAACCAAACATAAATAATAATGTGAGTATCAAAATAATTCAAGCCAAATGATAATTGAATGATTATTACGGTTTATGAAAAGTTGTAATGATATAAATGAGGAAATTTAGCATAGAACTATGTTAATAATTGTAAAGTCCATATTTGTATATGGTAATTTTTAACTCCGATAGTAGATAGGTAAATTGTTTTTTAATGTATTCATATTAGTGTATGTGACACTATGTCTAATGATAAAGTTAAAAGCAACGAATAATATATAAATAAATTTGATGTGAAATATGTGTGTCTCATAATAATAAACCATGTTTACACATTGATAAACTTTAAAGGAAACTAGTGATATATGAACTTCTTGTGTAGAGACGGAGCAGGAAAGGATTATGTTATGAATAAAAAGTTTTTAAAAATTTTATTGTATTTATAAATTTTTTTATTATATTAGTAAGTATTTATTTTAAAATAGACAATATATAATTTTAATTTAATTATTAATATTTATTAGTTGGATGGTAGTGATTTAATTTTTATGGAATATTCCAAAATATTAATAGTAATATTCATAGATTAAAGATTAAGATTTATCTCTTAATTATTTATGTTCTTTTAATTATTTTATTTAAAATTAATTAATTAAAGAAAATTTTATATTGGGCATATGGTATTGATAAATTATAGTATTGGCCCATGGTATTGTAACAAGATCTATTTACAAGTTACGAATTTCCATAGTAAAGTAGGAGAAAATCTCCATGGTTAAAAATATTGTCACATGTTTTTAAAAATGTATATATGTTTAACTTGTATATTAATTTTTTCTAGCTAATATAAAAATAATTTAAAATAAAATCATAATTTAAGTAATTATGTCAATAGACATGTGTATTTTGGAATAAGGTTTCCATATTTTTAATTTATTTATCAATAACTATTAGGTAGATGGTAGAAATTTAACCTCCATGGAATATGCCAGAATATTTTTAGTAGTATACACAAATCAAAAGTTGATATTTATCTCCAAAGTTGTTATGTCTATTTTGTTGTTTTAATCAAATTGATTAATTAAAAAAAATGTCATATGAAATGACTTGTTGTTTTTTGGGCTTGTTATATTGATAAACTATGGTATTGTAACAACGTCTATTTACATGTTAAGAATTTCTATTGTGAAAAGGGGTTAAATATCTATGGATAAGAATTTTGTTAATGTATTTTCAAATGTATGCATGTTTAACTTATATATTAATTATTTTTATAAATGATAATAATATAATTAGTTTTATGTTTTTGTTTTTTTGTTTTTTTTTGTTTTTTTATTTTTATTTTATCGACATTATGAAATAAGTGCTTTTGATATTTATTATGGATCAATAACTATGGGATTTACGAGTCTTTAAATTATAAGGTTGTGCTAGCTTTAATGATTTTTTAAAACTTGGGCAATGTGAGATTTATTAAAGGTAAGTGTTTTGATGTTTATGATTGGCGCCTATCATTATTTACCAACCATTTAATTTATATGATTTCACTAGTTATACTTTTGTGGAATATTTGAATAGAAAATAAGTCAATAAAAACTATAATGTATATAATCACATTCATAGCAGTGAATAAAACAAATAGAATTTAAAATTTTGGTGTAAATAAGTAAATTTATGAAATATATCATAATTTTTTATAAGGAAGGTGGATGGAAATGATCAAGGAATAATTTTGAATGAAGATTTAAACTCCATACAGTATTTAAAATCTTAATTTCCATTGATTTAAAGGCTAAAACCACACTAGAAAGTAAAAGGCATAATGAGATATTGATCGAGGGTATATGAAAGCCTTCAATCTAGATGTTGCAAAACTATTAATCAAGGTTTGAGGGTATAAAGTCAAGAATTTTTTTTCTATTTCTAGGTTTTCATGGAGTTGCAATTTCTAATAAGTGAAATCCTTTCATTTGTTTGATGTAATGTGGTGGACATGGTGCCTTTAAATTCATCATTAAATCTTCTATCCATTGACATATAAATTTATCTTTTTTATTTCACATTTTATTTTTAATTCTCTCACACTTTTATATATTGCATACTTTTTATTTAAATTAATGATAATTTGCCAAAAAAAAAATCTTAAAAATTATATAGTAAAAAATTTAAAAAATATTTTACAATACCCATAAATATTTATTTTTTATTTTCCTTAAAACATAAATATATATAAAATAATATTCATACAATAATTAAGATCACCATTAAAAAATAAAAATAAAATACAATATCCCCAAAACAATTTCAAAATATATGAGATAAACTATATTACACACGAGAATTACATATGTAACTTATTTAACATTGAAATAGTTATTAGTAACATAAATTATGTGTTGTTCAACTAAAGGGAATGCCATTTTGAAAAAGTAAATGACATTAATATCTAGAAAAAATATCATTAAAATTATAATACAATTTTTCTAAATTGTTTTTTATTTATTTTTATTGAATTTCAAAATTCACAGGTTGTATTTAAATTTTGAAGTTTTTTTGGTTGGTGACCGATGGCTTTTGAAGTTGGACACATTATTATTAAAATCACAATTTGATATATTTCTGAGCTTTTGAGGTATTCCATTTAAAAAGGAAGACACATTATTATTAAAATCACCATTTGATATATCTCTGAGCTTTTGAGGTACCATTTCAAAAAATCACCATTTGATATATCTCTGAGCTTTTGAGGTACCATTTCAACTTATAGAAAATATGATTTATTTATAATTCCACCAAATTAATCATGATATAAAAAACAAACTTTTTATCAAACGAAGCACATTGATAATACATATTGCTTGAGCTCAACTCCTTAGACGCATCGATTCTTATATTAATTAAGAGAATTGACATATTTTATAATAATATAGATGTAATATGGATTTATTGATTTAAGAATTCCAGTGTTATTATTACTATATAAATATTCATTTTGTTATAAAATATTAATAATATTATGAAATAGTAATATATATATATATATATATATATATATATATATATATATATTTTAATTTATACTATTATTATATAAATATTCGTTTGGTTATAAAATATTAATAATATTATAAAATAATAATAGTTTATCATTATTTTAAATTTATATTAATTATATAATGTAATGAGGATTTATATTAAGATAATAAATATATTATATATTTTTTATATAATAGGTTTAATGGTTAATAATTTATTCATTTTTTTTAAAAGGTTATAGGTTTAAATTTGTTGAAAATAATGGAGAATCCTATATTAGAGTGACTTGGTTCACTAGACTTTAAGATTGGAATTAGTTTCTATTTCTTAGGGAATGGTTCTAACTTCCCTAAAACCTTGTATGCTATATAATGTCTGAAGTGTATTGAGAATGTAGAGAGTTTTGTAAAGCTAGACTCTCCTGGTTCAGACTCCCTTTCATAGAGCTGAGCTCACCAGTGGGGTTTTTGTTTATTAATTCAAATATCTCATTTTATCATGGTATCGGAGCTCCAGGGATGATTCATAGCCGAAGTGTTGTGATCCCTGTGAGTATCCAGGTGGCAGAGGAGAAGCCCTTGATGACTGTGTGGATTTTTTTTTCCTGGCTTGTTTCCACTATAACTCATCTCGTAGTGAGATACAGGGCATTATAACACGGGTCCCACTGTAGAGAACTGCATTAATGCACTAACGCGGGAGAGTGGCTTCAATTGAGCATTAGCATGTTGTCGTATGTCACATTGGCTGCGTTAGTCAAATCGTATTAAATTTTTAAGGGTTGAGAATTTTTCGTTTGAAAACTTTATACGAGTTACTTGAATTAAGAGGGCTCTTCCCCTTACGTGAAACATTTTTTAAAGGAATTTCTTCATATATGCACTTTTTGAAAAAAGCACATGAATTAATCTTTTAAAGGGAATTTTTTTTTGGTTCCTTTTGTGAGTGGAGTTTTTTTTATGATTCTTTTCGTGAGTGGAGTTTTTTAATGAGGTTCTTAAAAAATGTTTTTTGAAAAGTATTTTTTTCAAAAAGGGTGATTGTTGCTTAAGAAGAAAGGTCACTTTTTAGCATTGAGGAGATCTGAGATAGGTTTGAGCCAGTGGACACCACTGCTGAAGGAATAATTTCAGTGAAAAGTCATCGATGAAGGGATCAGATGAAAATTAGCTAATGAAGGAGGAGATGTGAAGCAGATCTTGTTGGTGCAGAGGATTCAAAAGCCTGTCACACAACATGAAAAGCAACCTGTTGGATTGATCACAGATCAGGTAGATCTGTATTGTAACACTTCCTTTGGTAAAGATCTGGAGTAGATCTATCAATTTTTTTTCCTGTCAAGTATTTTATTTGAATCGTCAAGATGAAGAATCAAATAATTGAAGCATACTTGAATGAGAGTAACAAACTTGATGGCTCCAATTACTCAAATTGGAAATTCAAGATGCAGATTGTGCTAGAAGTGCAGAGTTCTTGGACGATTGTAAATCTTGCATTAATGGCAAAGAATGAATTCTTCAAAGCGAAAGGAAATCCATCACAGAAAAATGGAGGAAATCCACAGAAAAGACCAAATCAAACTCAAGGTATGTATCCGAATAAAAATGACTCTGTAGTTAAATGTTTTTATTGCAGAAAACTTGGTCATATGGCTAAGGAGTGCAGGAAAAATAAGTTTCATGAAGAACATCGGAGGCATAAAATACATGTAGGTCATTTCGCAAATGATGACCATGTTCAGGACTTCAGATTGTTCATGGAAGAATTTGACGAGAATGTCGATGTAGAAATCTGGTTTGTAGATTTGGGAGCATCCACACATATGACAGGGAATAGACAATGGTTTGAAGATTTTAAAGAAATCAACAAGGGAGCACAAATCTACCTTGGTGATGATAGAAGTCATCAGATCAGAGGGTGTAGGAAAATTTATGTTATTTTACCTAATAGTAATTTCAGATATATTCATAATGTAATGTATGTGCCTGGAGAGACAAAGAATCTGATTTCTCTATCCATGATTACAGATCAAAATCTCAAGGTAGAATTTTTTAAATCTAACTGTTATATTAAAGATATGTTGGATGGCATGAAGACTATTGCTTCAAGAATTCGAAGAGGAGGTCTGTACATATTGGATGTGAGAACAACACTAGATCAAGCTTTGACAGCATCGATTTTGACTATAGAAGAGCTATGGCACCAGAGACTTGGTCATATCAACTACAATGATTTGTTGTTACTTCAGAAAAAGGAAATGGTAAGAGATCTTCCTATATTAAAACAAGTGCATAATGATTGTGATGCTTGTGCATTAGGAAATATGCATAGAGAAGAATTCCCTATTCAAGTAGAAAGGAAAAAGAGAGACATACTTGAATTAGTGCACGCTGACCTTTGTGGACCCATGCAAACAAATTCATTAGGAGGTGCATTGTATTTTCTACTGTTTGTTGATGACTGCACAAAGTTTTCTTGGGTGTATTTTATGAGTAACAAAAGCCACACATTTGAATACTTTAAGTAGTTTAGATATATGATTGAAAAGAAAAAAGGGAAGCATATAAAAATTTTCCGCTCCAATCAAGGGGGAGAATACAGGAAGGAGGAACTTACCAAGTATTGTAAAGACCATGGAATATTACAAAAAATTACAGTACCCCATACTCTGCAGCAGAACGGAGTAGCCGAAAGAAAGAACTGAACATTGGTGGAGTGTGCTGGGAGCATGTTGAAAGGTAAGGATCTTTCTAATGGTTTTTGGGCTGAAGCATTGAATACTACAGTTTATCTAAAAAATAGGAGTCCTACAAGAAGTCTCGAGTTTAAAACTCCTTTTGAAGCATTATATGGATTCAAGCCTATAGTAAAACATTTAAGAGTATTTGGGTCTAAATCATTTACCCACATTCCAAAGGAAGACAAAAGAAACTAGATTCAAAAGCCATCAGATGTACCTTTGTAGGGTATTGTTCATAATTTAAAGCTTATAGATTATTTAATCCCTCTACTCACAAGATTTTTGTTAGTAGAGATGTCATGTTCCATGAGCAGGTTCATGATGAATCCGATAAGCACAATAAGGAATGGGATATTCCGTTATTAGTGGAAGGAAGTGAAGAAACAGGTAACAGCCATGATCAGCAGAAAAAGGCAGAAGCAGAGAATTCATAAACAACAATCAAGCCAAGTCCATCAAAGGCAATTTAGAATGGGTTGGAAGCTACACCAACGCTCAGAAGATCGAGTAGGGAGATTCAATTTCCTCCTAGATATAGGGAGAATTCCTTTATAACTAGTATGTTGAATGTTATTGAACCTTCTAGTTATAGAGAAGCAAATTAATGTAGTGAATGGAAAACAGCTATGGAACAGGAATATGAATCTATTCTCAAAAACAACACTTGGGAGCTGGTTGAACTTCCCGAAGGGAAACAAACCATAGGTTGTAAATGGTTGTATAAACCCAAGATTAATGCAGATGGAACCATAGATAAATTAAAAGCTAGATTGGTAGCAAAGGGGTATTCACAAAAGAAGGCATTGACTATGAAGAAACCTTCGACTCCATAGCTAAACTAAATACAATCAGAATGATGATTGCTTTAGCTACTAAGAAACATTGGATGATTCACCAACTAGATGTAAAATATGTATTTTTAAATGGGGAATTAAAAGAGGAGGTTTACTTAGAGCAACCTCAGGGGTTTGTCTAGAAAGGGAAAGAACATTTAGTTTTCAGATTAAAGAAATCTTTGTATGGGCTGAAACAAGCACCCAGGTCATGGTATGAAAATATTGATTCATTTTTTCTGCAACACAGTTACAAAAGAAGTAAAAACAACCCTAATCTATATACTGTGAAAGATGAAAAGTGGTGCATAGTGTTGATTTCTTTGTATGTATATGATCTAATTATTACAGGTGATGTTTTTGATCTAATCAAAGAAATCAAGTAGAAAATGTCATAAGTGTTTGAAATGAAAGAACTTGGTGATCTAAGATATTGTTTGGGTCTCAAGATCTGGATATATTCATGACAAACTTTTATGTCCCAGGGTAAGTTTTGTCAGAAGTCTACTAGAAATATTGAGGATGGATCAGTGCAAGGCTACAACAGTACCACTACAACATAACATTAAACTTCAGAGCGATGATGGCTCTAAAGAGGCAAATGCGACACTTTATAGACACCTGGTTGGGAGTTTAATCTACCTAACCACTACTAGACCAGATTTGGCTTTTGCAGTGAGTGTGTTAAGTCAATACATGTCCAAACCACTTGAGAATCACTAGAATGTAGCGAAAGGTGTTTTAAGGTATCTAGAAGGAACTGTAGATTATGGTATTATTTATACTAATTATTCTGATGTTAGATTGATAAGATTTATAGATTTTGACTTGGTTGGAAATGAAGATGACCGAAGATCCATAATAGGCTATGCATTCAGCATTGGATCTGGGGTGATTACATGGAGCAACAAGAAACATAACACAATTTCATTGTCTTCAGTGAAAGAAGAGTATCAAGATATGTGTACAACAACATGTGAGGCAGTTTGGTTGCAGAGACTTCTCCAGGATGTCGGGGAAGAACAAAGAGATGCAACAAAAATCACATGTGAAAACCATAGTTTAATCAAACTTGCTAATAATCCAGTGTTTCACAAGAACACTGAACACATTGATACACAATTCCACTTTTTCAGAGAGAAAGTTCAATCAAAATAAATCCACCTTGTATATTGTAAAACATGTGATAATGTTGCTGACATTTTCACCAAGCCTCTTGGCAAGATTAAGTTTGAAATGTTTAGGGAGATGTTAGGCATATTTGTGAACCCCTTCTCCATTAAGGGGGAGTTTTGAAGATAATGGAGAATCCTATATTAGAGTGAGTTGGTTCACGAGACCTTAAGGTATAGGAATTAGTTTCTATTTCTTAGGGAATGGTTCTAACTTACCTAAAACCTTGTATGCTATATAATGCCTGAAGTGTATTGAGAATGTAGAGAGTTCTGCAGATCCAAACTCTCTTGGTCCAGACTCTCTTTCGTAGAGTTGACCAGTGGGATTTTTATTTATCAATTCAAACATCTCATTTTATCAAAATTTAGAGGGAGGTCACTTGTATCACAAACAAAGAGATATAATACACTAATTTGTCTCAAGAACAAGGAAATTTCATACAACCATTAGGAAATCTCACTTTAGGGGGCATCTATCCTTTTAGCCTCATCATAATGAGCCAATATATCCTTATGGGAATTGAACACTAGTGCTTACTAGAACAAAATTTGGCTCAACCACCCCAACTATGAATCCTAAGTATATATATTTTTCTTTAGTATTAATGAAGGACATATAAAGTTATTAGTATATCTAAATTATGTGATGTTGGATACACTCTTGGTGTTATAGTAGTAATAGGTAAATTTGATCTTTGGCCTTGGTTTTATAGTAGTAATAGGTGGATTTGATCTTTGGTATTGTTGTTATAGTAGCAATAGGTAGATTTGATCTTCAGCCTAGGTTAACTTACTCCAACAAATTAAAGTTACACTTCATTACCAAGGTGATTGCTACTTGAACTACCTCATGAGCTTTTAAGATATTCAATTAACTTTTTTTTAATCAAATTTTCACCACTTCACTTTACTAAAAGATATAATACATTCATAATTCAATGAAATGAATTACAATATAATCCCCTTGCCAAAATATATCAAACTTGTTTAATTATTATAAAAGAATAATAAAATTAATTACAATAATAATAGCTAATTATCATTAAACCAAATTAACCCATAGAGTTAGAAAAGAAAATTGTTCACCTTGAACTATTTTAACTAAAATAGTTTAATTTCTAATTATGAAAAATAAAAAATCATCAATAGTGTTTAGCTCTAGTGGTAGGAATGGTTTTTTGCCATCCCATCCACCTAGGTTCATGCCCTTGTTAGGGCATAAGTTATTGATATATCTAGTTTGTGTGATATTGGATATACTCTTGGCATTATAATAGTAATAGATAAATTTGATCTTAACATCATTAAAGTTATTCCAATAAATTATAATATTGGATATACTCTTGGCATTATAATAGTAATAGATAAATTTGATCTTAACATCATTAAAGTTATTCCAATAAATTACAGATTCATCCTAATTAATAAAAATAATATTAAATATATAATATAATAAATTATTTATTGATTTTTTTTTTTTTTCTAATAAAGATTAATCTATTAACAAAGGGAATAAAGTTACATCATGACCGTAGTAAAAAACACTACCCAGATTAAAGGCAAAATTGTCAAAAAAAACATAAAATAAGACTGCCCAGTGACGGGGAAACCAGTCTTGAACAGATTAGCATTTCCCACGTAGGGGAGCCAATTTTGATACCTTTGACGTTTTCAGAGTTTACAGAGTTCCAAAATAAAACAAAAGTTCAACATAGCAATATGAAAAAAAACATGCCCAATTATGTGGGCCGCAAAGCAAGATAGCCAAACCACAGAGAACAAACTATTCATCCAGAGGCTCTTCGACAATACGGCACCAACCTTTGGCTAGTAGGTCACTGTCCCTGGCAAGAGCAGCTCCAGACTCGGAAGGTCCAGGATCAACCGGCGCCATCTCCACATCATGAGCATTGCGAACTTGAGCCACCGGATCCTATGCAGTCACACTTCCAATCCCCACCCGGAGGCTCGATATCTGAGCTTTGTCAGAGCCGAGGCCCGTCGGACGAGAGCATGGCTCCTCCAACTGGGCTTCCTCATGGAAAACCACAGTAATTGAAGCTGTGATCCTTGGGCGGTTCAGAGAGCAGTTAAAAGATAAAAACGAAGAGCCTGTCGTGGGAGAAGGCAAGGTGGCAGAGGGGTGAGGAACAGGGGAGCCCAAATGGTGGCCAGAACCATGAAACCGCCCTCTCCCACTTCTTGTGTGAGGATAGTGGCCTGCATCAAATTCGCTGGAGAGGGAAGGCAACTAGGAAGAGGGGCTGGAGGGCTCGTGCAAGGGACGGCCTCTGGTGCTGCCCCTATGGCTTCGCATTCTATGACGCAGACGAGGCATAGGGGAGGAATAAACAACGGGCTCAAAACGAGGCAGAGCAGCAGGAATGATGGGGTAATGAGAGATGAGAGGATACCAAGAAGTCGAAGAAGACAAACAGAGGCCAGAATAGAGGCCAGAGGCCAGAGAGAAATGCAAATGGTTCAACGGATGCGGCTCCGCAGAAAGACCAGAGCGGAACTCCGATTTATCGTCCCGCCTACTACGGCATCGAAAAGCACCCTCCATTAATCTCTCATTGAAGAGAGCCGAAGTCCGGAGCATGCTGGAGCATGCGAAGGCGTGAACAGGAGAGGAGGAATGGGTATGAGCGGTGATACAACTTAATTCAATACAAATGAACCCTGTGCGTCTTAAATGTCATCTGCCATCATTCATCAGCCGATTGCCTGCCATGTCTTGGGTGGGCAGCTGTCTCCACACCTCTTCCCACCCCTGTCCCGTCACATTAATCGCCCAACTATACACCCACATCCAGGAGATCTGCATCCCTTTGGGCCAGTATTTGTCACTCCTGATTTTGATCATGATTTTGAATTATGTCTAGAGCTCCAGTGA
This sequence comes from Pinus albicaulis, assembly GCA_034641835.2. Lineage (NCBI taxonomy): Eukaryota > Viridiplantae > Streptophyta > Pinopsida > Pinales > Pinaceae > Pinus > Pinus albicaulis. The sequence continues at coordinate 545,402,447 of CM076582.1, read as the reverse complement.
GAAGAGTGTGCCCACTTTCCACCCCCAAATTGGCAAGTAGATTAGCGACCTTGTTTCCCTCCCATTTAGCGTGCTTGAATATGAGAGCATGATTGGTGTGAAGCCATTGTTCTATTGCATCTAATCTGGCTTCAAGCCTCCAACTGTTGGCAATTTTGTGTGCATGTGCTCCATTGAGGAGTTGATTGGCCATGTTGATGAGAATTAGGGAATCTCCTTTGATCTCGAGAGGGTGGAAACCATGACATTAGAAAAGGAGCAAACCCTGCCAAAGACCCTCCAATTCAGCAGAGTTGTTCGTGTCCCAGCCGACGTTTCCGAAATAGATTAGGAGAGGAGAACCATCATGATCTCTAAATATGTCGCCAAATCCTACTTTGCCAGGATTTCCCTTTGAAGCTCTGTCAAAGTTGAGTTTGAAAGCATTCCTTGGAGGGGGGGTCCATAAGTGCTTTCTGATATTGTTGCATTCAGAAGGTTTGTGATTTTGTGTTCCTTGTGGGAGTTTTATGTTCCAATTTTCCCAGATGGCCTTCTCATCTGCATGAGTGGGAAAATCTTCAGAATGCCAAGTTTGAAGCGCCAAGGTTTCCTTGAGATTAAGACAAAAATTGCTCCATATGATATCTGAAGGAGTACTTTTATCTTTGAAGATGCGCTTGTTTCATTATTTCCATATTGTCCAGAGGAGAAGGCCGGGAATAATTCTCCATAATTGGTTGAGTAATTCACTTTTATACAGGTTCTAGTGCCAATGGTGAATGGAGTTGATTATATCTTCGGAGACTCTGCATATTTTTTGACAACGGAAGCTAGCCTTCTCCCACAGTTGGTTGGCAAGAGTGCAGGAGTCCAGGAGGTGTTGGAGAGTTTCCTCCTGAGAATTGCAATTGGGACAAATGGAGGGCCTGTGAAAGTTTCGTTTCCTGAGATTGTCCCAAGTGAGGATTTTTCTGTGCCCAACAAGCTAGAGGAATAGGGAGACTTTGGGCCATGTACCTGGCGACCAGATTTTGCTCCATATAGGATCCGGGGGCATTGGATCATTGAATATAATTTTATAAGCCTCTTTGGTGGTGAAGGATCGTTTTGGGGTATATTCCCATCTTAGTATATCCCTGCTGTCGGATGATCTAATGCGTCGATTCTGAAGCTCACTCTCAATGACTTCCTTAGTCTACTCATCTGCATTCCTGATCAACCTGTCGATCTGCTTCCATTGTCTGTACCCCTGTTCTATCTCCAGTGTCCATTGTTGCTGGACAGACTCCATTTGTTTCTCCTCCCACTTCTGGCTAGGAGGCGGTCTATAGATGCCGATGAGCTTTGGTAGTTGGTGCCAGAAGTCCGTCCAGAACCGAGCAGTGTTGTCGTTCCTTATTTCCCAAAATCCATGTTGTTGGATCAACAAGAAGTGTTGTGCTGGCAGCGTTCCATATTAGCGAGCCCTTATCTGTAGGAGTGAATCTAATTAGCTCTTCCGGTGGTCTGTGATTGGAATATTTGGCTATCCAAATGGCAGCTCATGGCTTATTGGGAGCAGAGAGCCATTGCCACCATATTTTTGCACCCATAATTGCATTGCTGTGATGAGGATCTCGCAGACCTATCCCCCCTTTTTCTTTGGGCTTGCAAGTTGTCGACCATTTTGCCAGAGCCCATTTGCGATTGCTACCAATTGAACCCCAGAGAAAGTTGCGCTGTAGAGTTTTAATTTTTTTAAGGACCCATTTAGGCGCTACCAAGATTGAGAAAAGATAGAGAGGCATTGCCTGTAGCACAGCTTTGATTAGCACTAATCCGCTAGCTATGTTCAGAGTTCTATGTGTCCATAAAGTGAGACGAGATTCGATTTTCTCAAGGAGCAGAAGCCAAGAGGAGTGTTTGATGGCAGAGTCGATTAAGGGAGCTCCAAGGTATTTGGAAGGTAGGGAGGCTTTGGAGAAGCCTAGAATGCAGGCAATAGCATGTTGAATTACAGGAGGGGTGTGAAAAAAGAAGATCTGCGATTTTGCCGTGTTGATGCTCGTCCCTGAAGCTTCAGAGAAATCATCCAGAAGGGATTTAAAATGGAAAGCTTCATGAACATAAGGGTGCCCAAACAACATGTTGTCATCAACAAATTGTTGATGTGTGATGGCTGGAGAATTGTGTATGGATAGACCTTTGAGCTGTTGGGAGAGAAGGGCTTGTTTGAGATGGCGACCCAGACCTTCCACCATTAGAACAAAAAGGAATGGGGAAAGTGGATCCCCTTGTCTGATACCTCTAGAGGGGCTGAAAGGTCGAGAGGGAATTCCATTTATAAGGATAGAGAAAAATGTTGAGGAAATCAAACTCATAATCCATCGCACCCACATTGGGGAAAAACCAAAGGCTGTTATCATTTTTTGAATATAGGTCCAGCTTAACTTATCAAAAGCTTTAGAGAGATCAATCTTGAGAATCATACCTACCTGTTTGTAGTGCTTGAGTGTATGATTTCATGAGTGAGGATCATGCCATCTAGTATTTTCCTTCGTTCTACATATCCAGATTTTTCAGGCGATATGATCAAGGGTAGAAGCGGCTTTAGCCTATTAGCTATGACTTTGGATATCACCTTGTAAATGACATTGCATAGTGCGATTGGAAGGAATTTGTCCGGAGTACTGGTGTTCTCCTCTTTTGGAATGAGGGCGATGAAAGTTGAGTTCAGAGAGGGAAGAACCCAATGAAGAGTGCGTGATTCCTCCACCACCAACCATACCTCCTCTTTGATAAGCTCCCAGAAAGAGTGGAAGAAGGTGGTAGTGAAGCCATCTGGACCAGGAGCTTTGCCCTCCTTGAGCTGTTTCATAGCCAAATCCACCTCGTGAGGTAGAACTGGCCGTAGAAGAAGTTGGTTGTGTTCTTCTGTAATAATTTTCAGCACATTTTGAGTGATATTTTCTATAGCAGACCGTCCATCAATTTGGGGTTCTTGGTGGACCGCCTGGAAATGATTGATAAACTCCTGTTTGATCTCTACATGGCTTTCCACTCTTTCCCCTTCTTGATTTTGAATGAAAGAGATGGTGTTGTGCATTCTTCTCTGTATTGTAGTTCTATGGAAGAATTTGGTGTTCCTTTCTCCTTCTTTCAACCATCTAATTCAAGATTTTTGCTTCCAGAGAATTTCTTCCTGCTTTCTTCTTTCCTCCAATTGATTTTGAATGTTCTTTTCTTGTTCCATTGTCCCTTCCGTGTATCCCTCTGTGATTATCTGTTGCTAGAGTTCTCTCATTTCTTTGTTTATATTTTTCTATGCCTGGAAGATGTTGCCAAAGGTCTCTTGATTCCAGCGCTTGATTTGGGATTTCAGGAATTTGAGTTTCTGTTGAAACTGATACAATTTTTATCCCTCTCGCGAAGGGAAGTTTGTCCAGGTGGATCTGATGAGGTCGTTGAAGGCAGGGTGGGTGAGCCAGAAAGCTTCGAAGCGGAAAGGACGCCTAGTAGAGTTGCCCGGTCTTTGCCACCGGAGAGAGATAGGACAATGATATGAGCCTGACAATGGGAGAATTGAGGCAGAGATGTCGCCTCCAAGATGAATTGCATTATCTGAGATGAGAAATCTGTCTAATTTGGAAGCAATTTGTTGCCGCCCAACCCTACAGTTGCTCCAGGTGTGCATTCCATTACAAAATTGCAGATCTATTAGCATATTGTTTTGGATGAAATCTTTAAAGTGGCCATTTTCCTGTTCCAGTTTGGCTCGAACTCCCTGCTTTTCCTCCAGCTTGGTGATCATGTTGAAGTCTCCTTCGATGATCCATAAAGGATGGAGTGTGTTGAAGTTGAGCGCTTCTATTGTGTCTAGAAGAGCAATTTTACAGCCTGCTTCCTGAGGGAAGTAGACATTGGTAAGATGATCATAAATGTTGGTGCCTATTATGTGAAAAGTAGCCTGTATAATATGATGGGAGGCATGGATGTCTCAGAGCGTTATAGCTTGCATGTTCCAAGCAATTGCCAATCCTCCAGAGGCACCCGAAGCATCCACTGCAACCGAGTGACAACCTGGTCAGGCTCTAGAGAGGATGTTTCCAAGAGTGTTACTATTACACTTTATTTCATGCATGAAGAAGATCTGGGGCTGCTCCTGCTTTATCATGTTTTTTATCATTTTGAGTTTCCCAGGGCTGTTGAGCCCTCTTAGATTCCATGAAGTGAGCTTCATGATTCACTATTAGTAGTGGGCTTGTAGTACTTTTTCAACTTATCGTATCTTCTTGAGTCTACCAAGATTTTACCAATTGTGATAGTTCTTTGAAGATCTTTCTTTCTTCCACGTTTTTTGGAGTCTTTAGGAAAGTAACTGCCATCCCATTGACTACCCAGTTGCATGCCCAGTTGATGCTGCTGGTAAGCCCTGGAAATGATGACTTCCATGGTGTTTAGCTGATGCTCTGGAATCTTGTCGTAGTCCTTCCCTCTGCATGCTTGTTCAAGCTTGAAAATATCAAGTCCTCCCAAGTCAATGCTTTCTGCTTCTTCTTCCATATTTTGTGTCAGACTGCTTTCTACTGTGGTAATTGTAGAGTGCAGGGTCTAGCCGTGGATGCAGTCGACGTCCATACCTTTTGGTTTCCAATCAGGGTCCTTCAGATACCCTCAGGAATCCCGATATTGTCACCCAGGGGCAAAGGAGTGGGAGAAGAGCCAGACGGTGGGGGAGGAGAGGTCGAGTTGATCAGCGGTGGGATTTGCATGTTGTTCTGAGGGGGGTCTTCAGTAGTTTTAGCAAGAACCTCAAAACTATTGATTATGGAGGGAATGGAGGTGGCGTCATGAAGGGGCTTTTTCCCGGAGGTAGGTTTTTTATGCGATCTTTTTCAATTTTTGACCTTGGTAAAACCGTCTTGAGCCAACTTATCTAAGGGGTCACAGGTTTGGGGTTTTGCATTTAGAGGGCAGTCCCGAAAAAGATGCCCATGGGCATGACACTTACGACAGCGGAAGGGTACATGTTCAAAATCTAAGGGCTGGATCCATTCAAAATCATCATGATAGAGACTTACCGAATCCGGAATGGCTTTGTCGAGGCGCATGAAAACACAAATACGGGCATATGAGGTGTATCTGCGCAGCTTCGTTTCTTCAACAATTTTTATGAACTCCCCCAGCCCCTTGCCAATGTCTCTCAGCAATTCTTCATCCCAGTATTCCAATGGGAGCGAGTACATCCGGATCCATACTGGTGCCCAACTGAAATCCTCCTTGTTAGGGTTAAATCTCTCTACCCATTCCCTTAAATACAGACTGGCGGAGTTGAAGAAATAGGGACCTTCATCCATAACCCTATTGCGGTCTTTGATGCAAAAGAAAATCACAGTGAAAAACCCCTTTGGTCCCAGCTGCAGGGTGACATGTCCTTTGGGTTTCCATTTGGCAGAGATCCATCCTTGCAGAGCTTTTTTAGTCGGCCAGTATCCAATGAATTTTCCAATGAGAGCATGGTCCCTCATGTACTCGATTTGACCATTGATTCTATGGCTGGGAAGTTCTATTTTGGGTCTTTCAGTTACAATGGGTTTGTAGGTTGTTGATGTAACCTTGGGCGTTTCCTTTTGCCCGACCTCTCCTTCTTGTACTTCACTGCGGCAGACTGATCAATGGGAGCGTTTGTCGTATCTTGCATTGGGGAATCTCTTGTATCCGATTTTGTTTGTTCTCGACCGGAGTGCTTTGTCGGTTTCTTCGCTTGATTTTCTTTCTTGACGGAGGGGGAAGGCTTTGAAGCCCCCCCCCCGAAGGTCTGCCATTGCAAATAGGCATATGCCAGCAAGCTGATGTCACGAGGGTGAAAGCGGAAGGAAAATAGAGGCCAGGAGGGGTCAGACTGCGCCATTACAGGGTGAGTAGAAACCCTAAGTTGCAGCGCGCCTTCACGAGAACCTATATGTATGTATGTATTAAGTTTTCATATCTTTATTCTTGATTAAATTTATTTATAGTTAATCATATATTAATTAGTAAATAGATATTATTTTAGGTTTTACAACCCTTCCCATCTTCCTCCTCCTTAGAAGATCATAATGCAACATGTCTCGTAAAATTTAATGAAGTATATTAAACGCTCATTAGGTGAGAAGTTTAAAAGTTTTAATGTGTGATAACAATAATCTATAAATCACACCCTTTCTAAATAAGAATTTGGACAGTTTTTTTTTTTTTTTTTTTTTGATAATTTTCATACCTCCCGGTCATAATTTCAGAGTGTCTCGAGGAATTTATGAAGTTTTTGAATGATCCAAATGCTCGAAATACTGAATCGAAAGGAATTTAACTTTTGATGTGTTGCCAAATTGCAACTAAAAGAACAGTTCTGGTAGATTTCTCGCATGGCATTCACAATTATTGCCGTACTGTTTCACCTACATATGTATAATAAAACATCCCCAAAATCATATTATGTGAGTATGGATGGAGTATTAGGCACCCCTGAATCTCTTCTTAATCATGAATTAACGAGAGCGCATTGGCGTCTGATCTGCCCTTCATTTCCAGTAAGAACGCCAATCCTACCCATCTTCTCCATCGATCTTCCAAATTCAAACAGAAACCAACTTGATGTTGAGTCCATCGCTGCGGAATTTACGAGGGCCATTGTAGTTGGATCTGTGAGGAGGGCAGCATCTGATCCAAAGAGTCCTCTTCTCTTCTTCAAGTTCACGTAGTAGTGGTTGTCAAATGTTCTGAAACTTCCAGGGTCCATCTCCACTATTTTACTCCCATTCTCTCCAGGCTTGCACTTAATTTTCAGCTGCTGTGCATATGATTTATCTAGCGATGGATCCACGTCTACGTTGGCCGTGAAGTTGTAGATTCTGTTACTGAAAACGGGGCAATGGGAAGTGCCGATAGTGTGTGCACCAGAGAGCACAACCAGGTCCTTCACATTTAAACCTTTGCTCGCAAAAGAGGACTTCAGCGGAAGGTTTGCCAATGCCTCCTTCAGAATCGATACCACACCATCCCTCCGTCCTGTGGGTACTCTCCACCGTGGCCCGCCAAGCTGCCATGAGTCATTTAGCCATTAAGTTGTTAGTACATTGAAGGTTTGATCATGTAGTGAAGTACAACTGAATTAATTTGATTTCAGGAATATTTCAAACTGAAGGCACATCAAACAATTACCTACCATATCAACTGCATCTCTGGCAACCAGTGCAAGAATATCAGCACAAGAGACTACACGGGGGCATTGTTTTTCAAGTTGTGCCTTTGCAGCGTCAATTACTTGATATCCCCTCAAAGTCACATAATTTGGGATAGCGTCCTTCTCAGCAGCTTCGTTGCTGTTCGTTGTATTCAATAACACAGACGCATCACATCCCTGCGACCACATTCATGAGCTTACCATCAAAAAGCCTGAAAACAGAATGAGGAGGAGACTAGGGGAGACCAAAAAGATTACTGACCCTAACAAAGCAATCATGAAAATGCATCCTGAGAAGAGGAGCTGCGAGAGAAGGGGCCCTCGACATGTATTTTGCAACAGTATCTCTTATTATTATTTCGGCCTGGGGGCACGTCTTCCTGTAAAAACCCAAGGTTAAACCCGATATTGATGTGTTTGTTGCACCCACGTCGACTGAGGCGGCCATGATGACGGTAACAAACATGAGAAGTGAAACAAGAAAGGATTTCCTGGTAAGTGGTCCCATATCCATGTCGCTGTTGTAAGAGAGAGATTGAGAGTCCTCCGAAGAGAATAGAATTGAAGAGAAATAATTGTCGCTGTGAAGGTCGTCGAATAATGAGTGAAGGGCATGGTGAACTTAAGAAGCGGACGGTGGCTTCAGAGCAAGGCAATCGTGGCTGCGGCTCTGCAGATTATGGTCAATCCCCGCTTTGAAAACGTGAAATGAAATGGATCGATTCGATAAGAAATCCATGATAAACTAAATTCAAATAAAACACGGTGGAATCGGATAGGAAATGCAAGCGCTTTTGGTACTGGTGGGCGGCTAATTAAGATCCGTGATTGTTCCTTTACGCCTTTTCAAAACGGAATACATTAAGCAGCCTCGGACAGAAAAAACACGAGAAGTCCGAGGAGAATAGCTCACACGTGCTGTATGGAAGTCGGAGCCCTGATAGGGTTGAAGTCCAAAGATCACTTCTGAAGAATTAAACCATCACTTCGACCATAATTTTCGCGCAGTCATCCTTTGAGCTGAAGAAAACCGCAGTCAGCCAGCCTCTCACTATTACGTGAAATTTCAAAAAAATAACCAATTTCTTCTAGGGGATGTGGAGCAACTACTCGCGGGGAAGAAAAAATCAATGAGATACCGCCTTTGGCGCCTTCTAGAGAAACATAGCTCGGGGGAAACTCAACACACCCATAACCGTGATTAGCATTGAATTCTATGTGGCTGCATGAACCTTTTCCAATCCACCAATGCAGTGCGGGGGCGTTCCTCGCAAGCAGCTTCACCGTCTGATAAGAGGGTGAGAATGCTATCTGTAAACTGTGACGGAGACCTAAAGGCACCGCTTGGGTTATTTTGGCAATCCACGTCGTCCAAGTTGATGTCTGAAAAGGGCCGACGAACATCGGAAAAGCACCGGTTTAACGAAACTTATCCCCATACATGCTTCATATGTTATTTACTTTCCACTTATCTACAATATGATTGATAAATAATATTTTACGGAACACGATGGAAATGTATGTATAGCGCGTGGAAGATTAAATTTAGTTTTTTTTTTTTTTTTTTTAAATAAAGATCAAATAATTTTTAAATAGAAAAGTAATGCGAACTAAGAAAAATATATATATTATATATATTTAATTAGTGGTTGATATGAGTTAATATAATTTATAAATTTTTATAGATAAAATGATATTTTTTCTATTTAATTTTAATTAAAATTATGTAAAAAAATTTAAAAATTTGAGTTTATGTTATATATAATTTAAGTTGAAGAAATGAAAATTTTCAGGATTTTTGCTGCAAAATATAAAGGTCTGAGGGTTTTTAGGGTGTTAAATTATTTATACATTCACAAATGCATTTTAAATAACAAAAAATTACATTATTTCTTCAAATGACATACCTCAGTTAGTGTTTTGCAGGTTGAGAAGGACAAGTTCTAAGCAAAGGCAATTACCCATTCCACAATAGAATTAAATAATTAAAGTCAAATAGGAATTTAATGCATGGTTCTTAAATGTGCATGTGAGAAATTTAATCCCCAAGTTTTTTTAGTTCACACAACCTCTCTAAGGTTAGAGAGAGCAGAGAGTGAGAAAGATAGATAAATAGTTTTACTATGTGTTACTCCGCAACCCTGGTGAATGTAAATCCAAGTAAGAAGTCTTGTTTTACTTGTGAAGGAGCCCCAATCTCCATATGTTAACGTATTTCATGTGTTGAAGTTTTAATATAAAGTTTGGTTAGTTGGGATATAGTTCTGGAAATTTTCACATGTGTGTTTTACTGCAACACTCTATTTTACTATGTTTCACCATGAGTAAAATTATTTGATTTTATTAGCTCCTCTCTATAGTTGCGATTTTAATATCCACCACTCTGGATTCATATGATTTGATTTCCGCAACTGTACAATATGGATTAAGTGAATTCTGCAACTCTGTGTAAACATCAGTAAATGAGTTGTCTTGGTTAAAGTAATTTCCGCAACTGTGTGTGAACTCCTTGTGTTGAGGGAAAATCATTTATCTCCCGCTGTCTTTAAAATTTCTAACATGGTATTAGAGAGAGTTTAAAAATCTCAGTAAAAGATAGTGTTTTTACTGAAGAGCTAAAAGGAGTTCTGAAATTTTTTGTGGAACGTATTCTCCAGCAGTGAGAGTTTTCACGCAGTAAGAAAATTTTTACACAGTGAGAAAGTTGTTTACACAGTAAAAATGGCAGCAACAAGCACAAACTTGACTAATCTACAAATACCACAGCTTAATGGCAAAAATTATGATTATTGGGCCACTACGATGAGAGCCATGTTTTCTTCACAAGATATATGGGAGCTGGTGGAACAAGGTTTCCAAGAACTAGCAGATGCAGCAGCATTGGCTGCTTTGACAGCAACAAAAAGAGATGTGTTGAGAGATAACAAGAAGAAGGACAACAAAACCCTCTTCTATCTCTTTCAAGCGATGCATGAGAGTATATTCCCAAGGATTGCAGCAACAACAAGGTCTAAGGAGGTGTGGGATATTCTCAAGACAACCTATCAAGGCATGGAGAAGGTGAAGACAACAAAGCTACAAATGTTGAGGAGAGACTTTGAAACTCTTTATATGAAAGAGTCTGATAACATAGACTCATTCTTCACACATGTGATTGGGTTGGTTACCCAAATAAGGTCCCATGGAGAGACACTTGAAGAAAGAAGAATAGTGGAGAAAATCTTGTGAATTCTACCCTCAAGATATGATGCCATAGTAGTGGCAATATTAGAGACAAAAGATCTCTCACAATTTTTAGTGGATGAGTTTTGTGCATCCCTGATGTCTCAAGAACATAGACTGAACAAAACAGTGGACTCCTCATTGGAGCATGCATTTAAGACACAGATGTCTTTTGGTCGAGGTAGAGTTCGAGGAAGATCAAACTACCGAGGAAGAGGAAGAAGCCCACACAAAGGTGGAAGAAACAACCCTGCAAGCTATCGAGTAAGAGGAAGAAGCCCACACAGAGGTGGAAGAAACAACCCTGCAAGCACAAGTGGAAGGGGCAGCAATCAGAATCAAAGTGAAGGCTCAAGCCAACACCAAGCAGAAGGACAAAGGTATGACAAATCCCAAGTCTAATGTCATTATTGTAAAAAATATGGGCATTATGCCAATGAATATAGAAAGAAACAAAATGACATGAATAATAGGAAAAATGCAAATTTTGCAAAAGAATATAAGAACCAGAGTAATGTGCTTCTAACATGTAATGTAGCACAAGAAAAACAAGATGATGTATGGTTTTTAGACTCAAGTTGTAGTAACCACATGACTAGAAACATAGCAATGTTTGCCAATCTTGATGAGAATGTGAAGTCTGAAGTGATAATAGGGACTGATAGCAAATAATATGTCATGGGAAAAGGAAGAGTGTCAATATTGACAAGGAAGGGAGAAAAGAAATTTGTGCCAGATGTATATTATGTACTTGGCCTAAAATGTAACCATCTAAGCATTGGACAGCTCGTGAACAAGGGCTACAATGTATTTTTTTAAAATGATGTGTGTACTATCATGGACATACAGTCCAAGTAAAAGGGTCATTGATGAAATGCATATGACAAAGAATAGGATCTTTCCTCTCAAGCTCAGAACAGCCTTAAAGGAAGGAGGTGTGGTGGCAGCAGTCACACAAGAGGTGTTTCAAGAAGAAGTGAAAGACGAAAGCTGGTTATGGCACTTAATATTTGGACATCTCAATTTTGGGGGTTTGAACCTCTTGCATAGAAAAGGCATGGTAAAGAGATTACCACTCATAGAAAAACCAGACAGCCTATGTGAAGGATGCATCTTGGGCAAACAACATTGAGAAGCATTCCCAGCAGGGAAGAGTATAAGGGCAAAGGCACCCTTAGAGATTGTCCACTCAGATTTGTGCGGGCCAATGCAAACACCATCTTTAGCTAGCAGCCATTATTTTTTAACATTCATGATGATGACACAAGGAAGACATGGGTCTATTTTCTAAAACAAAAAAGTGAAGTGTTTGAATAGTTCTGTGACTACAAAGCTCTTGTTTAGAATCAGAGTGGGCAGTACATCAAAGTGCTGAGAATTGACAGAGGTGGAGAATATATCTCCAAATATTTCCTACGTTTCTGTAGGGAGAATGGCATACACAAGAAGTTTACCACAAGGTACACACCACAACAAAATGGTGTTGCAGAAAGGAAGAATAGGACCATCATGGACATGGTCAGAAGTATGTTGAAGGAAAAACATTTTCCAAATGAGTATTGGGTTGAAGCTGTCAATTGTGCAGTGTATATTTTGAATAGATGCCCAACCAAAGCTATTATGAACAGAGTTCTGGAAGAAGCATGGAGTGGAACAAAGCAGTTTGTCACTCACATGAAAGTATTGGATGTGTGGCACATGCACATTTCCCGGATCAACTAAGGAAGAAATTGGATAGCAAGGGGGGGAAGTGTATCTTTGTTGGATACAGTGATGAGTCCAAGGCATATAAACTCTATAATTCATCCACCAAGAAATTTATAACCAGCAGAGATGAGCAGTTCATTAAAGAAGAAGCTTGGGATGGAAGCTTAGAGAAAACGGTGAATGTGAAGACATGTGTGTCTCACAAAGAGAAAGAGGAATGCACAACAACAAGCAATTCCTCCACGGCGGTTTCTCCTCCACCTACACAAGCACAACAGAGCACACCACAAGCTAGAAACATAATAGCCTTAATAAATCAAGGAAGTGCTTCTCCAAGCACATCACAGGGATCAGAAACTCCCTTGAGTTCAAGTGGAACTTCTAGCACACCAAGAAGACCAAAATTCAGAAATATAAGTGAAATATATCAGCAAGATGAAGTTGATAGCAACGCTGGTATAAATTCATTATCTGCATTATTTTGTCATGTAGATGACCCAATCCATTTTGAAGATGCAGTGAAGGAAGAGAAATGGGTTGCGACAATGAATGAAGAGATAAGTGTAATAGAAAAGAATGGCACATGGGAGTTAGTGGACCTTCCGCAATGTAAATAAGTCATTGGAGTGAAGTGGTTCTATAAGACCAAGAGCAATGATGAAGGCAAGATTGAAAGGCATAAATCAAGACTTGTTGTGAAGGGTTACAAGCAACAGCATGGAAGAGACTATGTCGAAACATTTGCGCTAGTTGCGAGGATGGAGACAGTGCATACAGTGTTTTCAATTACAGCACAACAAAAATGGAAAGTCTATCAGATGGATGTAAAGTCTATGTTCTTGAATGAAGTGCTGGAAGAAGAGGTGTATGTTGCGCAACCTCTTGGCTATGAAATAGAAGGCCAAGAACACAAGGTTTTTAGGTTGCGGAAAGCTCTCTATGGGCTGAAGCAAGCACCTCATGCATGGTACAGTAGGATAGATTGTTACTTGATGGACAATGGGTTCGAAAAATGTGACAGTGAACCTACTCTCTAGATCAAACAAAGTGAAGGTAAGATTATTATTGTCATTTTGTATGTAGATGATTTGATTTTTCCAGGAAGTGATGATTTTCTCATCGATGATTTCAAAGAAGTCATGAAAAATGAGTTTGAAATGACTGACTTGGGGTTGTTAAGATATTTTTTGAGCATAGAAGTAAAGAAAACTGAAAATGGAATTTTTATTTTTCAAGAAAAGTATGTAGCAGAAATTTTGGAGAGGTTTAATATGCAGAACAGAAAGCCATCACCAAATCCAACTGTCATGGGGTTGAAGTTGAGCAAGGAAGATTGCAACAACAATATCAATCTGACATTATACAAGAGCATGGTGGGAAACCTAATGTATTTGACCGAAACTAAGCCTGCTATAATGTATGCAGTGAGTTTGGTGTCGAGGTTCATGGAGACACCCAAAGAGACACATTGGCAAGCAGCGAAAATAATTTTAAATTATGTCAATGGGACAAAGGAGTATGCCATTTTTTACTTCACAACTGATGATTTTAGGCTAGTTGGTTACAATGACGGTGATTGGGCACGAAGTGTTGATGACGGAAAGAGCACGTCAAGATATGTTTTTCATTTGGGTTCGTGAGCCATTTCATGGGCTTCCAAGAAGCAGACGATAGTGTCATTGTCAACAGAAAAGTTGAGTATGTCGCCGCAACAGTAGCAGCGTGTCAGGAATTTTAGATGAGAAGGATGTTGCGGGATTTATGTCATGAAAAAGATGGAGCAACCACTATTTTCTGTGATAACAGTTCTGCAGTTGCACTATTAAAGAATTCTATCTTTCACAAAAGGACAAAGCATATTGATGCCAAATATCATTCCATAAGAGAATTGGTTAATAACACTGAGATTGTGTTACAGCATTACAGGCCAGAAGAACAATTTGCAGACATCTTCACAAAGCCTTTTCCACGTGAAAATTTTGTTTATCTCAGATATTTTCTGGGAATGGTCAATGGCGGAAGTTGCGATTAAGGGGGAGTGTTGGAAATTAATCTCAACCACCACAGTAAATGAACTGGCAGTAGACATATCTCAGTTAGTGTTTTGCAGGTTGCGGATTGCCTGTGCAGAGAAGGAAAAATTCTGAGCAAAGGACAATTACCCATTCCACAACATAATTAAATAATGAAATTCAAATAGGAATTTAATGCATGGTTATTAAATGTGCATGGGAAAAATTTAATCCGCAAGTTTTGTTTAGTTCACGCAACCTCTGTAATATTAGAATTAGTTAGGATTATGCTTACTTTAGTATATCTTGGATTGGGTTTGTTGAGGAAGCTGAGAGATTCTCTCAACTTCTCTCTCTAAGATTAGTATTAGTTTACCTATATATTTGATGTATCTAATTATTGCAATATAGAAAAATAACTATTGTGTGTGTGAATCCTGTGTGCTGCTGCTCTCTCCAGTTTTTAATTTGGTATCGGAGCCATATCGGAGCACCCTATTGACTCACTGTGGAGAGTGGCATTTTCATATTTGATTGAACAGGGCGAAGTTCTGCCCATTAAGACGATTAATCTTCTGCGTGGTTTAAAAGTGGCAACAAGACTAAGCAAGCCAGCCTTCTTCACAAGGTTTTCCATTTCACTATTTGTAAGTCCAGCGAATCCTGTCATTGCGCCCTGCAATTAGAAGCAAACATGCTTCATTAAACTCGAAGCCACCATTAAAGACTCATTAATCGTCGGACTCATTTGAAGAGCCAATTCTTCAGAGATACGATGCAGCGAATTGATTCTTCAGAGATACGATGCAGCGAAGGGTCAGACTAAGTCACGTTTTCGCCTGTGTCATTTAAGAACAGCAATTGAAGATCGTTTGTGCGATAATTTCCTGCAGTGGAGCGCTGTCTACGCTGACTGAAATCACCGCCTGTAATCACTAACTTCAAGGTGCGCGGTGTAATCTAGTTCAGAAAGTTCCCTATTGAGTAGAACATCAAGTTTGCAATTCAGATCTGTTGTACTGCATAGAACGGTGTCAGAGTTGTGATACACTTTGAATTTGTTTGCCGAATTAAAAACTTTGACGTTGATCGGAGGTTGCTTTGTCAACATATTGAACGTCGCACACGATTCCCATTGTAGGTATTCTTCTTCTGATTCTGAATGTGTTTCTGCTGTTGCACGGCTGAAATTTCTCTTCGGCCCTGTTCTGTCCTTTGCATTGGCTTATAGAGGTAACGATCATACTCTGGAGTGAGTAGAGTCATTTGGTGGAATCAATCAATTGTTGGAGCTGGTGTTTGCCGATTTCAGCCAATTTCTGCTAGATTGGTTTGCCCCAAATATATTAACATTTTTTATTCAGTTCTGTTTTAGATTTGCAGAGTTCTAAAATCATCTTTTGTTAACATGGAGCAGCCTATTGTATTAGAAAAGTTTAATGGGTTTAATTTCTACACTTGGAAGGTAAAAGTTCAGTTGCAAATGATGAGTAGAAATTTATGGAGTATTGTAGAAGGCTCAGAAAAAGCACCTACAGATGCTCAGCAATTAATGGCATGGGAAAAAAGAGAGGAAGGAGCCAAGTCTATCCTTGGACTATCACTTGCAGATTCTCAGCTACATCTTATTGACTTAAAGAAATCTTCTGCAGCAATATGGGAAGAAATGAATAAGGTATTTGGGGCACAAGCTGTTAATGCAAAAATTTTCTTAAAGTTACAATTGTTTAAACTCCAAATGGATAGTGAGACATCATTGTCAACACACATAAATGAGTTAAGAGCTTTGATGAGACAGTTGTCAGAAATTAAGTCTAAAGTAGATGATGATGATGCAAAGGCAATCTTATTAAATAGCTTGTCTTCAAAATTTGATAATGTCATATTTACTTTAAGTCAAATGCCACATCAATCACTTGATGAAATGATAGCAGCTCTTATGGCAGAAGAAAAAAGGATAGGTGGCCCAGAGGCTAGTTCACATAATGAACTTGCACTATACTCCAAAGGAAGGGTGAATAAAAGTAAGACTGAATGTTTCTATTGTCATAAATATGGACATACAGCATTCAATTGCAAAATTCGAGCTCGAGATCTTTTAAATGGGCAATTGAAAAAATCAGCCTATGCAACATTTTCAGACGATTCACCCAATGCAATGTTTGAAGATTCTTCAAGTGAGGATGAACCTCCTGATCCATCTCTTAAACTGTTCTAAAGCATGTTTTGTGATTTGCAAGTGTGTGAAATATAGTGTGGAGTTTAAGCCTTATATTTATTGCTATGAGATTTATGTAGAAGAGAACCAATTATTTAACAAATTAGCATTATTTAAATTAGTCGTTCTTGACGTTCTACAGGGACGAGAGAACAATTGACTAATTTGATTATGTGAATTTTTTATATGCTGATATTGTTTTGCTATGGGCCAAGAGCATCAGCTATAGGTTACAGTATAATGTGAAGCAGGTCAACTTGTTAGATTAGCTCTTGAACACATTCAGTATTCAGACCATTTGCCTAGCCACTGATGGATAGCCGAAAGCGAAATATCCGACAGATGGTGATTGGTCCATAGGATGGTTCATCACTTGTCAGCTCTTATCGCGGAAGCCCCGTCGAGCGGAATTGTCAATACTGTTGATCTTGCAAAGTTCATTATTGCTGGTCAGAAAAAAATGTATTTTAAATGGGTTGAATGGTAGCTCGAAAATGGTGGAGAAAAGAGCGTTTTCTATGAGATCTCAGAGTGGGTACAAATGTTAATGAAGACCAGATCAGACAAAGAGACGAAAGTTCAAAGTGTTGTAATTGTGATTAATTATTATATGTTTTGTAAAGTAAGCATTAAGGGAGGGTATTAGAATTAGTTAGGATTATGCTTACTTTAGTATATCTTGGATTGGGTTTGTTGAGGAAGTTGAGAGATTCTCTCAACTTCTCTCTCTAAGATTAGTATTAGTTTACCTATATATTTGATGTATCTAATTATTGCAATATAGAAAAATAACTATTGTGTGTGTGAATCCTGTGCGCTGATGCTCTCTCCAGTTTTTA